>JAODJU010000119.1:21605724-21631823 GCA_026776725.1 Gnathonemus echidnorhynchus | reverse complement strand
GTATTTACCTGAGAACAGGTGTGGCTCATCAGAAGCCGGGTATGATAGAAAACCTACTGGATAGTAGCTCTCCAGGATCGGAGTTGGAGACCCCTGGTTTAGAGATACTCTGTTTTTTTCTGTTTGGGATTTGTGTATATTTCCATGTCTTACTGTCTCCTCTCTCTCCCCCCCCCTCCACCCCCACACAGACCAGGCTGGTTCGCCCGGGTGGGGGGGTCATTTCACTAAATGCCCTAAGGAGTATGATCACTTCTGCATTCATGGCCAGTGTCGCTTCGTGGTGGAGGAGAAGTCGCCGTTGTGCGTGTGAGTCCCGTCTGGAGGTGCTGGGGCCGCGTGTGAAGTGGGGTGCTGCACCCCTCCTGAGGCCTTGAGAATCTCACAAGCTGAACTGCATGGTTTAATCTGCGTAATTATCTCATGGAAATAGGTGGTAGCTAGAGGTGTTAAGGTGGCCGCATTCTTCAAACGACATCCGGACAAAACGAAATCAGACACATCAGCAAGAACAGTCTGTCCACATACTGAAATGCTGCCACCTTGTTCGATCTGCCTCACGCTACAACCCTAGAGAGTGCAGAGAGTTTTCCAAGTAGCAGACCCACATCCAGAGGGTAAATGAATGTATTGTGCCCAGTATGTGAGTCATTTTAATAAAGGAGATGACAGCTCTTTCAAAATGGAAGTTGCTCGGTTTATTAACAGCCACTATTGGTTAATATGGCTCATAGAACCGCTAAAACAACGTCAATCCCGTTGATTTCGTTTGGAGTATACTGCCACCTTTAGACTGAAGTACCACTCTGCAACTTCACCATTACTCCCCCCGCCCCCACCCAGGTGTGAGAATGGGTTCTTCGGCTCTCGCTGTGAGTACATCAACTACTACCCGCAGATTGACGACAAGAACCAGATTATTTTTGCCGGTGTCATCGCAGCCTTCATCCTCCTCATCATCCTCATCGCCATTGTCTGCATCTGTGCGCAGTGAGTGACTGGGGCGGGGCCTGTGTCATCTGAATTGCCTTATTCGCAGTTTTGCTGAAACCAGAGTAAGGAAAGGAGGCCATCACCTGCCAACTCTGACATCACCGCGGCAAGAGAGTCACAGTCTTGGCAGCTGGGGCCCCAGCCAAAGAGCGGCACCTCTCTGCATATATAGGGCCCCCAGTTAAAAAGCACCACGACTCTGCAATTACGGGGCCCCCAGTTAAAGAGCACCACCGTTCTGCATATACGGGGCCCCAAGCTCAGTAGTGTCACCGCTCTGCGTTTACAGGGCCCCCAGCTAAAGAGCGCCACCTCTCTGTGTATAAGGGGCCCCCAGCTAAAGAGTGCCACAGCTCTGTGTTTACGGGGCCCCCAGCTGTGCATATACGGGTCTAACAGCTGTCACCCTTTGTGTCTTTCACAGTCGACCAAAACTCTGTCGCAGGAAGGTCAGGAAACAGGAAGAGGGAACAGAAGCAGCTGAGAAGCTCAACATGGAGACCTCGGCTGGCTCCGGGGGGGCTACAGCCAACCATGTCGAAAGGGTGGACAGCAACGCAGTGTGACAGGGGCATGCCGCTCACTGTGCTCAACCCAGGGCTTTTGGAAGCTGTCACATGCACAGCAAAGATCATAACTGCATTTCCAGACCTTATATGGGCGTTCGTGAAGCAGCTCCGAGGTGGACGATGAACAGTGTACCAGGGCCAGTTAATGGCCTTTCCAGAGCTGATTATAGTTTGATTGGGGGGGGGGTGAGGGGTAAAGGATCTGAGCTCTTTATACACATCTAGCTGTGTTCTGCATGGAGACTTTGCACCTGCAGGCTGGAGTTCCCGACCCCCCCCCTTTTCACCACCCCCTTTTGATTTCTGGATTGGCCAAGTGAAGGACTGAACTCTGCAGGACAGTGACTCGTGGAAATGGGCTAACTCTTTGGCCAGGAAGGTAGGGGGTTGCCATGACCCCCACTCTTATGGCTTCTTCTGGAGGGACGTGGACCACGCCAGAGCAGCTCTGCTTGAAGTTCCAGATCCTTGAACCTGTACATCCAGGCCCTTGTAGTTTTGAGCTAATGGTTTAAGGTTGTATTTGATGTGCTCTCAAGGTTCTGATGGTCCTGATATCTGCAGCAGTCTTATATTGCCTCTGGCAGAGGATTCTGTGACACTCTGAGGTTTTGATCGAGTTTGTCATCTCTACCCCTTAACCTTTCACAAGGTTGGATAAAACAAAATACAAACTTCAGGAGGGTCTAGCAAATCACATCTATGCACTTATGAATGGGCTTGATGGTTGGTTGGTTGGTTGGTTGGTTAGTTAGTTGCCACCCTGTGGAGAAATCTGGTCCCAGCAACCATGTGATGAATGGCACTGGTAATCACATGGGTTGACCCAGGCAAAGCCTCACATTAACTGTCTTGCCACCTCTGAAGTTTAGATGTCTTTATTGTAGTGGACAGCGCTCATTGGATCGTGTTAGTCCGCAGAAGCATGGTCAGTTTGTGCACACTGTAGGTTTGTCCTATATGAAAACAACATTGACGTGGATGGAGACAGGAAAAACATAACATGAGTATCGCGTGCTGCCATTCGCCATCTGGCCAATGAGGAGCTAGATCAGCTAATTATGGACAGCATGCAAAATCCCACCCACTGATTTCTCTCATCTCATCAGATAGAGAACCTGATCATGTCTCTTCAAAAAGTGAGGATCTTGCTTTCTGTGGGGTCTGTTTCACTGAGCGATGTGCGTCCACAGTGTCTGTTGAAATGGCTTAAGGTCGGTTATCAGACAGTTGCGTTGCCAGTGTGTGGTTAGTTTCTGAGTTCTTTTTCACTACACCATGGTCTGACAATGTTTTTCTATTTGCACAATGCATTGTGATAGAAAGATGCTAAACGTGGAACTTGTAAATGTTTTAGCACTGAAATGCTGGAAACGGCACCACGTTAAATAAATGTTAGGTAAACGTCTGGCTGCTGTGGTTCCCCATTAAGACTTTGCCCAAATCCTCTCTGGAATGCTGTTCTTCGTTTGGACCGCATGAGCTGGGGGCGGTGGTTTTGCATGTATAATGGCACTACTGCCTGCTCTGAGTCAGTTGGCCTACAGGGGAGCTCTTATGGTGGCTTGCTTCTCCTAGTCCATGGTGTTATTTGCCTTTTACTCTGAGCACTTATTGTGGACCTCCCGCCTGAGTGACTGCAGGCCCCGATCATCTGTGTGTGTGAGAGAGATGCTGTTCTCACTTTCACAGAGAGCCACTCCACTGTGTCTTGGGTAGCACACGTGAACAGGAGTACTCTGCTCACCCTGGGAAGCGTGTATTTTTACAGTTTTATTTCTGCCACAGGGTTATTAACTGGGCTTTTTCATCTCCTGCTGCTGGAAGTGGGTGAAGGTTGCGTGTGCGTATGCCACGCACTCAGCAGCGATGACGGAATATCTGCAGTGCTCAGTTAAACCTTCACCTGGTAGGATCCCGTTTCAGGGCACCATCCGCCGGCCAGGAAGGGCTTTGAACCTCGGCGATCCCGAGGTTTTTATTGCACATCAAAAGGCAGCGGCTGCCCTTGTGCCAACAGAAACCCGCCGCTGATACTGGATCAGGCGTTTCCTGCCGGCCGTAAATAGCTTTTTGTGACCTGGGCGTCAGGCATGAGGGAGCTGTAGGAATGTAGCGTCTCCCCGGCAGCGCTCACGTGACCACTGTGTGTCCCGCCGTTGCCACGAGACAAGCTCGCTGTCCCACTCGAATCATGTAACCAATTTGCAACATATCGCTATCTGTTCAGTCCGTATTAGTACTCAGTCTTTCACTTTTTTAATTATGGTATATTTGCAGCAAAAATTTTACACCTTATGCGTAAAATGACTAATAATTAAGCTCGGTATTTGTGTTGCTCATGGTACGGACTCCGTTGACAGAACAGGCATCCAGGAACACCCAATTTGTCAAGAGACTGGAACAGAAGTGGCCACTACAGTGCAGTCCTGGTGGATTACAGAGAAGGCAGTATTGTGTAGAATATGCGTGACCTGTGGAGCCTTTAGGACGAAGGAATGTCACTCGCTTTTTGGTTAAACTTGCAGTTTTAAAAGACGTGCACATAAGTAATCATGGTTTATGTGCAAATGACTGCTGCTAATGTTAGTAACGTCTGACATGCCGCCATCTAGTGGTGTGTTTGTGGTGTATCGCCGATATGTCCGTGTATGGTTAGCTTAAACTCAGGAGTAGACCGTGGATAGGTGTGACATTATTTATTTGACACTTGTAAGATAAAATAGTATAACCTTATTCTCACTCGCTGAAGTCTGCAGTCCCAAGTGTATTAATATTGATCTAAACTACGGTCTGACTCGCATCGGTTAACAAATAGACAGTCTACGGGAAGTCATGCTTTTCAGGCAAGAAAAGCCACTGTTTACTCTTCCTGAAGTTCATCCAAAATGCTTGTCATTCAGTTGTGTTTGTTTGCCAGCTGGCAGACAGACGATAAGTATGAATTCACGGAGTTCCTTATATTAGCGCCCCAAATGTGTCTGTATTCCCAGAAGAGGAACAAAACGTTTCAGCTCCGAATATAAAAATTACTGTCGCGGTTAATGAAGGGTAATGAAAATCCAGACATCTGGTCGATGTAATTTACTTTTTATGAAATACAAGTAAAAGACTAAAAGTGTAGTTATACTAAAGTACCACATGGTGGCAGCATTTGCATTAATTTAAGCTCCAAAACCAGTCGGTGACAGAGAAATGACAACCAGTTTTATCATTTGTAAATGGCTGTGAGAACTGCTCCTGGTCGTTATGCTTAATTAAAGTTAAAATTAATTACAGTACTAACCACCAGCGGACCCTACAGCTAAACAAAGCTTATAAAAATGAACACAAAACGAGACAATTTCGTTTTCATTTCAGTGATTTCACCTGAAATTGGAAAGCCAACTAGAAATTTTCATCCATCTTCCACTTATCCTGTGCAGGGTCAGGATGAGCCTAGACCCTACAAGGCTAAGCACTTAATCACCATGCCGCCCAAACAGAAATTCAAAGATAATTGAAACCTGGAGTGCAGCTATTCTGCCTATAAGATTGATGTGGATATCTTTCTTCGTCCATCTTTATTAAATCAGGGATTCAGCACGACAGGCATCTCTGATGGGCAAGAAGTAAAAAAGACAAATGTTACAGGTGGAGTTACATTATCTTTTTAACAAGCTTTAAAATTCCTGTAGTTCTGATAGTTGGCCTGTAGATGGCGGCGATGATTCACTCGGTGATATGCTGACGTGAAATAAGACGAAATGAAATCAGAATAAATGAGTTTAATGAGTCTGCGATGTTTCTGGAGAGTTATGCAATTACACCAGCATTAAAAGGGACAGTGTCAGATGAAATGTAGCTTGAGTAATTTTTCCAATTGAGGATAATAAGGGAATCCATAAAACGACTGCACTGAAGTCAGTCAGGTAGGCCTTCTGCTGGACACACGGGGGGTAAAATCAGCAAGGGTGCATTTCTTCTTCGGTCTGGCAGCTTAGATGTGATGTGTTAAGGTCCTGTGGTGCTGCAGGATTAATGGAATCATATTAAAATATTTCTGAACTCTCAAAATGAAAATTTCCCTCCAGTTTTCATCAAACGTCGCGTACAGTTAATCACATTTAGACCTGCATATTGACAGAAATGTGGATTAACACAAATGTGGTTGAGAGGTCATGCAGAATTACAGGAGATACAGGAAGAGCTAGAGTACAAGTCATTAGACATTTGCTGGGAGCCTGCAAGATCCCGTATGGTGAAATAAAATAGGCGATCGACTCTGGGAAGGCTAGTGTTCAGCTGGGAGACGGCCAGTTTTAGTTTTGGTCGAACTGCACAATGTGGGCCCCTGACATCAGAACATAACCAGAAACTTCCCACATATTCTCACTGGAAGGGAGTGGTTAGCTAAAAACACATGCGCATACCTGACACGCCTATAGTGATAGCGGATCATACCTTGCACTCCTGTTTCATCTGATATCTGTCTTGACGTACCCCTGGGCTTCCTATCGCTTCATATTTTCATTCTTAGATGCCCCAAAGACATTATCACAGGAGTACAAGCCTCTTCTCAATCAATGACACATGGATGTTGAAGTGAAGTTTGGAGAACATTTAAATACTAAAGTATTTACGCAGCTGCTCCTGAACATTATTTGTTTAACAGTATATCCGCCATCTACACTGTTGCACCAGAATCTTCTGGCACAGACCATTATTTCCAGGTCTTCTCTAAGAGTGTTTCCCAATCCGGTCCTCAGGGACCCACAGCCAGTCCACGTTTTTGCTCGCTCCGAGCTCCCTGCCTGACAGTCCACAGTCCACATTTGCTGGGTTGTATAAAACCTGATAATGGGCTGAGGTGAATCCCCTATGGTGGTGACTGTCACAGGCTTGTCCTCTGACAGACACGTAAACCTCTCTGGAAATCAGGTCAGGCCTCCATGAAATCACGCATTACCTTGCTGCTGGGTACATTTAATCACTGGCAGATTTTCGAGCTAAATCTTTCTCAAACATACAGCGCTATCGGTAAAATCAGATAGGCTGCAAAACAGATTAGGGAATCTATTCTGCTGTCTGTAATGAATTTAGGGCTGTCGTCAGTGAGTATGCGAGGAAACCTGTTAAGTGACACTTTCTGTTTAATTAGGTCTGCGGGCAAACAGGCACTAATGGAATTATTGCCACTTTTGCTGCTGGAATACATTGGAATCTGAAAAGCAGGGATAAATTGAGCATTTTGCTTGATGTCATTTAATTAGGCCCCTTGCTGTTCTCTTGTGACTCTCGTAAGCCCCCAGTAGTGGCACTGTGAAGACATCTGCCCCTAGTTAGCGTGACATCGAGCTGATTCTGAGAGGCACATCGAGTGAGTTGGGCAGCACAAACTGACCTGAACCGTCTGCACAGATTGGAATGCAGAGCGCCCCCCCTTCAAACCTGCTCCCCTGGGGACCGGCAATGAGACGGCTTTGATATTATTGACAGTAGAAACGCAGCTTGTGGTGCTCTGATCACCTCACCTGCGTTCTGCTAATTTAACCTGACTGAGGTGAATGCAGGTCCCTGTATTCACCAGCCCTGCCATCCTTGGATGCGTTACTGCTAGGGTGTCCAAAAAGGAGGATTAAGTCTGAAACAGGAGGACCCCTGTGTCTAGAATGGAGGACATAGTCTGAAAAAGTCTTCCATTTTGGACAAAGGTGTCCTAAGTCTGAAAAAGGACACCTATGTCCAAAATGGAGGACTAAGTCTGAAAAAAGACACCTATGTCCAAAATGGAGGACTAAGTCTGAAAAAGGACACCTATGTCCAAAATGGAGGACTAAGTCTGAAAAAGGACACCTATGTCCAAAATGGAGGACTAAGTCTGAAAAAGGACACCTATGTCTTAAAATGGAGGAGTAAGGTTGAAAAAGCTTTTCGAAGCTTTTGACTCATGAAAAGCTGCTGATTGGGGGGGGGGGGGTTATATCATACACATACTGTGAAAGCCATGGACAGTATATCTGTAGAGATAATTATCTTGTTATCTCAACAGAACAGCATAAAAATACTTGAAAGTATAGCCATTCTTGGCTTTTGTAGTAAGTGTATGCGGGTGTTTCACATGTTTTGTGTGACTGGGGGTGGAAGAGAGTGGCGCTAGTTGTTGACAGGGAGGCGGGTAAGGTGGAGGGAAAAAGGAGGGCAAGGGGGCTAAAAGGAGGATAGGGGGGCTAAAAGGAGGAGACCCAACAGCAGTCGGGACAGAGGGCTGGACGGAGTCCAGATGAGTGGCCACCCTAGTGACTGCATTGTCATATTGCGATGTCTGTGTTTCTCTTTTTTGGGATGCCTAAACTCAGTCAGGTAATGGGATGCACACGGAGGTCCATTTTATTTGTAATTTAGACGAGCATTTTGGATTTGAGCCGTGCTCAACACGAGGAGCTACATATAATGATTGACTCTGACTGGGGTTTGAGCCTATGGTGAATCAAATCGCTATAACTTCTGGTCACATGGACGTTTGGCCCTATCTGCGAGGCTCTGTCTGACTGGTGCTTCTTGTAGCACTTTCAGTCCTGTCTGTGTACCCAGAATGAGTTTCTGCTCGGTGGTTGTTGGATCCACAATCACTTCCCAAAGTCTGCAGTCCCCTGAGCGGTTCAAACCGGCTGCTTTCAGCATGGACCAGGTGTTGATTAAATCTCATGTAACAACCTCAAGAATGGCAAGCGGGGGGGGGGGGGGGTTGATGCTCCCCCCACATCAGGCATCACATGGCGGAAATGTGCTTTTGGGTAAATCCCGGGGGTCTGACGAAATAAACGACAGACACATTGCTCTGTTTCCTCAGAGTCTCCGGCATTCCACAGGGGAATGTGTTTTTCTGCATATCAGTGGAGCTCTATTGGCAGATTTCTTGTAAAAATGATCACAGGTTTATTATTTAAATGAATGAAAAGCAATGTGACAATATTCTCATTATTTATTGGGATTTTATTTATTTATTTATTTATTTATTTGGGACAATGCACATTAATGAACAAACAATACACTGAAATAATCAAGTAATGATTGTAAATGAGCCAGATTATAGCACAATCGCTAGTTTACATCTGTAGTCCCTACAGATAATATGCTAGCAGTGTGGCTACAGTAAATTAGCGCACATGATAATGAATAAGGTTAGTGGTCAACCCATTTAAGGCACTCTGCATCACCGCAGCTTGACATTTCATTAAGATCCCTTAATTGTTGCTGTCCCAGAATGCACTGCTCTCCTGGTATCATTCTTCAGGACTTTCCCTACCCAGAAACCTATAACACATTGCTGATCTACCCAAAACTTCAAGACTCCTGTGAAACTGAATCTAAGCTGTTCCGTTAATTAACTCCCCCCCCATCTCCTGCTAACCGTATCTCTTTGCAGGTGCTGTTAGATTGGCTGGTTATCTAACCCTAACCCTGACCCAGTTTCTCCGGCCTAGGGATAATAACCTGACCCACACAGTGAATAATCTAATTCCTGCTGAAGCCTAGCATTTGACTAGCTGCGTGAAGATAGAGGGTTTTCTCTGAAAGCCCCGTTAAAGGTTTTCAGGTGTGTCACCTGTTCGAGACAAGCGGCACTAACAGGCTAATCATTCACGTGACTGCCCGCCTGTTCGCTTCACTCCCTTCTAAATGCATGAACCCAAGCCCTAATTCAGGAATCCTGGATGCCTCTCAGGGCTGCAGACCCTTTCCCACTGATGTCTGCTTTGCAAACAGCATTAATTACCCAGCGGTGAGGGCATGCAGCCCTCCAGGCTGCAGACAGGGGGCGCTGTTTACCTTTGCCCACGTACCCAAAATCCATCCACCTGCCAACCACAGAGAGGACTCTGCTGATAGTTTCATTCTGTGACTCACTACCAGAAGCTCCGACTTACTACCTGTCAGCCTCCCTGATGGCTGAGGCGGCCGAGGCCCGCCCTGCTCACCGTCTCGCATGGTCACAGCTCCCCTATACCTTGGGCTCTGTTAGTCTCCCCTAATTAATTCTGCAGAGCTGCCTGGTCAGACACCAGCAGGTCAGGGAGGGGCAGATTTTCAGCTCAGGAACGATAATTGCAGCTGCTGGGTCCTTTCGTCCTTGACGAAAGAGCAGAAAACTCACAGGACTGTTCAGGGGAATAGCAGAACATGTGCTTCTGGCCAACAGGACACCCCTGCCCCCCCGCCTCAAGATTGGTAAGTGTAGCCTGCAGGGCTGGTCCTAGACAATGTGCTGCCCTGGGCAAGCATCACTCCCAGCGTTCCTGTCAGAAGCAAAGTGATGGGCATTAACCTTAAATATCAAATGAAAAATTCATCCCACATCTAAGTAGCTTTGTCACATGTGGGCTTTTCGTCACAGTCCTGTATCAAAAACCAATTCATTACTAACGATTTAACCGGAAGCTTTTGAAAGCTAGTTTAAACCAAACTTTGACACTCGTCACGTTTTATGTAAGCAAACATCTGTTTAGGAAATATACCTGGGGATCTGTATGTTGCCGACTAGCTGCATGGGGTTGCCAAGGGAACAGGGAAGATTCCTTCAGCTCATCTGAATGACTTTTGTTATGATGAATCTACTGCTTACATACAAATGATTCAGCTGATGGTGTCAGGGCGTCTATTCAAGGGGCCCCATCTGAGGAAAAACCAAAATCAGTGTGGGGAAGCAGACACATCCAGAAGGTTGTGACGTCACCCCCAGTTGGGGAGAAGCAGCCGATGAGATCTTCACATGGCTAGGCAGTTGGGCGCAGAGTGAATAAAGGCTGGCAGAAGTTCTTGAGAAGATGTCCAGCTGGGCAAATGGATGATGAGTCTCACTTCCATGTTGCATCCTCTGTCTGATCCACAGACCTGCAGACGATGGTCCGGCGGGTGGGAGGCAGGAGATTCTGCGAGTCCCTGGGAGGTGGGGGTGTAGGTGGGAACCATTGAAATGGGTGCAGAGAGCACCTCCCCCCCTCGGATTTTTGTAGGTCAGCTCACACCTGAGCAATGACTGGTTACCATGACAATTTCAGGAGGAGCATTGGAAACGTTATGAAGTAACTGCTGTTCATGATGTGAATCGCTCTGTCCTTCAACAAAGCATTTACAAAATATGGAGTGAACAGTAGAAGTGAACACTGACACCGATTGGGCTGTGTTACAACTTCCTGAGCTGGGATTCGCATTTGCGATGCATTCTAGGTCACATGCTGAACTGGGATCGCATTCACGATGTATTCTT
This sequence comes from Gnathonemus echidnorhynchus, assembly GCA_026776725.1. Taxonomy (NCBI): domain Eukaryota; kingdom Metazoa; phylum Chordata; class Actinopteri; order Osteoglossiformes; family Mormyridae; genus Gnathonemus; species Gnathonemus echidnorhynchus. The sequence goes on along the minus strand of JAODJU010000119.1, from coordinate 21,621,011 downwards.
GGTGACATGCTGAGTTAAAATTGCATGTGTGATGCATCCTTGGTCACATGCTGAGCTGAGATCCTCGGTCAAATGCTGAGGTACTTATTAATGCTTCTGGATTCAACAGCTCCTCCACTAGGGGCACGTCACTTCCTTCTGGGACTTTATCAAGATGGGGGGGGGGGGGGGGCAATAATATATAATGTGGATGCTTTATCAGAGTAGACCTAATATCAAATGTATTGGATAATAGGACCAGCAAAATTGAGCTGTGAGACACTGGGCTGGGGTTCAGTACTTAACCTGTTCATTTGTGTTTATTAAGGATTAACCTCTAGCACTTTAAAAAGCCCTTTAGCAATAGTGAAATAGGCCCTCCTATGTGAAGCACTTTGTTCTGACAATCAGAGGTGTAAACAATGCATTTCTGCAGGATATGTGGCCATTAATACTCCATATGAAACAGAGCTGATAATCCAGCCGGTAGTATCCTAGGCTGCGATTGGCGTCTCCTATCAGCGCCATCCTGTAAAGGCTCTGGCTGTGAAATGCCATCTCGCTGGGAGGTCAGATCCTAGTATACAGCTAGACAGAGTCCATTCATATGATTGTATAATAAAACAAAGCATGTCATCACAATGGTTTATGAAGGATGGATTTCCCTGGCAACGGGCATCTTCACGTCCTGGATCAGCTGGGCCGCAAACTCAGTCGGGAGTGGACCCTCAGTCGCCTCCTGCTCGGCCACCAGTCAGGCATTGTTTCTCTGAAATCTGCTCTCAAGCTTTACTTGTGATTTTAATGCGTTAATATCAGGCTCAAGCTCACCAATTCGGCCAGCGTGGTCCGCAGTACATCGCTCCAGTTCCAATAGCTTTTCAACCTGTGATTTAATTTTGTGCAGCAAATTTTCAGTTGAGTTTTTCATTTCTTCTTTCATTGATGTTAGAGCAAAGAGGTACAGGGTCTGTCTTACCAATGACATAATTTCTAAGCAAATCCATCATGGACTGCAGTAGTTCAGCCCTGAATGTTAGCATTGTCTGTTTCTTCTGTAACATAACAGATGGGTAATTTACTGTGGTATGTTTGGGATGAATCAGTTTTTGCTTGTGATGACATCTTCAGCGTTTTAGCTTCCCAGAAGCTCACCCAAACCGTGTAAAATAAGTTATTTCGTATTGCTAAAGTTATAAAATAATAGGTTTTGTGGTATACCAGTGGTTCTCAACCTTTTTGAGTGACGACCCCCAAGATAACATTGGTTGGTGTTCACGACCCCCACCGTACACCCCACCCCCCCCCCATATCTAGGTGCACATGGACACAACGCTGTCCACTGTAAAAAAAAAACAACAACAACTAAAACTACTTAAAACTCTATTTCATCAAAATCCAAATTTTATTTAGTAAGTGTTTTTCACAATGATCTGGCGACCCCCAGAAATTATCTTGTGACCCCCATGGGGGTCGGGACCCCCAGGTTGAGAAAGGCGGTGGTATACAATAATAAATTGAGTTACATTATCAGGAGCCTGATGAGGCACGGCTTACATCCTTGGTGCTCACCAGCGCCCCCCTCTGTCCTGTTGAGTAGTGAACATGTGGACAGTAATTCACGAGCTTCAGTACCTTCAACATTCGTCCATCCATCCATCCATCCACACAAAAATCCACTGCATTACAAACAATCCAAGGGCCTGAACACTGCACCCCGTGACCACAGCACACTCCCCTCTGGGGTTAACCCTGACATAGGAACCCCCACCCAAAGAAAAAAGAAATCTAAAGAAAATATAAATAAAACACCACAAGTCACAGCAGACAATATTCATGGAGGTGGTTTTACGGCTTGATATCCCTCACTTATCCGTATTACATGCAAGGCGGACAATTTCACTAGGCGATTCACTGAGAAGGTCCCAAACTGCTCACAGGCTCAACAGGCCTCCCGGTCTGAGTGACCAAAATGCAATGAAATACGAATAGGGAAACACAGTGGTTACGTAAGCCTGCTCAGCCTCATTACCCAGCCAAACAGACCCAGCGTGGCGGCTTGTAGCCTTCACGAAAACTGCCCCCGTCTTAACCCATGGTAGCTTCTATTCTGGTACCCCTCTCAAATGGGAACGCTGCTTGCCTGTTAACGGCCAGCCAATCTTCCGCCTATGAGGTCCTGGTGAAGTTCCCGCATATATACCCCTGTTTGACCGCCAGCAACATAACCCAATGCGGAACACTGAGGTTTTTCGCGCCGCGTGAACGGCACTTAAAGAAGGGAGCAGGAAACGGCGAAGCCCGGACCTGCCGCCACTGCGTCGTACCATGTGACCGGGGTGTAGCCCGGTATCCCACCACATCACTTTTAAGTACACAACACCCCCTGTTCAGGGTGGGGGATCTGAGGATCTCTTATCTCTCATTGATTCTGCATGAAGCCCGAACACATTTCTAAGGAAACATGACCATTGGTATGCAGCAAGTGTCCACATCTAACATCTCTGTCTTTTGGGGACACGTGCTGTATAAAAAGTGTGATTTATGTTAGCAACAGGTTAGCTTAACTGATCACCAACTGCAAAAAAGCTCTGGATTGATGTTACATTCCCCAGAAATCCAGTGTGAGGATCCCACTTTTTTCCACTCCTGAATCTGTATCTTTCTTCCGACCAGCTCCACTGAGGAGCAGGAAACAGACCTCCAGGAACAAGGTGGTCCAGACCATGATGTAGCGACCTTGTGTGCTTTGCTGTGTGCTGTGCTCTGTGCTGTGTGCTGTGCTGTGTGCTGTGCTGTGCTCTGTGCTGTGTGCTGTGCTCTGTGCTCTGTGCTGTGCTCTGTGCTGTGCGCTGTGCTGTGCTCTGTGCTGTGCTGTGTGCTGTGTGCTGTGCTCTGTGCTGTGCTCTGTGCTCTGTGCTGTGTGCTTTGCTGCACAAATGCACTTCACTCCAAATGCCACATCTCAGAGAGACCTTTTCCTGAAGGCTGGCACGCGGCCGGACGAGTCCTCGCCGTCATTCCGCTGTCCAAGTCTGACGTGTAACGAAATCATTCTCGTGGTTAAATGGCACTAAGGAAGAGATGTCAGGAGAATGCGACAGAACCAATTACCACATGTTCACCACTACGCTGGCACTGGCTAATGGCTGATATCTTTATTAAGTCATTTGTCAAAAATGAAAAAAAATGAAAATGTACTTTATAAACCAGCCTGATAATCAGAAGCTCCAGTTGTCCAGTGAGGAGACCCTTCAAGCAACAGGAAGTTGGATGTGGCTGGGGCAGACCAGGGTCGACACAGCAGGGACAAAGACTCGCCTCTCTCCTTTTTTCTGCATTTGTTAATGTTTTTCGCAGTTTGATTTGCATATATGAATGTGCGATTAAATACGTTGTGTCATTTTCAGAGGAGCCCGGAGCCGGTAATGAGCTCATAATTGGTGAGTTTGTGAATGAAAGGTCTTTCTGGGTCCAGCTGGTGGGGGCGGGATGGTTGAGCACTGATGCCACAAGATGTGGGGTTTAGGAAATAAAAGGTAGAGGAGTGAACTTTTGTGTCAGACACGCTCACTCAGACACTACATGGCAGTGGGAAATCCTGTTAGGGCTATCATCTCTGCTCCCCCTGGCTTTTGGTATATGCTTGTAAACAGGCAGGGTACCCGTGATGCAGTCTTGGTTATGGCAGGTAAGGTGGAGTAGAGCTGGTCAGCTAGCAGCCATGCCTGTACAATAATTGAACTGCTTTGGTGTAATGTGATCACACGGTGCAGGTTAATCCTAACGGATTAGCAGAGAGGTCCAGGACACCTCCAGAGCAGACCTTGCTCACTCTGTAGACAGTGGACACTGACACACAGCCGTGGCATTGGCCTCCTTAACTGGCAGTGTGGCCATCGAGCGGCTCAGCAGAGTGTCTGAGCAAGACCCTTGACCCCCAGCTCCAGGGGCGCTGCATGTTCGCTGACCCTGCTCTGTAACCCCCAAGCTACGGAGAGCAAGATGGGACAGTAAAAGAGAGGAATTCCCATGTACTCATACTTGTGCAAAGGATAAAGGATTTATCATTGACTGAGAGTGAAACGCTCTTTTAAAATGATATTTTTGTTGATAGTCGCCTTCAGGGCAGGAGGAAAACTCTGTCAGGTTTAACGGGGTGAAATTAAAGGGCGTCTGACTGTCGGAGATGCGGCTGCTATTAGAAATCTGAAAGGGATTATTTACATAATTATGCATCTTAAATTGGACACAGCTGGATTGGGACATACTGACCATCAGGAGGCTGCGGCTGACACCTCAGGGATGCACACACTACATATAATTTCAACCCATCTGTCCCCGCAACCTGGCAACCCACAACCTGATTCAAGGGCCATGTGCGGCCTCCTTCTGTGCAGGCAGAACTCTGAATGACAAGCTAACTTGTCAAGATGTCAGTACAGGAATCCACCAAAAAAAAAAATCAAAATAAATCTGGCCTGTTTGTTACTCATTTATTTGTTTGTTTGTTTACATACTTATTTTCTTATCCACCCATCCCACCAAAAAAACTTAATTCGAAATGTAACTGTTGGCAGGTTTGATCTCCGCAGAACAAATCCCGTGGAACAAATCGCTGGGAGCCGAGTGTCAAGTGGGAGGGGCAATGTGGAGTAGGACGGGTTTATGGTTAGGGTTGTTCTTAGGGTATCAGATGATAACAGTTATAAACCCCTCCCACATTGTCCCTCCCACTTGACACTTGGCTCCTGGCTGCAGCGATATCCTTTTCCCCGGGGCTGTACACTAAGTCCTTCCTGTGTGTAACACGTTGTGGATTGAATCCTAAACAAATCAGGCTTATGCCGTAAGAATTTGATTAGTGTCCAGTCTCGGTTCGGTGAACCAAAAAAAAAGGATTCAGGAAAACAGCAATTAAATGTAGTCAGAGCAGAAGAGACAGTGTGTCTCATACCGCAGAAAATGGAGTATATACAGTATATAGGCAGAGGAAACCCTTCAGGTTCAATCAGAGTATTGGCCCTGATGCTTGTATTGGCCCTGAGTATTGGCCCTGAGCAGATATGATCGTCCTGGTCAGCACACACAGTCATTGATGGAGAATTGGCACTTAACAGTCTGTGTCATGCCCTGCCCATCTGACTCTCATGTTTTCTCCCTAGTGTGGCCGTAATGGGCCACGCCTGTTCCTTCTTTGTCTTACCTCTCATTCCTGCCCTTGTTACCAGCTGTTGTTCTTTTGAGTTTAATAAAACCCTTTTTGCTTTATAACCTCGTCTACTCCCACATCCTTCGTCCTTGAGGTCATTATAACATGACAAATGTCACCTTACTGTGAACATCATGTAAACAGAACTGTAATCATCCTGTGTGCTAGAGAAGTTCTTAGAAATGGACTGTTGCTATTGGACGGGCGTGTCATGTGACCTGTATGTGTTTGACAAATGGCTGGTGCTCTGTGATATTGGTTGTAGCTACCATTAAGAACATAGAGTGTCTCCTACAGGAGAACTGGTGCCTGGCTTCTAAAGGCCCAGATCCTCTGGGTTTCAGAGCCTGGCAGGTCTGCTAAATGGCCAGCAGAGTGCCACGGTCCGATTTGGCGTCATCCTCCTGGTTCTGGTTCTATCCAGACCTTCTATAAGGACCATCATTTTGCTGCTGTGGGATTCTTCAGGTCCAGAACCACTGCATAAACATTCCTTGCCAGCAAGAGGAGATGTCTGAGGACCAGCCAAGCACCAGTAAATGCTCAGATGGAGGTGCTGGAGAAGGTTGCCCCCCCCCAGGTACTTAATTTTAATTGTAGGTTGTCTGAAGACTGACATGAAGTACAGTGCAGATTTACCCTGTACATTGTGCCGGTCATGCATGTCAGTCCTAGCCCACCTTTCTCCTATGTGTTTGAAGACACAGATTTAATCCAAGACTTAAGGACCAAGAGCAATTCCATGAAAACATCTCCAAAAGATTTCTCACCATGATATGTGTCCAGACTTATTATGCTGGGGAATTCTGCATCTTGGCTTCTGGATGAGGAATGGATCACTATAATTAGCAGCAGCTTGTTAAAATCCTCCTGGCCTGAGTAGACTGACCTCCCTGGACAGAGAAATGACTGTGTCAGTGAACAGCTGTGTGTATAAACACACATAAGTGTTTCAGCAGTTGCTGGACCTGAGACAGATTCTGCCTGCTCTTCCCACGCCAGACTCGGGTGAAATCTGAGTGCAATTAAAAATACAAGAAATAATCAGAGGTGGAGATTTCAGGTCCAGAGAGTACAAATCCAGGTCAAGATTTTGTTTCAACCAACCAGTTGAGTCCTCTGTGACTGTGACTCTTTGTATTCGACTGGTTGGTTGAAACAAAATCTTGGTCTGGATTTGTACTCTCTGGACCTGAAATCTCCACCTCTGGAAATAATGCTTTATTTGCATAAGTACATTAGAATGCTTTCTTGTGTACTCCCTCATGCTCTCCATTAAGATTTACACACAGAAGCAGTTGATAATGAAGTTTGAGGATGCGAGTGTAAGGCCAGCTGCTTAGCCACTTTGGGGGTGGGTGGGGGTGGGGGGTAAAGGGTCTTGCTTAATGGAGATATCACCATTCTGCCAAGGATGGGATTCACACCCCCGACCTTCCACTCACAGACACACAGGCATTGCCCTCTGAGCCACACTCTGCCCTCTAAGCTGGGTTTGTTAAAAGCCGTAACAGATCATGTGCATCAAGTCCTGTCTAGAAGATGGTCCTCATGAGATGAGTAGATGGATCCCTGTGCTGCCTTAGGGCTGAGGTCCTGCTCTACCATGTTTCCTGTTGAAACTTTAAAAAAATACAGACTTACCCCAGGATTTTGTGCTTGTGTCAGAATAATTTGGGCCCCCATCATTAAGTGATGGGAGTCTGCAGCTCCCCCGAGTAGGCGGGCTGACACTGCCTTGATGGGGCTTTGAATATTCCTACAGATCTGAGATGGGGGTAGAGAAATCCCCCAAGGACCAAGCGTGTGGCAGCCGCTGGAAGGGAAGTGAATTTCATGCTGGTTGTGTGTAGCTGCCCCAGTGCTACCAACAGTCCATGACCCAGATCCCACCCGTTACCGTCACACACCATTAGGAACCTGAACGTCCTGAGTTTGGCGTTTGTCTCCTTTTTCATAATTAACATAGATCAGATACCCAGTGCTTTTGGAAGAGGGGCATTTAGTAGCCTGTAAGCTATACCTGGGGGCTGTGCTGTACTCAGGATTCTCAATGTACTCCTCTTAGTGAGATACTCTGTAGCCTGGTGTTTTGAGATGATGTGAATCTGGAGCTCTATCTTCAGCATGGGGCCTAAAACCAATGTTGAAGTGTGGTGTCACCCTGCATTAATGTACTGGGAGCACAACAGGCCATGAAAAATCATGACAGGCTACGAGAAAAACTAGCAAACCTCAAAGAACACAACTGAGAAAGCAACAAGGCACACCAGTCCTCAACCACAACAGACCGTGAAAAATATTACTAAAACTTGAGAGACCTCAGGAAAAAATGGCAAATTGTGACCAATCGCAGTGACAGCAACAAGGCAGTACAGACCACGGTGACTTCCAGAGAAGATAAGGCAGAGATGGTCAGCGAGGGCCCAGCTGGGACAAAATCAGCCCGGTCAGCCACCCCTCTGGTATCAATAATGGGGCTCAGTATGACGACTTAAGATCTGCAGAGGTAGAGAGTTCAGGTCCAGAAAGTAAAGATACAGACCAAGATTTTGTTTCAACCAGCCAATTGTGTATAAAAACTCACAGTCACAGAGTACTCAGCTGGTTGGTTGAAACAAAATCTTGGTCTGGATTTTTACTTTCACAATCTCAGCCATCCACCTCAGCTGATCTCAGCTTTTTGTGGCATGTCTGCTGGCTCACAGAGAGATACATTTTAATTTGATAACAATATTCAGATCTGTAGATTTAATTAGACAGGTTTCACGCTGATAGACAACAACAGGGTGAATACCACATTAACTTATAAAGTTAAAGCAATACGTAAGTTTGAAAATGAAGCTATCCTCAGCCTGCTCCTGTTAATGAAATCCCATCAGCTTCCATCTCCTTATTCAAATTCTGGTTTCACTGTGGTTCTCTGGTGGAGGTAACATCAGCTATTCCGTATTATCTATAATTCATCTTATGGACTTACGGAGCTCCTTTGGGCCAGATGAAGGTGCTCGAACCCTTGGGCCACCTATTTAGATTTCTCATGAAGCGGCAATCTGAGGCCTGACTGACCCACTTGGCACTGAGGTATCTACAGACGAGGCTGAAAATCAATGTTTCAAATACCTTCATTAAAGCCTGAAATGAGATCATAAAGAATCTACACACTCTGCATACGAAAGTCTGTTTCCAGTTTGCTGTACTTTTCCCACAAATTACCAAGCCCTCTGTAGACCCCGAGCAAGGTCTCAGTGACCATAGAGCGTCCTGTCATCTAAAGGACGTCCTTCCTTGAGAAGCGAAATGGGTCTTCAAACTATCGGTGATGTGTGTCACAAAGAGGCCTGAATGGAAGAGGATACCAAAAGGAAGAAATGGATAAAAACTGGGGCTAATAAACCATGTGTGAAACGCCCTTCGATCTCCCTCTGAAAAAGCATGAAATAGTGGGACATTCTGGCCATGTCTGATAGAAGAGACTGAGGGAAAGGACAGCTTAGAGCTCTGTGAGACTTCCTGAAGTCCAGAAAGTTTTGTCCAACCCTGTCACTTTAAAGGAGAGTGTCGGAGAATATTTCAGCATACACTGCTGATATTATACATGCAGTGAAGATTGCGACCTATGCGGCAAACGCCTGCATGAAGGGGTGACACGCTCCTCCCTGGGGACAGCTTCTTTGATCACTGCCACACCGTTTACAGTTACACTGTGTCACACTCCTGCCATTTCAGAGGACACTTTCAGTCCACGTCTCAGATGTGAGTGACTGAAGTCTGAGCTGTGAGTGACGACCTAACTAGCTGCTCCGGGTTTATCCTGAAAAAAGTGCTGATGGATCCGAGTAAAACATTCCCAGTGACACAGACAGTGAAACTGTCAAGCTGGAAAGCTCTTTTCGTTAGCTGGGCTCAGCGTCCAGTTATCGAGACAGTGGGTCCGCATGATATTTCATACATTAGCACTGCAAATTCGATTAGACTCGATTAAATCTGGTTTAAATTGAAACTCTTGATCTGTCTGCATGTTTTAACATGTCTTGAAGCTGTGTCAGGTTCCCAGGAGACAGGCATTTTCCCGTGTTTCACAGAGTCGCGCCACTGAAATTACCTTTCAAGCCACTTTAAATTTCAGTGACTCAGAAACTTATATTGTCACCTGCCTTATATTACAATTTAAAAGAGAGTGTGGAAGCTCCGAATGCCTTTGACCCCCACAGTGAACAGCTATCCGCAGCAGGACCGCACCCCCAGAACCTGAATGAAGCCTCTCAGTTTGTGTGGCAGGTATACAATAACACAAAAAATTATGCATTACCCTGATCCTCCATCTGCAGTGGGGAAAACCCTATGGGAATGTGGGAGAAAGTGGGTCTGCATGGAAATCCATCCAGGACTGTAATTCTGGCTCCAGGTGGCCGAAGTTTAGCCGGTTGCACTGGCCAGAGGAGTGTGTGGAACACCAGGTCTAACGCAGTGGTAAAGCCTGGCCCCACACCTGGCTCACTCTCACAAAATCATTACCGTAACAACCAACACCTCAAATTTTTTTATTAGTTTGAATACAGACTCAAATTATATAACTTCATTGTCTAAACTGTCAGTTTTGCCTATGGGGTAGCTAATCAGTTTGATTATATTGCCATTTACTTTTAGATTAAAAGTAGTTAATAAAATCCAGGGCAGGATTTATGGAGATGAGAAAAAAATTACGTAACTGACAAAAAAATTGAGTAGCACATAAACATCTTATTGTACAGGTTGACTGTTTCTTGCAGGGGTGCTGCTAGAGATTTTGGGCCCCATGACAGTATATGTTTAGAGCCCCTGTCACTCAGGGGCCCTTGAAATCATCTTAATGTTCCCCCCTCTTTCCTGTGACCCTGGTTTCTTATGTGTTACATGCAATAAAGTCGAAGGGCTTAAAAACGTTTTATGTAGTTTTGTATTGTTTGACCTTAAAATCTCGGTCTGAACCTAAACTTTCCACCTCTGTCTGCGGCAGGGATTAATTCTTACCATATACTATGTTTAGCACTCTCACTATAATATTACACATTTTGAGAGGTAGATTTAAGACACTTAGTCATTGATCCAAGTAATACAGAGCAGCGCTAAGAAGATGTTCTTCATTCTGATCACGTCCATTAAAACCTTAAAACTGGGAGGCGATGCCCTGTGTCGTTGTTTGGTTTCCACCAAGGTCTCCAGTTTCCCTACACAGCCCAAAGACATGCTAAGGTGAACTGCAGCTGCCAAAATGCCCATAGGTGTGTGTGTGTGTGTGTGCGCGCCTTGCAATGGGTGGGTACCCATGTCTTGGGTTATTCTATGCCTTGTGCTCACCCAAAGGAAAATGATGTCGTTCAGAACAGTCTCATCAGAGATATATCATCTTGTTATCTGGAGATTACTGACTTTTCACCTCTTTCTCCTAACCCTCCCCCCTTAGGAGAAATAAGGAACAAAAGAATAAATCAACCAAAGACAAATTATCTTATCTTGTTTGAGACACCAGAAGAGCAGGAGTTCTTTTGCTGTGCTTAAAGAGAAACTGAAGTTTATATGTAGATCTTAAGCGTGAGACAGCTCTGAGAAAAGACAAAATAGACAGAGCTGAGACTTGAATTTTACCAATGAGATGAATATCTGATATTGTGCAATTCATAAGCCAGTGAAGTTTTCTTTTATTACTGTTATTTCAAGAGCTGATTATTTCAGACAAATAAAGATCAGTGCAGTGAGAGAAAAAAGAGAGCATTTTAAGACATTAAATTGGGATCAGGCTGAGACGAGAGGAAGGCTATTTCTCAGCGGCTGATATTAAGAAGTATGAAAAATTGGTCAAAATCTCATTGATGTTAAACTGAGCTCTATTTTCAGGAAAAATAGGTTGGAAAAAGAAGAGATCTTATTCTGAATTTGCCTTTCCTTTGGGCACAGCCATTGGAGAGGTTTGATATTGGGGTGGCACAAGTTACTAATTATAATACAAAGGTCTGTTAATTGGAGGGATCAATGAAGGCAAAATAAGTTTTGGGGGGAACACGTCCACCCCAGTGCTTACACCCCTGCCCATAGCTTCCGGGATCGGTTCTGGACCCCCCTGCAACCCAGCATAGGACAACAGGGTATTGGAAATGAATGAATGAATGAACAGGAGGTAATGATAAACCTCGTGCGTGTTATAGCTAAGCTACTAACTCTGTCACAAAAATGGTTTATTTTTGATAGACACAGAACTAAAGCAGCTTCCTTTCCTCAGAGTCTTTCAGCGTCATCAAATATTAGCAAACTATAGCACAAAATTAATCTGATGCAAGAAATATGTTACCCACTGTCTGAATTCGTATCGAGGACTGCTAATGGGCACCACACTGATGCAGTGCCAAATACCATCATGCTAAATGCTACAGTCGCACCACGCAGCAATGCCCATTGGGCTGCAATCCATTTCGCACTGTCTGTCTGTGCAGCTGCTGCATAGGTGAGCATTCGCTACGTCACCATATGCCGATCTCTTCACTAGGCACAAGTGCAGACTGCAGTTTCTGACACCCCCACAATGCACAGTAGGCCCAAGTTTAGCTAATAGCTGTAAGCTTTTAAATCATTGAAGTCAAGATGTTTTACATGAGATGAGGTCCTGTGCATAGGTTAAGGTTAAGGTTAAGGATACTTTATTGTCATCAACGGCTTTATACAGGTACAAAGTGTGATGAGACAACGTTTCCCCATGGTTCCGGTGCAACATCTAATAACACTGAACATCACATACAACAGGGCAAAAGGTGCAAACAGGCAACACAGAGAGTGTGTTTTTAAGATGCCTGTATTTGTAAATGGTAAACACTCAGCTGTTGAGTGTCAGATGGCTACCTGGACTGTGCTCCACAAAGCTGTCACCTTCTCTCCTAACATTCAGGGTTTTGGTGTGGTCACTCCTCTGTATGGGTTTGATGAATACAAAGCGACGTGGAATAGCTTTCCAGAGAAGCCAGCTAGCAGAAAAATTGCTTAATTTCCATCTGACTGGCACATATAGAAAGTGTCAAAAATGGACGAGATGGAAATCACAATCTTTTCTTATAGCCAGAAAGGCCATTCCCAGTTCTCCTTTGTTGATGTGTTTTCTCATTTTTGAATAGACAGACTGACCAGAGCACAAAGGGCATGATTAACTTTCAGTCTTTTGTTCTGGAACTTTCTGCTTTAATCTTCCTAAACTCAAACACCCTCACAGTGCTGCACTGTAGCTCTGCTTTCTTGGGTATAATTCTTGACTGTGTGAATTCGTCCTGGCCAGTGGTTGGTGACATCACGCTCTGGACCACATGCCTCCACTGCCCCCAGCACAACACTGAGCTCTTTCTGAAAACCTTTCAGATGTCAAACAGACCACCATCTCTGAAGTTATTACCTCATCAACAGAATATTAACAGTCTGTTATAATACATAAGTATCACTATTGCAAATTAATAATTCTGCTTCCTTTATATGCACAAGTTTCATACAAAACTGTTACACTTTTTAATCTAAACGATCGTGAAGGAAATGTGTCCCACCACCACTGTTAGATTATAACTGCATTTTTTAGAAATACATTTAGAAGAGTCAATACTGTACAATCGGCTAACAATTCCACAGTGTATTACCATATGAACTACTTTAGCCCCGTGAAACCACAATACCCACAATGCACTATGTCGGCAATGTCATCAGCATGCGTAGAAAGAAACGCTCCGGCGGCGTGAGTCGATGTAAAGTGACAGCGGGGACAAACGCTGGATATAAACAGTAGAAAGGTATGGGTTTACGTGTTTTACATTCACTGAAGTGTTGCGTAGGCGAAGGCGTACGTAATTATGAATAAATACCAGAGTCGCGATGCCTCGGACAGTAGTTAATTTGTGGCAGTTCTGCAAAGTTTGAACTTTGACCAGACCTGAAACTTCGTGGTGGTCGCGACCTGTAGAGGTCTAGTCGCCGGGACTTTTCGATGTCCTTCAATGTCATTGTCTTGTCAATGTCAGTGACACGTTATACAGGAGCCCTGATTTCCAAAGCGTTATGCTAATCTCTTACTAAATAATGACCACCATCTAGCATGACAATAGTACGAGGCCGTCCGTGGCACCGTGACACCGTCCTGTAACTACACGAGTCAGATAGTCTCTTCAGCAGAGGGGTGTGTCTCAATATATAGAGGTCTCTATTTGAAATTCTTGACAATCCCTTGGTTGTATGCTGTTCACCTGTTCCTCTAACCCCACGCTAACTTTGCTTTCAGGCATGGCGCTGGTGGGGATTCGTGTCATCGAGCTGGCTGGGTTGGCCCCGGCACCCTTCTGTGGCATGGTGCTGTCCGACTTTGGGGCCAGGGTGATCCGTGTGGACCGGACCAAGGTCGCCATGGCGATGGACTCTCAGGCTCGTGGCAAGCAGTCGGTGGCGATCAATTTGAAAAAGCCACAGGGAGTAGCCGTGCTCCGGCGTCTCTGTGTGCAGTCTGATGTGGTCATCGAGCCATTTCGGCAAGGTGAGCACGCTGCTCTGAGGGCAGACTCACCCTTCATCTCCCCCGGCGTACACTGGCTTTGCCCTCATGTGTCTGTGTCTGTCTCTGTCTGTGGGCTTATTAATGAGTCAGCCAGTTAACTGTATTAAATTCAACAGCAGAGTTGGACATTTCAAGTCCAGTAAGTAGAAATCCAGACCAAGATTTTGTTTCTACCAACCAGTTGAATATTAAGAGTCACAGTCACAGAGTACTCAAATGGTTGGTTGAAACAAAATCTTGGTCTGGATTTGTACTCTCTGGACCTGAAACATCCACCTCCTCTGTTCACATGCACAGTTTGTTTCCCGGATAAAATCAAGTTAAAGCTTGATAAAGCTGCATCTGAATCTCCCAGGGCCACCAGTATGACCTTCAGCTCATTTCAAAAGTGTGACTGTGGCTGAAGCTGAAGCTGCTTTTCATTACTCACCCATCTGTTGATTTGAGGTATAAAAAAATAGTGGCTTTGAATGGCAGTGAATCTCTTGATGAGAGAGACAGACCAGTCCAGATACTCTGAAAACTAATTTAAACCAGGAATGCTCTACTGGTTACTCTTAAAAAAAAGCTAAAAACATTTGTTTTTGTCTAAGGTAATGGAAAGTGTCAAAAATGAAATAGTACTCTTTTGCATGAGGCATTTTCATTTGAGGTGCCATTTAACTGCTCTGGAAGATTGATATTAGTGATATGAAACCATGTGACGCTACCTTTAAGTCACAATATCTCAGCAACAACTTAAAAACCAAAGACCAAATTTTCTGGAGATGTTTTACTAGCTTTAGTAAAAAAAAATTTTATCAATTTTGAAATACAGTTTTTTTTTTGTTATTGAATTTTTAATATTTTAATCAGTTTTTACATAGTAATTATTCATATGGGGATGGCATATTACTTATTCAATCTATAGAGTTGGACAATAGCTTTAAAACAATATAAGGACCATTTTTGTGCAGCTTATATTAAGGTAAATATAGCCAGTCAAAGTCATAGTCCCCCTCCCAAAAAAATGTAAACTTTTTTCCATTTATTTTTTCCAGAATAAATGGCGCCTTTCCCCCAGACATATGAAGACATCACGCTTAAAGAATACCGATGATTTACGCTCCAAAAGACTTCAGTGATGCCTTATGAGATTGAAAGGGCCAGTGTTAGACTAGATGTAATGAGGCAGTCACATGCTTCCTTTGAGTCTTTAGTTTGCTATTTTAAAACCCACAACACTACTGATAGACACATTTTCTAAAAATCTGAAAGATTGTCTCCTTTCAGAAATGCCCAGTGTGTGTTCTGAGGATTAAGAGCTCTAATAAGAAGCTCTTGCCGCTTCAGATCACACCTCCCTTCCATCAGGTGGAGATCAGGTGGGGGCCGTCGATTTTTCACGCCTCTTCACCTTAGTCCAGCTTGATGCCCCCTTTTTGGGTTACATAAGAACATAAGAACTATACAAAAGGGAGGAGGACATTCGGCCCATCAAGCTCGCTTGGGGAGAACTTAACTAATAGCTCAGAGTTGTTAAAATCTTATCTAGCTCTGATT
>JAODJU010000119.1:21573029-21588644 GCA_026776725.1 Gnathonemus echidnorhynchus | reverse complement strand
GATTTTGTTTCAACCAACCAGCTGAGTACTCTGTGACTGTGACTCTTTATACTCAACTGGTTGGTTGAAACAAAATCCTGGTCTGGATTTTTACTTTCCGGACCTGAAATGTCCACCTCTGGTTAGACGCGTGCTGCACCATCACTGGTTCAGCTGAAGGTTTTCTCTCTGTGCTTTGGAAGGGAGCTGGAGAACCCAGAGGTCAAACTGGGAAACACTGTGAATGACAGTGAGATCAGGGAGGGGTGTCATCTCATTAAAGTCATCTAACCTTCTGCTGGAAAAAAAACAAGAGATTCATGCTCACATCATTGAATGGCTTAAGCATTTAAATGTAATTTTGTTTGAGATCCTGTCCGCACCTTGACCTGCAGACCCCGGCTGATGTGGCGAATGGCTTTGTGGACATGATGACTGTGACGCTTGAGATGAGTGACAGACTGGGCTCTCAGTGTCATTTTCCCGGTCTGATCTTTAATTAAGACCTAAGATTTCTTTCACACTGATGGAGTGGGAAATGTGTCGCCATGATTAAGTGCTGAAAATGAGGTCAGGCTGAGAGACACTGTGCCTGAAAGCCAAAGCAGCTTGTGGTGAATCGGGGGCAGACATCTAAACTGTAAACATGTGGGCCTGTGCTTAGCGCACCGCAGAACTGCCAAATCTGTCCGTCTGCAGCCGCTCGGAGCTTTGTGGGGATAGAGACAAAGCTCCGTCGCCTGAATCCTCCAGCCATTCACCCAATGTGAAGACTCTGACAGTGCGGAATCCCCACTTTCGCACAGATCGTTTACAGGGGGAACCCCTACGCTGAGCACAACTCCACGGCCTACCTGACCTACGAGCGCGGTGTGGAGGTGGGCTGCTGGGGTCTCTGCATCAACGCCGCCTCCTCTGCACTCTACTCATGTAGGTGTCCTCTGTGACATACTCCTGTCTGCATCCTTGGTGATTGACTCCTGTCTGTGTCCTTTGTGACTAACTCCTGTCTGCATCCGCTGTGATCTACTTATGTCTGTGTTCTTGGTTACCTAACTTGTGTCAGTATCCATGGTGATCTACTCATGTCTATGTCTTCAGTGATCTACTTGTGTGTCCCCTTGGTGATCTACACATTGTTCTATTTTTTCAGTGATTTGATGCCAGCAACATAATTAAAAAAACCTGGGACATGTTTACCACTGTGTTGCATCACCTCTTCTTTTAACAACACTGTGTAAACGTTTGGGAACTGAGGAGACCAGTTGCTGGACTTTTAAAAGTGAAAATGTTGTCCCATTCTTGCCTGATATAGGATTTCTACTGCGCAACAGTCCAGGGTCTCCTTTGTCATCTATTTTGTTTCATGATGCGGCAAATGTTTTCAGTGGATGCAAGCAGGCCAGTCTGGTACCTGGACTCTTCTACTACGGAGCCATGCTGCTGTAATATGCACAGAATGCGGGTTGACATTGTCTTGCTGAAATGTGCAAGGCCTTTTGAATTCAGTACAAAATACCCCACCTCACATTGTGATGTACAGTACTTTTGGTACCTTCTTGAAGTACCTAAAGTATGGTACCTGGTGCGGTGGAAAAGCACCCTTTAGTTGAGCGGTGAATTGGACAGCTTTACAGCTCTATACATGTCATACGTGCTGTACGTCCTCTGCTATGCTCAAGACTAATACTGGGGGGGTGGGGTGGCCAAGGGACCAGAAGTGGGCGTGGCATGCGACCCCACGCCACTTTGACTCACGCTATTTTCTCCCCAGACGTGCAGCGCTTCCTCTTGCCCTATATCGGCCTGAAGGGGCTCTACTTCATGGGCTACTTCATGTTCGGCCTGGGCACGGGGCTCATCGGCCTGTTCCCCAGCCTAGGTGCCACACTGGCTCTCTGCACCGTCTTCGGGATCATGTCCAGCACGCTGTACACTGTGCCGTTCCACCTGATCTCCGAGTACCACCGCGAGGAGAAGGAGCAGGTCAGACGGCCCCGGCCGGCTTCCCCCTACACCTCCCCATCTGCGTGTTTCTCATGAAAACCACGAAGCGTGTGCATTTCATGAATGAACAAGCTTCTGCAATTTTATATAATTCCAGTCTACAGATCTGCAAATGCTTGAGAATCCTTTGATGCTTTTGGAAAAGGAGACGGAGTAGAGTAATGACAGATGTGATTATACAGACCTGTTTGTCTGTTTGTGTTCATTTGGATGCCAGCAGGTGTTTTCTGCTGTTCCCTTAGAGTTAGTATTTTCTCCAGAAGTGCAATTAACAGACAAGGAGGTGTCTTGGTGCTTTAAATGTGTGTTTTCTCTGTAATCTGTATCTGACGGCCTTAATTAGGACCTCTGTGATCTGTACGCCGGTAATGTTGGCTTTGCTCATCTTCATTTCTGTATTTCCCTGTCTAGTAACATTCAGTGATCTTCTGAAATGCCCTTCAGGCACCTACCTGTATGCTCACAGAGGACCACTGAGAGTCCCAGGTCCGGTTGAACCGTACCGGGGAGGGCAGGCTAAGAGCTGGGGCCCAGGTTTGAATGAGGCACAAGGCCTCTTTGCTTGGAAGCCAGGGTGATTTGGGGATTCTCAGAGTGTGCAGAGGTGGCCCCCAGTCCACTACAGAAAATGTTGTTAAGTGGGCGACGGTGTTAAGACAGTAGGGGGAGCTACATTTAAGTGACACTTTGAATATGAGGAACAAACAGGATTCTCCCAGGAGAAGACAGGACATTCCTCCTGAGTGCACAAAGCGAGCTCTTTGCAGATGTTGCTCTGAGATTGAGATTCTGCAGGTAAACTGGCGCCGTGTAACCCTGACCTGCTTGGAGGGGGTGTTCAAAGAGAACAGCTTCTCACCTTCACTGCCCTTTGGGGAGAAGCAGTCTGGTTGTGTCTCTCTTTGGAGATAGCTTGTGTATTGGTTGTGGTTTAATTATCGAACTCCTGTGATTTTCTGGTCCAATGTGAGGCAGAGTGGCTGTGTCAGGTGGAGAGCTGAACAGAATCAAGCCCCCCCCCCTGCTGACTCAGAAATAGGAAGGGGTCAAGGTCTTCCTTTGTTTATCACAAGTTAATCCTGCTCATTTCTGGAACTTGAGAAGCCGTCACGAGATCCCAGTTTCTGTCTGGAGGTCTGGAGTCATGGGGACATGCTGGGGCAGGTGGAGAGGAGACATTCTCCAGTGAGAAACCCTCACACCGGCGTTCAGTGGCTGCCCCCTCAGATGTGCTCCTCATATGGGTGGATGCCCACAGGCAGGGTTTGTTGTCTCCAGGCTACCTGCTACACATGAACCACGCCCTACACCCCTCGCCCCCCCGCACCACCCTATACTACCCCATATCTGAAAAAAACGGACTGACATGTTTCCCCTCTCTGTCCCCCCCAGAATGATGGAAGCTCAAGCCAGACAGCTCGTGGCATGGGTGCAGACTGCGCTGCCCTCACCTGCATGGTGCAGCTGGCCCAGATCCTAGTGGGGGCGGGGCTGGGCGCTCTCGTCAATGCCGTGGGCAGCGTCGTCGTTGTGGTACTCTCCGCATCCACGGTCTCACTGATTGGCTGCCTCTTCATCGCCGTCTTCATACGCCATGTGGGGTGACCCCCTGCCATTCAAACACTCCCTGTTTTTCCAATAAAAGGAAAAGACATTTTGGTTCCCTCTCCTCTGTGTTGAGTAGGTTACCGGGAGGCTGGCTTTCAGCATTTTACTGGAAATAGTACCAGTCAGTTTTGAATAACATCCAGATTCATATTTTGTTTTTGTTTCATATCGTGTTTATAAATTTCTGTTAAGAAATACAGTTTCTGCCTTGTCTGTCTGGAAGACGTGATGGGTAATGAGTCTGCCATCTCTGCATGTTTGTTATAATGAATGCTGTGATACCTGCATACTTTCCTGGCCGTGGGCACAGAGATACAGTGGCTGTGATCCATGCGCCAGTGTAGGAGGAAGGACTAGCATCCCCCAGAATCCAAGCTGAACCCCCCTGACAGTTATCTTGGACACATCTGGGCTTCTTTGATAAGATTTGTTCCAGTGCGTTCATTGGAGTTTTATTTACATAACAGTGTTCTGAGGATAGAAAGAAAAATGATTGGTTCAGATAGATATCAAATCAGATTGTAGAGGAGGTGGGTCCAAGCAATTAGAAGGGGCGGGGCCAACCAATCAGATGTCTTGTTCCCGCCTCCTCCAGGTGCTTGGATCCACCTCCTCCACAATCTGATTGGATATCTATCTGAACCAATCATTTTTCTTTCTGCCCTCAAAAATTTTTTTTGTGTATGTATAACTCCTTTGAACTTCTGGCTCCAGCCCTGGTGCGAGCGTCCTGCCCTTTGCAGGTAAGCCGGGCGTTTCTGAAGCTCACAGGCTACTTTTTAGGGTTCACAACCCGATGTGAATGTCACTGAACCACGGTGCCTCTTCAGCCCCCGCTGCTAAAATCCACGCTGCTCCCTTTTTTCTACACTGTTTTTGTGCACTTTTTTTCCTCTGCAAAAGGTCATGCTGCTATACAAAAACTGAGCAGAGTCTGAGACAAGAACACCTTGTAGCCTTTGGAGAGAGACTGGAGCGGTTTAAACAGCTCGAGTGCATGCATGTATTTCCCTGTGTTCCTGTTTCTGTGATCTGCCATAACAGATGTGTTTTTGTGCCACAATTTTAAGGGGATTCTCAGAACATTTGCCCTCAGTCATGCATTATCCCCTATAAGCATAAGGCCAGAACCCTCACTTCCTTTGTTCAGTAAGTCTTAACTGCTGTGCCGTCACTGTTACACCCCATCCTGTCCCCGAGTTAGGCCTGATGTCAGCGGTGCGACACTTACCCGCTGGCCGGCTCTGGAGCACGGTGCAACTTTCATGTTTGCCACGACCCTTGAGGAATCTCCCACCTCTGCAGTCACTTCAGAAGACCTCAAACGGAGGGTTACTTTAACAAACTCAAAGCCAAGGACGCATGGTCCATCCGGATGAGAGATTATTTCAAAGAGCTGCTTGTTCAGCCACTAACAGGAGCTTTAAGAGCACGTGAAGTGAATTAGCAATTTACTGTGACAATAAACATTATTCAAGACCATGGCGCTTAACTTCCAGAATGTCAAATAAAGCTACAATAATATATTCTGTGAAATTTTATCTCAGGCAGTCAGGAAAAAAGGTGCTGTGCAAGATAAGAGGCCTCATTGTACTCAGCAGATACTGTTGTCCAAAGTAACGTACAATTACGGAAAGCTAGGGGCCAGAGAGCGGACTGAGCCAGAGTCCCCATGGCTGTGCTGTGAGTACTGGCCATGGGTTAACTACTAGGAAATGTTTTCATATGAAATTGCTCATCTGTTTCTGTCATTCGGACACGTGACTACTCTTACACACCTGGACCGTATCTGGAGCATTCAGGTTAAGCGTTCCACTGTACAAGCATAAAGACTTTAACCACAGCGCCACCTGCTGCCCAGACCAGAGAAAACATCAGGGCCCAACCTAGCCTTGCTCACCAATCACGTCTGTGTCCATCAAACACGGGCAGAGCGGTTCTGCCAATGTCAGCCCCCCCCCCCCTAATGGATTAGTATCAGCAGTGAGACCTTTGATTTGATGTAGACGTTATTCTGTACTCCATCCGGGGGTGGGGGGGGGGGGAGCTGAAATGGACGATGAGCTTAATCAGAATTCCCCAAGCCGGGGGTCCCTCATTTAAACGAGTGCGGCCACTTAGTCAGTAACCGTGACCCCCTGGCACCATGGACTGACCCCTTCTACAGTTTTGTGTTGAGCTCTGCAGCTATGTAGTGAACGGAGGATGCATTGATTTTTAAGGCCAACAAGGTGACAGATTTGCACAAAGGCAATTCTCTAAAGTAATAAGTCTGATGGCATTTGAGGCCTGTGTGAGTCTGACCACGGAGGGCTCAGCGACGTTTGGAGGGCAAGCAGACAGCTCCTTCTCCACGCCTGTCCTCTGCAGAATCAGCTCTCCAAGGTCCTGGAGTCTCAGCAGGCTTGTGCTGGTAAGGGACAGTTAGCTCGCAATTACTCTGTCTCACACTGTTCACTGTTCCCTGTTTTTCTACTTGCCGATTTCATCCGTCAGCAGTATTTTATGAATGAACGTACTCGACCATAAAACGTAGACCTACGTACAGATTTTTTTTTTTTTTTACATTAAATGGGACAGCGGAGAGTTTGCTGGTTAAAGAAAAAGATGGGACCCTGTAACCATGCAGTCCCACGGAGCAGGAAGGTCAACCTGAGTTTATTTCAGTAAACGTCTTATTCTATGAAAGGTAACGCGCACTTCGGATAAAAACATCAGCTGGCGGTATGTGCGCCCTGACTTTACACCAAGAGGACACACAGATAGTAATAATGAATCAGTAACAAAAGATACATCGCCAATAAAAATCTGTTTCTGAAATCGTTGAATTTACATGTTTAAACTCTGCGACACATTAAATGCGTAATGTAGGCTACATACGTAACAGACATGTAACATTACCGTCTTTTCCGTATCCCAATTCTCTTAAAGAGCTATTCTATCTGAAGATAGGGTGAACGCCTTATAGGATGCTCGCGGTGGTTGGATTTTCTTATCGTCTCACGATCCAAACTAGTCAACAAATTACAGTTCCAGTTTCATTAACACGCTAAACAATTATTGGTAACTATTAAATCATCGGTAATCGATAAAAGTGTTTTCATGTGCTGGTCGCCGCCGCTGCTGTCCTTGCTCAACACCGATGTGCAGCGGAAAATAGTCAATGATTTTAATTACAAACAATTAGTGGACATGGAATTGTTGTTAGTCCAATATCAACCGGAAACGTATTTACAAATAAAAAGCTACGCAAGTCTGCGTCCCAACTAACAAAAATAATGAAATATTCATTTATGTTGGGTGAATTCATAATTAGGTGTATATAGTTTATGATAGGCATATTATTGTTAAATGATCTGTAAATTATTGTATGTAAACAATTGGCGTATTTTTGTAATTCAAGCACATTTCAACCTGAACGTATACATGGCAAAATGTGTTAACTGAGGCTGTTTTAAAGAGTTTACCATGTCGGTAGTAAAAATACCATTTTAATAAAAATGTCAATGACCCCTAGGCTTATATAAAATAATATAGCCTAAAGTTTATTTATATGAAGGACTTCCTATACAAACGCTGTTTGATTCCTGAGTGTCATAACTGTGGACAGTTTTGTGATGTGACACTGACCCGATCAAAGCCGTGCCGGCGTCATGCATGCAAGTAAATGCAAGGGTAAACCACGGATTGGTGTTAAACACACACCCACAGTTAAAACTTAAACATGCTTCGTACAAAATTAATTCTGAGAAGACAGTTTAATTCATCTTTAATTTAACAGAATTCAGCACATTATATCTCAGCAGTGATACCAGTGGGTGACCGATTTTATATACATTCATGGGCTGAAATGAAATTTACATACAGTATGTACATGTCATAACGATTTGAGTTTTTCGCGGAATTCGTGGATACGGAACGGATGCCTCGTCCTTCTTCTTCAGGACGAGCAGAATCATAATCCGCGAACACAAAACCAATAAAGTAAGAAGGTAAAAAACTGAACAGATCCAACATGAAACGGGACCTCGGTTAAACGCGTGTCAGCGGTCTGTCATGTGCTGTTTGGCAAAAGATCGTTCCTCCCGTTGTACATCACTACACCAGGCGGGTAAAATATCACATCAGACTCCGGTGGGTTTAGTGGGACCACAGCGTTTCCGTGATCATCCTGTTCTGGCTTCGTTGTGGCCGTAAAAGGCCGCATATTGGTAACTGAGGGTGAGGTGATCTTCCAAAAAAGCTTCTTTAGAGCTTTCCTGAACTCCCTTCGCATCAAGCAGTAGAGCACGGGGTTCAGGCAGCTATTGGAGTGCGCTAAGCACACGGTCACAGGGAAGATATACGCCTGGGTGGTGTAGTACTCGTAGCTGAAATGCACCACGTTGAGTTTGATCAGGATCCCCCAAGCCGTGAGCGCTTGGTTCGGCAGCCAGCAGAGGAAAAACGAGAGGACGACTATGGTGACAGATCTGGTCACTTTGGAGCGCCTTTTTGCGCTGGAGGTGTTTACGTGCTTGTTAGTTATGAAGCGCAGGAGAAGCAAGTAACACACGGAGATAACCCCCAGCGGGATGAGGAAACCCAGCAGAACTTTTTGCGCATGGTAGATCCCCAGCCAGAACTGCGCGTCGCCACTGTTGTCCGGAAACTTCACCAGACAGAGCTCCTCGCTAGACACCACGGCCGTGGTGGAGAACACGGCGTTGGGCAGGGCGGCCACCACGGCGGAAACCCATACCAGCAGACTCATCCACTTCGCAGAGTAGCACGACCGGCGTCTCTTGCTCTTCAGGGCGGAGGCGACAGACCAGTATCGGGCCACACTCATGGCAGTGAGGAAGAAGACGCTAGCGTACATATTCATGGCCGTCACGTAGGAGACGATCTTGCACATGGCTTTACCGAACAGCCAGGTAAAGTCCAGGGCATTCTCCACCGCCCAGAAGGGCAGGGTCAACACGAACTGGAAGTCCGTCACCGCCAGGCTCGTCACGAACAGGTTGATGGAGGACTTGTTCCATACCTGTTTAGACTTCATCAGGTACAAGACCAGAATATTCCCGATCAGTCCTAAGGCACACACCACTGAGTAGATGATGGAAATGATTATTCTTACAACCGCGGAACCGTCCGCAATGAAATCGGCTCTGTCCAAATCCAGCAAACTGAACAGGTCCGACCAAGACTTATTGGTCTTGTTGAACATGAAGGTGGAGTTGTACGCGGCGAAGGGGAATAGATCAACCGCGTCCCCGTTTAGCCTCGCCGCTGCATCGCTGCCGTTCAAGACATCCATCCCATTGTCGGTCAGATTGGCATCGACGCAGGAATTATTACAGCCAGTGATGTCTTCGGTATAATCCTGGGAAATTAAGCCTCAGATCCCACTGATTTCGATTTCAGTCACATTTGCGCATGGCTGAGGTGTTGGAAAAATTACTGACAAACTTCTTCTTGCCATTTCTATGCATTTATATGTTTTTAGTGTTAATGTCAATTTAAAGTTTTCCTCCTCCCAGTTTGAATTTTGCACGATCCTTCGTGGCTTCACTCCTCAGTTTGGAGTGAAGCGCCGGTGCGCCTTTTTATCTGACGGAGCTGAGCGGGATTGGACGCTGGCCGCCCTGCGGGGGGGTGGCGTTCATCGCCATCTGGGTATCGTCACGGAATTGGCTGCGGAGAAAGCGATGGCTGGGGTGGGGTGCATCTTTTCGAGTTGGGCTAACACTTTATTTTGTGTTTCTGCGCCCACACGCAGTGTCTTTCATTCTCCCCCATCTAAGGTACAGTATTGCGTATAAATAAAACGCGGTTCATATTTGCGCGTGAATAAATTTCTGCTGTAGAAGGTCATTATGGCGCACTTAGTACCAAGGATACGGCGGAAACAAACAAAACAAGCAGCCCCAAACTTCATTATTTTGCTCCCTACGGGTTTCCAAGGCCAGGCATAAGTATGGCCATGTAAGATTTATTCTACAATAGACACTATAATTTGTTTTCTTGTCTGAGTTGGTGCTCATTAGGACGGAAAGCCTGAGCAATAAGGGTGAACACGTTTCACTTATTAAATTAGCTACCTATTTAAGTTAATTTGCTGTTCCGCTGTCCACATGCACGTCGTTACGTCCACTGGGGACATGTTTATAGATTAGTTAATGTTCATAATGAATAGATTATTATCAAGGTAATGTTGGATCTTGTTGTTGAGCAGTAAATATTGAACGAGATGGTTGTTTGCTGTTTTATATAGTGCTTTTCCCTAGCAGAAGTCTGTTTCTGGAATATGGAGGGATATAATGTAAGCGTACAAAATTTTCAGCCCGGGTAAAACACCAGTTTCTTAAGGACCGCGATTACACAAAGTATTAAGACTGCACTTACGCGATGGTACCAGTAGGTGGCAATACTTGTTAACTTGGAGCTGCCATTCAAATGCCATCTGTTTGAAATGTCCTAAGTGGATATTAAAACCATGAAAATACGGAAAAAAACAACAAACCAAAGAACAAGTAAACATAGTAGCAAGTCAAAAGATGTATTTGGTTTGTATGTGCTCTTACCCAAAGTATTTTATAATACAGCTTTAACTCTGCGAAAGTGCATATTATGATGACCTGCCTTTACTTAAACAAACACTGCCGACTGTTGCAGTGAATAAGAAGCACAGGTCCCCAGATTAATTACTAAAACATAACTTTATGGCAACCTTTGGTGTTTCTCAGTTTTACTGTTCCCACCCGCCTCACTGCCAGTCTTCAAATCGCATCGTCCCAGTGGCCAGGAGGGTACACTGTTCTAATTGGCTGCCAGATGGACTGAAGGGGGCGCCGTTGTGTCCCCCTTCAGGATAAAGAGGATGTCTAGCTGAAGGTGAGCAGAAAGATTATTTTCCAGTACTGCGGTTTGATTTGTTCCATTTTGGACACGAGCAGTTCCCAATTTGCATATTAATTTATAAATAAATTAATATGCAAATAGAGGATATGTCAGCTGTGTCTGTGTCGCTTCGGACTTCCTGGACCGAGTTAAAACAAAAGTTTCTGGAACAACATCTCAATGCCTGTATCGGACTTCCAAAAACAAGCAAGGGAGAGATCACAGTTCACGGAAAAGCCTCGACCAGACCCGGCCCTCAGCCCAATCTGTGCCACCTTCCGCGGTCATCTAGCAGATGTTCAAACATCATCACTGCGGGTGATGACAAAGGGCTTAGTTCCTGGAATCCTATGAAAGGAGCTCCACCGTGATGTAAACATGGCCAAAAATGCAAATCATTTATTAGAACTTCAGAAAATGCTAATACAAACAGTAAATTCCTTTTATTTTACTGCAGAATGTAAATTAAGTTCTGGAGGGAATTCATTAGAAGTGTTAAATCCAAAGTTTGATTTTCAGATTTGACCTGAATCCAGAGCAGAATGTAAATGCATTACGGTCCTGACTCTGAAGTTACCATGGAGAGAGAAAGTTATATTTAATAAGCTAATGCTTTCATCTGAAATGATTCCTAACATTAATATTTTGTATTACTGGTGATGGATGGATGGATGGATGGATGACATGTTCATGAGAGTAATCACTGGTGATCATGCAAGTTGTTTTACTGAACACTCATTACATCAGTGTTTCCTGTCCTCAAGGACCCCCAGACTGTCCATGTTTTTCTGCAATCACGCCCCTTATTTTAGTAGTTGTGTCTTTAGCTCTGGTGCTACTATGAATTTTGATGAAGTCTAAATATTGGTCAATGCTGATGCATGGGACTGATGCTAATGTCATGATTTTTAACAAATATCTGCCCATACTGATATGGTAACTGGATATACTGTTCATCTCTGAGGCTAACATTACTTTTTACTTAGCTATCTAGTTAGCTACCTCTGAGTCTTAACCATTGCTAACTTAACAATTACGTTTTTTGCACTATGAAAGAGGGATAATTTCCCAAATGCATCATAGCAAAAAGGTTATCTTAACCATTAGAGTTAGTGTTCTGCACTACAAAACAGGAGTGAGTTCCCAAAAGTGTCATAAAGCAAATAGCATTAGGTAGCGCTACCTTCATGAATATTAATCACCTTTCCTATTCTTTCCTATGTTTCGGAAATTAAGTGTTTGTCTACCTGCAGCACGTGTGCGAGAGAGCAAACTGGGAGGAGGATTTTGCCACCAAGTATCGATTATAACAGATTGTGTCGTAACAGATCAATGCAGTTGAATCGCCACCTTAATAACCGATTCATCACGATGCACCGTTACACCCCTACGTCTAATAGGTGCTGCCAAGCCAGCCGTGCCTGAAACTCTCATTAATGCTGTTACACTCTGTTCTGCATTTTACTTTTCAATTACGACACTTAGGCTGCGAGTCTCTGGCCGAAAATGCAGAAAGAGGCCTAAGGCAGCATCGGCAGCATGGCAGCGAATTCACTTCTTTAAATTCATGGAGCAGACTCAATAATTTCCTGTTAAAAGCTGCTCAGTGTGTGAAATTAAACTGCGAAGGAGAGGGACAGGGATGATTTTAATAAGAAGCGCTCGACACTTGAAGGTGCTGTCAGATTCCCCCCCTCCCAGTGTAACTGGCAGCCTCTGTTTATTCTCGTAATCGTGGTCTGTTTTGGAGTTTAAAAAAGGCCAAATGTTCAGACCTCTCCTTTTGCAAAGGCTATAGAATCTTTTATTAATGTACAGTTTGATATAACATCGCAGCTCTGTCTGCTTGGAAGAGGCTCCAGGCTTTCATGAGACTCAGACCAGGATCAGCGGCTAGATGGATGAAACGAAACTGACTGGCCGAGGTCAACGGGAAGCTGCTTGCACAGCGGTGGACACAGGTTATTAATACACTCAAGCTACCCGTTGTCAGGCCCAGCCGGGGGTGGGGGTCAGTCTGCCCCTACCTGGGTAGCATAGAGGTGGTCCAGCTGTCAGTGAGCAGCAAACCCCCTTTTTGATAATAAAAAAGCGTGACATGTGAGAGTGGATAAATATAAAGGCCAACTGGCCTCATGCATCCGCGCCTGAATGCAGCGAATCTGCTCCTTATTAAACGTCAGTAATGGACATGCTGTCTTCTAAATGAAGACTTAATTGGTGCATGTATTGGTGCGGCTCTGGGCTGGGGCCGCGACCAGCGAGTGTTGGCGGCGTCAACGTGGCCGGCCAGCGCCAGTCCTTTGTGTCGCCCCACGGCTGGGGATTCCCGCTTAGCGGCTCGGTGTTTTGTCGCCACAGCGACAGTTAATTGGAGGTGGTGCTGGACTGAAAAGGTGGATGCGGGAGGAACGGAGAGGAAGTGGAATTCTGCTCAGTGCGTCAGTGTGACAGTGTTCCGGGGGAAGTTAATTAAATACACAGCCATGCACGGCATTATGGGGCATTATCTGACACCCTAATGAGGTGGCGTGTTTTTAATTAGCATTGCATTGTGGGATATTACAAATCATGTTTGGTCACATTTATGCCCAATTTTCTCGAAGGAATAAAGAGTGGAAGTGATTTTAATGCACATTTATTGAACTTTTCATTAAACAGGCAGAGATGTGTTTATGTGAAACCTGATGCCTCGAGCAGCTTCACGCATCACTTCCTGTCAGTTTGACACTGGAAGCTTCCTGTTGGCTGACACCTTAAGGTGCGTTTGTCACAGATGGGGGGCACAGTGGAGATGTCAGGCCGTGAAGGGCTGCCCCCCCCCACCTCGCTGAAAACACTCTGCCGCTAATTGACTTTTTCTACAGTATTGTAGCTAGGTACAGTTCTGCTAACAATTTACGATTTAATAACGTGGAAGGGGGCTGGAGTCAAAACCAATATATTTGATCAGCTTTGATGTCTAGCAAATCAGCAGCCGGCCCTGCGGGCTTCTCCTGCAGCCTGTGCGGTAAATGCCGGGCTGCGCACCTCCAAACGCAGGCCGCTGGGTGAATCGCTGCTGATCTGCTGCCTCTGGCGGCTGCGGCTTTAATCAGGCGAACCTCAGGAAGCAAACAGCTGGCGCCCTGGGGCCTGGCAGGCGGGTCTGCTGGCAGGAAGATTAATGAAGATCTTTTTAAAAATCTGCCAGTCACAAAGATAAGAGTATGGAGGTGTACCGAGGTCTCGCCGGTGGGGGGGCACAGCTGGATGGGCAGGCCATGCGCGGGATCCTTGCAGTCTGAACATGCATGTAACACTAAGCTGTAAATGTTTAAACTCTGTCTGTCCCTCGGTGTAAATCAGCGATGGGAAGTATCTTACCTGCTGAAGTTCAAGCAAAGGCCCCCAGACTCACTGGGTAGAGCTTCATCCTAAAGCAAGATAACGATCCCAAGCACACTGCTAATTTAACAAAGGAGGTTTTCAAAGCTGAACATTGGGAAATACTTGACTGGTCATGTCAGTTACTCTGTCTCAATCCAAACAAGCACAAGGAAAAAGTCAAATGGACACCCCCAAAATCCATGGTGGTTCTAGGTTGTTTAGTTCTAACAGTGGTGGTTCTAGCTTGTATGGTTCTAACAGTGGTAGTTCTAGCTTGTATGGTTCTAACAGTGGTGGTTCTAGCTTATATGGTGCCCTGGGTGAACCCCCCCTCCCCCCCAACAAGAATTGTGTGTCCCACCCTCCATTGCCCATAAATAAATCCGCAAGTGCCTGACAAGTAGGAGCTGCATTGGAGGCTTGGCAGGGCATCACCAGAGAATATCCTCAGCACCTGCTGATGTCTATGAATCACAGACTTCAAGCAGTCATCGCATGCGAGGGATATGCAACACAGTGTTAAACATGACTAATTTAATTTACATACCATGGCTGTGTCTCAAACAATATTGTTCCTTTAAATGAGGGGGGTGTATCTATAAAAAGTGATGCAAATTCTCCAGAGGGAAGCCGATATTAATAAATTTGCCCTTTAATAAAATTTGAGAATATGCATTTTAACCTTATGTGAGTTGTTTGATTACACATCTGGAACTGGAGTACAGAAGCAAATAAAACACTTGACTTTGTCCCAAACATTTTGGAGGGGGTGTAATATCTCATTCTTGGTTTTATTCATCTGTGAACTTAGGGATGTAGACCTAGTCCTGGTGGGGGGGGGGGGGGCAGACTCCAACACAATTTGCAGACTTTATTGCTCCAACACACATACTAAACCTGCTAATTAGCCGATTTAGGTGTATTTGAGCAGGAAAATCTGCAAACTGCGTCAGGTCTTGGCCGCCCCAGGACTAGAATTGGGCAACCCTGATCTAGACTGACCCTGAAGGCTACTTAATGATCAACCGGAGGGGTCTTGAAATTCCCCACCCCCACAATGTCTGTGGCCTCTGCGGGGGGGCTGCATAACCCTGCCAGCTCGCCCCCGAAGCAGGAGGCCTTGCTCATTGATTGTTTTGCTTCTTCTCGCTGTGCTGGGCACCGTGAGTGAGACTGTTAGCCGCACAAGATCAGCGTGACTGTCCGAGCATTTCTACACCCTCTGGGGGCTCCTACATCATGCAGTGTACAGCATAATCAGCCGGGCAATAAAGAATCAATCCAGCACTTGTTTGATCTGGATCCAAGGGGATGTTGCTGCCAGACAGTCAGGCTCATTTCTTCTCTTTGAACAGTGGCTTGGCTTTGGGATGCAGTGCGGTTGGTACACTGAGAGAGCTGGACTAGGCTGCAGAAGGAGCTCTTTGCCAGTCAGCCAGTGAAGACACTGCTGAAAAGTCATCTTGTAATACACTTAGGTAGCTATCTCTCTGGCAGACTGAGAGCTCTGAGGGCAATTTGTTCAGTTTATTTGACCTGCACTTCTGGGTCTGGATTCTCTGCAGCATTTCTGGATCCTTCACCAGATGAATATCTGTACCTCTTTCCAGTTTTGGGAAATCTGTCCATCCTGGAAAGCGCAGCAAGTGAGGTGAGGTGACTTTACATGACCATGCTGGTCATCGCTCACATTTCCCACACCCGCCCAGTGTACCCCCACCAGCAGACACCCCCCCACCGTTCCCCCCCCCGCAGACCCCCCCCCCCCCC
>JAODJU010000119.1:21540933-21557765 GCA_026776725.1 Gnathonemus echidnorhynchus | reverse complement strand
GACTATTCCATACTCTAACTACACGCTGTGTAAAGAAGTGCTTCCTCAAATTTGTTTTAAAATGTTCTCCCGCTAAATTCCACTTATAGTTTGGATTTCATGTTAGCTCGCTATATTTTGAATACAGTATCACTGGCACTAGTACTGTTTTCAGTGCTTCGGTTTGAATAATTTATTCCGTTTTTCTTGTGATGCCAGCGTTTGCGTAGGACTTCTAGTATAGCTTCAAAGACACAATTAACTAAAACGCACGTTTGACATTTTTACTGACTGTAATTAGAACATATTTTGTGAGATGTCACGACTGTTAGGGTCTGTAGCAGCTAATAATAAAATAACTGCAGTTAATGTAGCCTAATAACTGCCAATAACATATTTTTATTACATTAACAGGGAAAAATTAAGTTGTTGGCAGTTATTACATTGACGGTAGGTATGACATTATTGGCTGCTACAGGGTCTTGTAATTTTAATGCACGAAGCATTTATATTAGCTATACCTGCACCACACCTTATTAGGCGAGAGATGAGCCTATTGCCGCTTTTCATTTCAAACCAGGTTAACGTTTACAGCATCGTTTTCATTGTAAGTTTCGATGTATGGCACCATTAATTCACAAACACACACACACAGCTGGAATTATTAAAACGCCTGGACAGAGCAGACAGACATTGTAACCTTCACTCCTGTCTGTTACTGTAAGAACACAGAATTACAAGAAATGAAGTAGGAATTGTGACGCAAAGTCAGAATGTCGACTTACTAAGTCAGAATTCTGAGATAAATGTGTATTTTTTCTACTCCAGGTGGCGGAAAATATATAATTCCTTAATAAGAATCTATGGGTATATTAAAGTTTGATTTTGATTTCATTTCAATTTCTGAACATTTTAAGACTTTACAGATGGGCCAAAATACTGTAAATCTGTTTTGCCAGAGTTTAATAGCTGTAACACGTTTGGACATGTTGAGATTGGATGCTGCTCTTTCTCTCAAGGCAAGTGGAGTCCCAGCATGCCTCCTGACTTCTGCTGGACTAAGAGGGATGTTCCTGAGGCCAGATGCACCAGAAAATCATACACTTCCACCTTCAAGGTGAGTCACTTCCATCATGCACATATACTGTAAATATATGTATAGCGTAAAGTTTAATTGTGTGTCATTTCAAATCCTTGTGCGATGGGGTTCTAATTAGATGTTTGAATTCTGCACAAAACATTCTGCAAGATTCACATGTTGTGATTTGTGTGGCAAAAAGAAAGTGAAAAAAATTGTTGAGTAGTGTAATCATGAAATAACCATAAATTAATGGGTTTGTTCTTATCTTACAGGATCAGGCTGAACAGCGAATAGGCAGTCAGACGCACAAGGAAAAGGCCATATGATGACAGATCAGAGGGTAGCTGTACTGTCGAAGTACAAACTGTACTGCAATCTACCATCCACATGGTTACTATTAACACTTTTAAATCCTGGAGGAGAAGGGAAAAAGTCACTTTCATGTCTGACACGTCCCTCCATCAGAAATAAACAGCAGTATGACTGTTTAATAGCTTCATGATGATAATCTTTCATGCCCGTTGATAAAATGTGTTGTGATGATACAGATATACTGATGAGGGTGTGATAGCGGGTTCTAGTGCAAACTGTGCACCTTGTTACCCCTCACTTCCTCCCGCGGAACCAGGCAGCAGAACTGCTAAGGAGCTTCTGCCAGTTTGAAACACTGGGGGAAAAAGTTTACATCACACCCCTGTTCAGGATATACCGTGAGTGTCAGGAAAGACTGCTGATGGATCAGAGCCGGGAGGATGACTTAGTGAGGTTTTACGCAGATCACCTTCCTCGTTTTCCCAAAAGCCCCCCAAAAAAGGCTTCTCGCACTGTAAGACTAACACACTGAGTCACAGTGCTGACTCCAACTCAGAAAGCACACAGACACAAAGTACTCACTGTGGGATATATCTGCTTGGAGCTTGGGACATAAAGCAGGTGTCGAAATGAGCCCATAATCCAGGTAGATACCCAAGGTAAAGATCCAAGTCTAAAATGTACATTTAATAAACACAGCAGCCATGAGACTTCTCATTGGCAGAGTATACAAGCTTCAGGATGCAGGGCTGTGAGACTGTAGCCATTCCTGTACCAGTACGGCTGCACAGATTCTGAGGTGGCATGAAATAGGGTGAGTTCTGCACCTGATCTCTACATGCAAGGCTGCAGGATGACCTCATGCTTGGAGAACAGGAAAGGGAGCTTCAGGATGGCAGAGTGCTGAAACCCACTTGTGAAATCAAAGGGGCGGCCTTCCATCATGTTCCGGAAGGCTGCCTCAGGCCAGGATGGGCAGCGCCTTGCTGATTAATGGGCCGCCCTGACTATTAACCGTGTCGGCCCTCTCGTGGCCTTTGGCTCTGTCAGACTGGAGAGGGTCCATAATTACTTTCAAAAGTACAATGGGTTTCCAATAAAAGGTCAAAAAAGTCACATTCAGGGAGAAAGTCCTTCACGGCTGATGAATACATCAGATGCGGTTTTCTGTAATATTCGTAATGAGCATGTTGGTGCTGTTCCAAAAGGCCTTGATGCCCACTCCGTAATGTGGTCTGCACAGGGTTCGAAGGCTTTGTAAAGGACTTGAAAGGCTTGCAGTGAGTGTTAGGTGACAGGCTTTCGACCCACAACCATTGGCTCAGGAGTGGTGATTAGACTGACTGAGCAAGTCTGGGCTTGTTACAGTCCTAAGGTTTGGAAACAAGGTAGCGATATTTCCCATGATGCCTTGCTGGTAAATATCACAGTATTAAGTGGGGTGAGGCAGATCTGACTCTGTGAGTCTTTGCCCTGGTATTTCCGCAGAGATGAGTAACAGGGAAATAAATTGGAATGAGTCACGATTTATGGAGGGGAAAAAATAGAAAAAAAAAACAAAATGAAAGGTTGACCCAAATAAGCCACCGGCATAGAGTGCGTGTATGTGAGCGGCTCAGATGAAAGGCTGGGGATGCCCCATTGCACCATGGGTAATGAACTCCAAAACACGTCTCCTGTCAGTGCTAACCTATTGAATTTAGCCAGATAATATCAGAGGTGTTAAATATGAAATAATTTAAGTCTTGTGTGTGTATAAGCAGATGTGTCAGCTGGTGTGTAGCACATTTATTTCAGTTCTCATCAAGAAAAAAAAACCCCATTGACTGTCACCATGACAGAACCCTGTAGTTTTTCATGAACCTGTTGCATGACCTCGAGTGACCTCAGGTGCCGACTGTTGGACTGTCTAGCGTTGCACAGCAGCCTTATCTCCCACCCCTGCCTGGAATTCAGGCATCCCATTGGTTCGCCATGCTGCCACTCTGACCTGCCTGTGTTTCTGGCTGGTTGCATCATCCCCCCACTCACCGTTCACTCCCCATCCACCCCAGCTGGCTTTTCCTGTCCCCTGTGAGTCACTCACCTCTTTTTCAACGAATCTGATAGTGCTAAGTGGAGCAGGGGAGTGCTGAGCTCGTATCACCCCCCCCGGCCCCCGTCCTCCTCAGTCCCCAATGTACAGACACTGAGCTTCAAAGCACATCGCTCAGCAGAACCTGGGCATGGCGGCATTCCTGAGCAGGATCAGATCATACGGGCTGCCATGCAGGGGACACGGAATATCTGGAATACCCTGTAATGTTCCCACCCACCTCATAACGTATTTTGATTGGTTGGTTTTACTGTCACTCTGCATTATTCTATTCAGGGGTACGTCTTCCAAAAGCTCCTGTTAATGACTTACATTGTCAAAACTGTTGAGTCGCATGGTTCCAACTATGTAAGTTGCTAATGTTGTTAGCGACTATGCTTTTGGGAAACATGCCCCAGCAATGACATTGTGCAGGGCTCAGAGAATCCCCTGGGCTGAGTGCGATCGCTGTGTCTGCTATATCACCATATCAGTCATCAAAAGGAGATGCCACATCTAGTTTACCGGGTCATGCAAAGAAATGTAAGAGAACAGAATTAGACAGTAAAATAACATATTAATAATGCAGTTTACAATTGTTATACAGACGCTCCTCTACTTACAAACTTTCAACTTACGAACTTTCAAATTTTCAAAAGAGGACTGTAGGTCCAAATTGTCTTCATTGGGCTCCCGTTTCCTGTCCGCAACATCATTTTTTTTTTCTGTGCGCCAATTCCGCCTAGTTCGATTTCTGCCCGCTACTCCCGCCACGCCAGCAGCGTAGCATGCGTACTCCCAGCATCCTAGTTCTTAGTATTTGCGTATACCCTTAAAATGATGTTGAATAACGACTCACGAACATTTCAAGTTACGAATGGCCGTCCGGAACGTATCTCATTCATAAGTAGAGGAGCGTCTGTATTTCATTTTTATATTATAAAATGCCCCGTCGGAGCATCCCATCCCTGTACGTGACTTGTC
This sequence comes from Gnathonemus echidnorhynchus, assembly GCA_026776725.1. Taxonomy (NCBI): domain Eukaryota; kingdom Metazoa; phylum Chordata; class Actinopteri; order Osteoglossiformes; family Mormyridae; genus Gnathonemus; species Gnathonemus echidnorhynchus. The sequence goes on along the minus strand of JAODJU010000119.1, from coordinate 21,553,335 downwards.
ATATTTTGTTGGTAATCAAGGAGCAATGGCTGTAATATGGAAGAGCAGGGCTTTCAGTCCCTAACTGACTTAATTAATTTGGTATAAAACAGAAGCATTAAATGGTTAGAGCAGCTCAAGTCAGAAAAAGGCCACCCGCTTTTCTGTACGATTCTAAATCTAAAAATAAAACATCTAGGATTAATTTGTTCTCTTCACCACCAGGGGTCATACTTTGAAACATTTAGTGAAATCAAAAGCGAGTGTAAATGCGCTTTGGATCCTCTTCAGTGTGTGATGACTAAGAGATTAATTTTAATTTAATGTGTTTATTGGGAACTTTAGTTCACATTTATTTTGAGCTTTTCTGTACTGTAACCTTTTCCTTATAAAACCGTGTTCAAAATTTTACAGGAAGTGTCGAGAGAATGTTTTGCTTGGAGTTTTGTCAAATGTCTGGGCACTGCTTTCTTCGCCACGTGCTTTGCCTTCCTTGTGATTATTTTTTTGTAGCACAGGCACCACATGCCAGGCATATACATACAGGAAGCTCTCAGCCCCATCTGATCTTTAGCTGTGTTTCAGTGCCGTGCTCATGGTCCCTGTAGAGTCTCACTTTTTATCATTCGCTTTTTATATTCCAGTTATTGTCTGCTCCAGAAAAAGGTCACGCTGCAGTAAAACCATCACAGAAATCTAGTCGTTTAAACGCTAGTAAAAATATTTTCATGTAAACAATGTAAAAATGTTTCCTCTTTGATGGTTGTCTACTTAGGGTGACTGCCCAGGGGCCTGTATCATGAAGCTGGATTTTCGAGTTAGCAAGATAACTTGTCAGATCTAAGGTAGTCTAGCTAAATGTAAATAAATGATGATAAAGTCCATTTAGACTGGGGCACCTTAAATACAACAAGTTATCTAGGTAACCAGTAAATCTTGCTTTGTGATACAGGCCCCAGATCTACTAGAAAATATTTTACCTAAAAAAAAAAACAAATTCCCATCTTAACCACAAAAAGTGTTCCTTCCTGTTGTGATTTCTTTAGACCAAATCAACTTGGAGGGGGGCCCAGCTACCCCCATGGCCTGCTCTTTGCCTGGGGGTTAGCCTGAAGTGCACTGCAGAGGAGATGAGCTTTTGTCCTACTGAGACCGAGGTAGCCAGGTGAGAAATATCACAGACCTCAAAAATGCATCGGAACCATTCAGCAGCAGTCAGCAATGCCATGTTGGCTCTGTAAGGAAGTGGGGGCCAGAGAAACACAAACACTATTCCTTTGTTTATTTGATTTCTGAAGAATCTCAGAGGAGTTCGTACTGGGTGTGCTCTGAAAAGGGCGGGCACTGTTTGTCACTGCGGGGTGAGTCAGGTGACCTTCCTGGTTCTCCTTCATTTGTGTTTCCTGCCCCTTATCGTGGCTGTCTGTTTGTATCAGCATATGCTGCTTTGTTCTCACAGTGTCGCGGGACCTAGTACTGAATCCTTTGTGTGTTTGGGGGGGGGCTCTTTCTTGTGTTTTTGTTTGTTGTGCTAAACCTACTCCCCACGTACGCTCTCGAAAGGGGACCTGCTCCAAGAAAAGCTGTTCATATTATTGTGTCCCAAGAGTCACGTTTACTTTCCACATCAAGTTCTGCACAGATTCAATATTAAGCTTTCTTCACCCAGAGACAAAAAATACACTAATGATAGTAAAAGAATCAGCACTCAAATAAAACATGTTCAGAGACTGATCACTCAACATGAGCATGCTCCGAGACTCATCACTCAACATGAGCATGCTCAGAGACTGATCACTCAACATGAGCATGCTCAGAGACTGATCACTCAACATGAGCATGCTCAGAAACTCATCACTCAACATGAACATGCTCAGAGACTGATCACTCAACATGAGCATGCTCCAAGACTCATCACTCAACATGAGCATGCTCAGAGACTGATCACTCAACATGAGCATGCTCAGAAACTCATCACTCAACATGAGCATGCTCAGAGACTCATCACTCAACATGAGCATGCTCAGAGACTCATCACTCAACATGAGCATGCTCAGAGACTCATCACTCAACATGAGCATGCTCAGAGACTCATCACTCATAATTACCATGCTCTGAAACTCTCCACTCAAACTGCCTAAAAATGCCTGTTGACTCAGTAGATCATTAGATGTCTTAGCTTCTTGTCAGAAGCACTTTTTCTGTGCATCCCAGATGGTAGGCGTCTGGGTGGGATATTACGTCAATAAGACTTGTGTTAAAGATAATCTTATGCAGAGTGACTAATAGTGGGAGGCTGTAAACAGGGCCGAGACAGTGATGCAGTTATTTCACTAAAACAGAAACATAGCAACCATGTAGCCTCAAAACAGCCCTGTGCACAGCGCCTCCTGCTGTCGGCGTTATGTATCATCCTCAGCAGCATCACTGGCCCAAAACCATGCAGGCCTGTCACTGGGTGTGTGCCTGTGATGGTGGTTATTTTAACAAAATAATTGCAGAGCACGGCACAGACATGTTGTGACGCCTCTGTCAGAGAGGGGCCTGAGGAAGCTCATTGGCAGACTTTATGATGCCAGGTCTGCCCTTGCACACCTGACATTAAAGCCCAGACTGAGTGGAGCTTCACTCCACTGACAGCCCCCTCCCCCCCTGTGAAAAGGGGCGGGGCCTGTACTGCCACGTGTGCATGAGATATGTGGGTAACCTTTCACCCCCCTGAACCCTGAAGCTGTTCCCAGACGGAACCGTCTTATGGTTCAGATCGTACCTGGGGGTACCCCCAAGCCAAAATGGTTGACCCCCACCTACACTCCAGGGACTCCAGACTGAATAGGATTCCTCTGACATAACTCACCAGGGGGTGTGTTTGAGACTGTCAAAATGCAGCGTGTCCAGATGCCAGAATCAACAACATTCCCATATCAGGTGTGCTCTGTGGTTCCTCTTGCCTTTAGAGTGGAGTCCCCCCTCCCGAGGAAGGTTCCTTTATAGAACACAGAATCCTTAAGTGTCTTGACCTCTCAGAAGATCTAGAACTGCTTTCCATTCTAGGTGCAGGGAAATTCTTAATTAAGGTGTTTTTTTTACAGTTTTAATTTAACTAGTTGTTGGTCCAATCAAGAGGAGAATCCTTTTTATTTTCTGTTAATTGTGTTTATACAGAATACAGATGTGCTTGTAATTTACTGACAGCTTCATTGTCTCTTACATACCAAACTAATTTATTTACCTTTAATTATTATTATTATTATTTTCCTAATAATAATATTTTCCTATAAATAATAATAAACTGTGTTAATTATTACGTAATTATTTTACAGGATTTACAAATGCTACGTATAATTCTTTTGACACGACAATGGAATATTTTTGCAGTGTGGAAATCGTTGAGTCGTTTTTCAGTGGATAAAGTTGGAGAGAGCGAAGCAAGTAACAGACACCGGTGCTTGCCGGTCCGCCGATGGTGCGATGCATGTACTGACTCAGGTTCACCTCATTGGGGGCGGTGCGGGGGCGGTGCTGTGGGCGGGGCAATATGCGACTTACGTCACCCTCGCGGGCGGCGAAGCCATCGCGGCACGGCAGGCCGGCTCGGCGCTCCTGGGCACTCAGTGTCCGCGGAGAAAAGTACAGGAGCGGAGAAGAGAAGACACTCAACAGGTCCTGCCGCGCCGATCGTCCGGCCGCGTAACTTTCCGTGAAGCCGGTAAGTGTGCAGTCCGTGTCACGAATCGGGGGATCAGCAGGGCTTTTTTGTTCCAGCTCAGCTCCGGGCACCATTAGACAAAGGTCTTCGGGGTGTTTTAGTCCGAGTTACCGCTCCTGTGCGGTAATGGCGCGCCGTGCACCGTGTGATCGCCCGGTACACGAGTTAGCTGCTCTAGACGGTAAATGTGCGCGCTGTCACGGCTCGGCACGGTCCGCCGCACCGCCTGGCCGTCGGTTCCGACTCAGCCGACTTATTTTAGGGTTTTTAGGGTGTCCGGAGTCATGCACACTGGGCTGATCTGGGTGAGGCGTCCGTATCTCTATGTTGGCTGGGGGATAGGCGTGTCTCTTAGAGATGGATAAAGTGGTTAAAAGTTGTTTTAAGTCATTAAAAGTAGCGTGGTTGCATGCACACGGACAGAGACGATCGCACGGTGCCCGGACAGGGCGCTTCCTGCCCGGTGCTGTTTCCAGAAGCGCATATCTCCAGTCCGAATGGGGTTACATTAATCACGCACAGAACTGGTGCTTGTCCCGCCTGGACACGTCATGGCCCCTCGCAAGGAAAAAAATGAACTTTTTTTTATGGCACGCAGATTGTTCCAGACGCTGTGTGAGCTGTATGGACCGACATGAAGAGCCTTAAAGCAAAGTTCAGGAAGAGCGACGTGAGTACTGTATTGTCCCGGATCGGGGGGGGGGTGTGCGCTAGGGTCGGAGTTGGGGGATTAATTGGATGCCCCTGTGTTATTGCCTTTACTTCAAGTGATCCGTGCAAGTATTCCAGCTCCTCCGAAGTGAAGCTCTTCAGGGGTAAGAGGGTTCTCAGATTCCTCACTCAAAGGACAGAGGATTTGTGGATGGAATGGCTAAGAAGGCCTGCCTGAGGACCTTGCCATTGTGATTATGGCTGCGGAGAGTCTGCTGCCACTGTCCCTTTCCGGGACGTCATTACCATCCTTAGTGACCAGGTGTCTCACAGGTTACATGTCACATAGTCTGATTGACAGGTTGAGGATTAGAAGTCAGAGTCCTTGTTTCTCCCTGTCCTGTGTGTTTAGCTTTCCCAAAATCATGTAACTCGCCAGGTAATGAGCACCTTGATCCGCAACTAATTTTGTGCTGTAAAGCTAGCCGCAAACATACCACAAGTGCTCCCGCACCAGTATCCGGTGGGTGACAGGGCTTGCGATTTAGCCCAGTGTGACTTGGTTGGGGAGTCGAACAGAGCATGGATCAGCTCTTCATACTGGAGGAGCTGGGGGGGGAGGTGACTTCCAGCGAGGCTCCGAAACAAGCTCTGCCTGTCAGAGTGTAAGAATGCAGCAGGCACGCCATCCCTTGCCAGGAGCCCCGTAATCATGGCCCTTAATCGCCAGCCCACCCCGGTAGAGGGAGGGCGCCGGTCCAGCGGGGTTGACGTGCTAAGAATGCGGTGTGAGATCGGGGTCTGCTAAGCCTGGCGCCTCACTGCCGATCACACTTCACAGAGCGAAGTACGAAAAACAGAGCAAACACTTAAAGAAAGCCTTTTGGCCCCCGTCTTTGGAGCAGTGCTCGGAATCTGGATCGTGTAAACCTAATCAGGAAGTGCACTGTAATTATCAGCAGGACCGCCGGGGTCACATGACCGGCGGGAACATGGCAGAGGTGGTTTGGTTTGGCGGCGTTATCGTGACGGCCGTTCGTGTGGAGGACATGGGCGGGGCCCCGGGGCGCTGGGGTTTGAGGCCACGTCCGAGCCTTTTGACGTGAAGGGGGGGGTAATCATAGTCGCCCTCCTGGTGAAGCTTCCCTCAGGCTGAGATGCTGGGGCACCTTCTTCCCTGTCACACACTGGTCGCTCCCCAGCTGGGACTCGCCAGGAAACTCCAGGGGAAGTGACTCATCTCACTGTCCGCAGTGCCATCGGCAGCCGTCCGCCGGGCCTGAGGGGAAGGGCTGGGCCGCCCCGGGTCCGAGCCGAGCGGCTCCGAGCCAGTAAAGCATGACGGTGCCACTCGAATGTCACATGTTTATATTGACACTGGGAGGAGGCTGGGTGGGGTTATCCGCCCACCATTGGAGCAGCCCACACACCGATGGGGGGTGGGGGCTCATTTTGTTACTGTCAGGCTTTTGAGACTATGGCAAGGGGACTGAGTGTTTAACAGGGATGTAAGACATCGGACAGTGTGGGGTCTGATTCGGGTCCTGTTGCTCGTCACGTTCACTGCGCTCTGCCGGCTGTATGCTGTCATCTGCGTGGGGGGGACCGTCAGCCATTCGCATCTCTCTCTGCCTTTAGAGCTGCCCCCACTCGCTCCATCTGCCCCATCCATGGTCCGCCTTTGTCACTCTGCCTCGGGTGAGCCTCACGGGTTGGACTGGTGATGCATCTGGCTGGAGCACAGATGTGTAGGTGCAGCACAGTGACTAAGTGTGCAGGAATCGTGCCGCAGTGCTGTGTGTTCCCTGTTTCCCGAAATCTCCTTCCTCCGAGCTTCTCCCTCTGGAAGAGAGCCTCTTGCAGACCTTTTTGGGGAATAAACTTGAGGCAGGCCATCCTCTGCTGTAATGGGGGCACAGAAGGGGGGTCAGGCGTCCCAATTGCTCGGGCCGCCCCCACCATAGCCTGCTGCCCCATCAGGAAGCGGTGCGCGGCCCGACCCAAACCGCAGCGCTACGTGGGCGCCGGGGGCGGCGCTGCAGAGCGTTCTGGTGGGAAGGCGGCCCGTCACGGCTGGCAAACCGTGCACACATGCTGTACTGCGGGTAATTTTAGGAAATCCTGGCCGTGCAGATGAATTATGTAAAGATGTTATAGACCAAGACCGCCTCTGCAAGCACACTGGCTCTGCAGAACGAATCCATGCTGGCCGAGGGGCGTGTGGGTGTGGGGGCTCCAAACACATTATTATTAGTTATTCCTGTTTGTCACTTGACATTTGTACGGCACCCCCTTGCTGAATAATACTTCAGCTTCTCATCATGTCTGAAATTTATCTGTCTTTTCCTGCTTGTCGTTCTTGCTCTGTGCACCCGTCAGCAGTGCAGTCCCGGTTCTGGCTGTGTTGGGCTCACAGTCTTGTTCTTTTCTGATGCTCAGTCCTGATTCTGGCTGTGTTGGTCCTGGTCTTTTCCTGCCTGTGCCGAACTCATGTTCCTGTTCTTTTTCCAACGCTTGGTCCCGGTTCTGGCTGTGCTGGGCTCACGTTCCTGTTTTTTTCTCTGACGCTCAGTCCTGGTTCTGGCTCCCCGCCATTCAGTCCCCCCACACACTGCACAGGCTGGATCGAGTTGGCTTCAGTTTTTCACCAGTACAGTAAACTGTATCTTTGCATTTGTGCACAGATTTTAAGCAAATGCAAGTTACATATTTTAAAGTACTTTCTGCAAAAATCTGTTCTGCAAAAATTTCTGCACTTTTGGGTGTAAAATGATGGATTAGCATTCTGTGTTTGGGGAGGGGGGGTGTGTGTTTCCAGACGCCAGCAGTACTCTGACACAGACAGGAAGTGACCTTCAGCCTGACCCTCCTCCACACACTCCCCCTTCCCAAAGGAGTTGTATAAATGCTCATTAAATGCCACGGCATTGAAACAGCCTGAGTTTAAATGTTAGGTCTTTTGAGAAAGTGGCTTTTCCTGACTGTTTCTTCGTTCTTTGTCCCTGTTACATGGGGAAGTGTAATCAGATTCACAGGGGCCAGCTGTCTGTTGGCTTCTGTCCCCTCCTCAGATTTGCTCGAATCTCTCTTCCCTTTTCTTCGGTTTCTAGGCATGTGATGGACACAGCAGCCATGTTGGGGGATTCTGCTGCTTTGTCATGAGTAGCTTCTGGTCGAGATTGTTTATGTGCTGTACTGCCATCTACTTGAAATTTGATGGGAATTGGTCAGGTAACCGTGGACCCAAACAAACCGGAGGATCCCAAACAAACAAGAGTAATAAACAAACCAAGTCACAAATGGTGTCGTAGTGATGGGGCATCACCCTCAGATGCACGTTGCCTGGATGCACTTACTGTGCATTCATTTCAAACCACAGCGGTTCTGTGGTCCATCCCGGCGCGGTCTACATCCCGGCGCGGTCTACACGCAATCAAAGGGGCCATTTTACAGTGACGTGGCATTTTAATCTGAATCCGGAAACGCCGGATGAGGTTTGGTAGACAGACAGATGGGCTTGGAAACTTTCGGGGGAAATGAGGTCTGTCTGCTGCGTTCCCAGCAGTGGGATCAGTGCTGCTCGGCGCTGGTTCCTGTTGCGTGAAATCAGGGATCTGTATCTCCCCAGTGGAGATGTAGGATTCACACCTCCTGGTTTGGGGAAACGGAGTCCATCTGTCTGCCTTTGTGTTGGGCAGTTTCTCTCTCTTAAGTTACATCACAGTATCTGTGATTTGGTACCCTGGTCTTTGGGACGTCTCCCTACCCCTGCTGATTCGCAGCCCTGTTTCTCCCCCCACGTGGCTCTCTGTCTCTGTCTCTCTCTGTCTCTGTCTCTCTCTGTCTCTGTCTCTCTCTGTCTCTCTCTGTCTCTGTCTCTCTCTCTGTCTCTGTCTGTCTCTGTCTCTCCGTCTGTCTCCGTCTCTCTGTCTCTCTGTCTCTGTCTCTCTGTTGTAGCATGCGGGCAGCTTTGACTCACAAGCCACTTTAGGTATCCAGTGTTTGTGTAAATACAGTATTATCAGCTCTGTTTACTCACTGTAAGCCGTGCCTCTCTCGGCTGTGTGTTCTGCTGATGCCGGTGCTCTGTAACACAGTCGGCCCCATGACCCCAGTGCCCCCTCACAGCTATTCCTCCACGTCTCCGGCCCTGGAGTCTGTCTGCTGCCAGGAATCGCTCGGTAGTTTGCTGGTGCCGCGGATCCAAAGCCGCCGCTCAATTTGAAGGACTGTTTTGCCCACTTGGCAGCGGTGTGGGGATAATTAGCCGTGTTGCAAAGTGGCATTCGTGTGGTGAACGGAGGGGTATTCATTGTGTTCTGCAGGGTAACCCGTCTGAATGATGCAGGGCTTTGGAGCTGGGAGTTCCTCCAGGTCCTGGTGGTCCAGAACAGCCTGGGTCCCTGATTTGGAGCACATTGCCCAGCGGGGACGGGTCTTTCAAATCCCACTTCAACAACCTGGTCTTTCTCTTCATTTTCAAAACAAGGCCCAGTCGGAGTCTATTTTCCATCTGGGTCGGCGCTTGTAATTGTTTTCAGAATCTGTTTTGATCCAGCAGAACTTGATCTACCCTCTTGTTTGCCGCACTCTGGGCTCGTCCAAGAATGCAGCCTGCCCTCTGTGGCATGCATGTCTGTTTGGGGGCAGTTTATTAGGTGTGAATTAGCACTGAGTGGCCGGTGACGTTTTGGCGCTGGAGTGCTGAAATCGACCTCGCTTCGTTATTTTAAACTTATTTTTTCGATCGTGCTCAGTCTCCCTTAACTGAGCTGCAAGTCGAGTGCCGTTTTGGGAGTTAATATGTTCAGACTTTCTGGGTCCTTGAATAATTACTTTATGGTGTTTTAAAAACATAGTCAGTGCAAAGAGTTACCATGGGAAAGCAGTGTAAATATGAGGCATAACTGAAATGATTGGTAGTTTAGGTCACCAACTCAGTAACCAGCTAGTTCTACTTGGCATGAAGTGTTAGAGCGTAAAGAATATTGTAAACAGTCATTATAATTATAATGCAGTAATTATTATATAAGTATTATATTCATGTCACCTGTGAATAGCGTATGATTTGAAAATTACACACCTGCCGTCTTGGGAAGCTCACAGTTGTTCCTGTAATTAAACGTGTTTAAAAGCAGATTTATGAAGTATTCTCACACGCCCAGGGCGGTGAATTTGACTGGGGTCTGCGCTGGGCCCCGTGAGTGGGGTCTGCCCGGCGCTGGGCCTGGTGCGTGTGGTCTGCCCGGCGCTGGGCCTGGTGCGTGGGGTCTGCCCGGCCTGTGGGTCTAGCATAGTCGGGCCTGTGATCGCGACACTGACATCCCAGCAGCTCTGCGGTGCCTCTTCTGCTCTGCCATTGTCTTTGCCTTACAATTGTGGTTTTTGTGGCCAGGAAACTTGTGACATTGATTGAAGTAGCCGGAGCGTGGGGGCAGCAGGCAGAGTGGGGGGTGCTGCGGGTGGCTAACCTTCCTAGGTAAGGCAGTCTGTGTGCGGTGCAGTGGCTGTGGTTCGCCTCTCGTACCAGGACTCACTGGTGTACTTTACCCCGTCATGGCGTCGCCTCATAAACGCGTCTCGCGTGCTTCTCTTAATGACTTGGCTAGTGGAAAATAAACATCAGCACTGGTATGAGAGTCAGATTCTGGCAGTCGGTCTCCGCCGGACAGACAGGATCTTAAAATGGATTATGATGTTTGTTACTGCAGTGGTCATGCTTTTTGTGCATGTGTGTATGTCAGTGTGTGTGCGTGTGTGTTTCAGATGGAGAGGGGAGTCCCCATGAGGAGATGAATCTTTTTCCAAACATTTATTCCAGATGCTACTGGTAGAACATTCTGGAGGAATCTGCACATCTTTTGGTTGTATCCGTATGGGGCCTTTGATTTACTAGAGGACTAGAAAGTACTGTTAGGTTAAGGTCAGCTTTAACAACCGGATAAATTATTTGTGTGTAAAAATGCTAATCTTCAATTACCATTCGATTATCGGTCAGGGGACTGACTGACTGTCTGAGCGTCAGCTTTGGGTGTAAGGATGACACCACCAGCCCAGGCCCTGGAGCTGACGGATGAACCCCATGGTTTGTGTTTGTCTAGGCAGTTTTACATTCTGGCTGAGGTGGCTGTGCTGGCTCTAGCAAAGCTTATCCAGCCCCACCCCCCTCCCCCACCCAAGACCAGGTGCATCTGCTGCCCCCGTCTGACCCTGCTGTAATTGCCTCCATCCGCTCTCCTGACCTGACACCTTCCTCACGTGTTCCATGGACAGTCGCCCCTGTAGGGGCCATCCACATCCCCACAGGGCCAACCGTGTCACTGCAGGGGCCATCCGTGTCACTGCAGGGGCCATCCGTGTCACTGCAGGGGCCATCCGTGTCACTGCAGGGGCCATCCGTATCACGCAGAGGCCATCCACATCACTGCAGGGACCATCCGTGTCCCCACAGGGCCAACCGTGTCACTGCACGGGCCATCCGTATCACTGCAGGGGCCATCCTCAGGGGCCATCCGTATCCCCGCAGGGCCAACTGTGTCACTGCAGGGGCCATCCTCAGGAGCCCTCATGTTCCCGCAGTGCCCTCTGTGTCTCCGCAGGGCCAACTGTGCCACTGCAGGGGCCATCCTCAGGAGCCCTCGTGTCCCCGCAGTGCCCACTGTGTCTCCGCAGGGCCAACTGTGCCACTGCAGGGGCCATCCCTTGGCACTGTGGGTGAAAGACTAGTCTTGATTTGTGTCTGTCTCTAGTCTTTCTGTTCTAACCCCACAGCAGCTGTTCTTTCTGGTTTGTTCCTCGGTTTCCCAGCAGAGCTGGAGACGGTGGTGGTGGTTGTGCTGGGGGGGGTGTTCGCTTACACAAGAGCCCAAGCAGTCGGGCTGTAGGGGCAGGGGGGTGGCATTTCCACAGAAACGTTGCATTAGTGGGGGTCGCCCCCCAGACAGAGCTGTTCTTCAGTGGGGGCCACAGGACCCTGGAAGCGAGACGTTCCCCCCACCGCATCCCGAAGTGAGGCTCTGCTATTGATCCGGCCGGAGATTTACTGCCCCCAAGGACATCATTTTTAAGCCCGATGTGGGTTCTCCTGGAGCACAATGGGCCGGACTGTCAGGCCTAACAAAGAGCCTTTATCGGCACGGCTGAGGGACTTCACTCCCCGGAATTAGCATCTGTGTGAGAGAGTGTGTGTGTGCATCAGAATCGCCTCCACTCTGTTTTTAAACATGAATCTTCCATATAAAAGGCGGCTTGGCAGCCACTGGCAAGCAGGATCACCCAAAGCCTTTCAGGTCAAACAAAGCTATTGGGCGAGAACTTCTGAATGGCGAGCGGCCAAACCAATCCCAAGGCTCCAACTGGGCCCAGCTTTCTGCAGTATCCAATCAGAGGCTGGCAGGCAAGCATGCATAATCAGGAGAGCCAATCACAGAGGAGTTGGTGTGTGGGGTGGGGGGGGGGGTGCATACAGCTGGACACACAAAGCGGATGAGCGGCAGCGGAGCAGGGGCTTGGGGCGGGAGCCGGCCCGTGGGATTAGGCAGAGCTTTCCTGGGGGAGCCCGGAGTGCCTGGCTGTCACGTGCTGGATCAGGCCGGCCACACGCTTCTCTCCGAAATCCGGGTTAATTGCTGAGCGCAGAGCCGCAGCACAGAACACCCTCAGGATTAGAGCCGACGACCGCCTGGTCGCAGCATCTTAACCGCTAAGCCATCGGCCTCCGCTCTTCACGCTTCTGTGTCATGGCTCCGTTCCCCAGTGACCTTCATCCCCAGGGGGCTCTAACTGTCCTGGGGGCAGGGGCAAGAAGCTTTTTTGCTGAAGTAGACTGTGGTTATACAGTAGGACCGTGCATGAAAGGCTGTACTAAATCAAGATGGCAGTGGGGGGTGACCCGGGGCAGTTGCGAACCCAGAGCTCCCCCCTTACTTACCCCCTCGGTAGTGACCATGTGGGACGGGGCCCCCGGTATCTCTGTGTCTCTAGCAGCCATGTGGGACGGGGCCCCCGGTATCTCTGTGTCTCTAGCAGCCATGTGGGACGGGGCCCCCGGTATCTCTGTGTCT
>JAODJU010000119.1:21519382-21531032 GCA_026776725.1 Gnathonemus echidnorhynchus | reverse complement strand
CCGAGCCGAACTGAGCCAAACCAAGGTGAGCTGTACTGAACCGTGCTGTGCCGTACTATGCAGTGGAAAAGCGCCATTAGAGGCACCGTTGAGGACGCCCCGGTTTCACTTGGCCGTTGCATTTCCGGTGCTGACGGTGACCCATGGTTCTTTTGTGTTGTTTGGCCAGGCCGGGTCAGAGGAGCAGGCCCAGCTGTCGGCTCTTCAGGCTAAGGTGGCAGCCCTATCTCTGGAGAACCAGCAGCTGGCACAGACGCTAAAGGTTAGCATCAACCCCCAGCTCAGATGCTGCACACTGATCTTCAGTCCCATTTAGACCCCGATTAAGTGACCATCTGAAGGGCCTATCCTCTGTCCATGTTGTCTGTCCCTTATCTTCAGAAACATTCATCTCCCCAGGCTGAAAAGACTCTGGAGGACTCTCGCCCCAACAGCATAGACTCCAACGCCTCCTACCACTCTACCCGTGCGGACCTCGAGCAGACAGCAGCCGTAGAGGCCGAGGATGTGTCAGAGGGCTCCCTACTGGAGGCCAGCCCCAAGAGAGACAGGGCCGTTAAGGGCACAACTGAGAAGGAGGTGCAGTGTCTGAGGGAGGAGGTGCAGAGACTCCAGGCTGAGCTGAGGGAGTCCGTGCAAGAGAACTGTGTGCTGAAATCCTGCCTCCCTCCTTCCTCGGAGGACACTGGAGTGAGGGCGGGGTCACAGGGGGATCCATTGGAGTCCAGGAAGTTGCTGGAGAAGGAGGTGCATGAGCTGAAGGTGGAGCTGGCTCGCGTACGGACAGAGCAGGAAAGGGATGGAGCCCTGGAGCAGGAGAAGCTGAAGCGTTCCTACAACCAGCTGATGGAGGCCAGCAGCCAGGAGAAGGCCTTACTAATGGAGCGTAACAGGGAGGCCCAGGAGGAGATCGCCATCCTGCAGGAGGCGCTGAAGGGCACTGTCTCTGTGGAGGCAGCTGCCAAGGACTTTGAGGAGATGAAGGCGGAGCTGAGCCAGGTGATTGACGGGCTACAGCACCGCCTGGTGGAGCTCTCGCACTCCTACAGTGAGGCCCACGGGAAGCTGGAGGCCCAGCAGGCCGAGGAGTCGCGGCTACAGCAGCTGGAGAGCCAGCTGGAGGAGGCGAGGGCTGCTGGGGCCCAGGTGGAAGTCCGTTACCAGAAGGCGCTGGAGCAGCTGGGCCTGCTGAAACGTGAGGTGGAGGTGCAGGAGCTCAGCTCAGTGCCCCTGGCCGACCACACGCAGGTGGTGTCCTCCCTGGGCAGCGCCATCAAGGGGCTAGAGGAGCAGGTGGCGGGCCTGCGAGACCAGCTTACTCGGAAGACTGAGCAGGTCGGAGCCCTGCAGGAGCAGCTGGCGGCAGAGAAGCAGGCGACAGCAGGAGACTCGGCCGGGAGGCAGGCACTGGAGGCGGAGGTGGCACGGCTGACGCAGCTGCTGCACGAGGCCCTGCGCAAGCAGGACGAGATGGCACTGGAGGTGGCGGAGGCCTGGCAGCACCTCAAGGAGGAGCAGCAGGTGAGGCAGAGCCTGGCTAACAGCGGGGAGCAGCAGAAGGTAGAGCTCTGCAGCCAGTATGCGGAGGCCCAGGAAGCCCTCGCCGAGCAGAAGAAGCACGTGGAGGCACTACTGAGCTCTGAACGCGAGAAGAACAGAAAGGTGCCCTGACTTCCACAGATACTTCCTCTAGCTCTGGGGTTGGGGGTGGGAGGAGTGGTGGCAGCTCTTAATGTTAATGGGGGCTGGTGTCCCTCCCACCCAGATTGAGGAGTTGACCCGGGAGGTGAGCAAGCTGAAGGAGGCGCTCAACAGCCTGTCGCAGCTGTCCTATGCCAGCGGTGCCCCCAAGAGGCAGAATCAGCAGGTGGATTCGCTGCAGCAGCAGATCCGGCAGCTACAGCTGCAGCTTGCGGTGAGTCAGGGGCCCATCGGCTATTGTCCATCTGAGCGTGCCCAGTGGGTCTGTCCTTCTGAGCGTGCCCAGTGGGTCTGTCCGTCTGAGCGTGCCCAGTGGGTCTGTCCGTCTGAGCGTGCCCAGTGGGTCTGTCCGTCTGAGTGTGCCCAGTGGGTCTGTCCGTCTGAGCGTGCCCAGTGAGTATATCCGTCTGAGCGTGCCCAGTGTGTATGTCCGTCTGAGCGTGCCCAGTGAGCCTGTACATTTCTCTGCAGGAGTGTAAGAAGCAGCACCACGAGGTCATCTCTGTCTACAGGATGCATCTTTTGTACGCCGTACAGGTGGGGCCTCATTTCCATATCGTGTGGTTTATGGGGGCCCATGTTACAGTGTGACTCCCCCAGGCCACTTTGCTCCATGAGGGCAAGACAGACCATGACCTCGTTCTTCTAATCCCCTGCAGGGCCAGATGGATGAAGATGTACAGAAGGCCCTGAAGCAAATCCTGATGATGTGCAAGATGCCCACAGAGACCAAGTGAATCCCTGGAGGGCGGAGCTGGCACAGTGGATCCTTCAGACTGAGGGTCCAGTAGAAGGACTGTACCACCTGTCCCCCGATTTCTGCGCTCAAAGAGTATTCCACCAGAACCACAGCTCAGCCACATACAGGCTTCAGAACCTGAGGTCTAAACAGACCTTAGGGCAGAAACCAGTGCAGACATGTGATTGGCCCAGCCCGGAGTCCCTATGTACAGGTGGGAATGGGTCTACATCGAATCTAGGCAATGGGACACTTCATGCTTATGTCAGTAAACCAGTCATCAGCTCCCACATTTCCAGTGACTGAGCAGGGTTGGGAAGTGTGCTGTATTGCAGTTGCAGTTATCAGTGTTAATTGGGTACTTGTGACATCATTTTGGAATCCTTGAATTTTCACACATAATTTATTTTTTGATGGTTTAACAGTGCAGCTAATGTTGGTGATATAACTGCATGTTTTCTTATTTCACTTACTGTTCTATTAGAGTTTACATTTATGGTATATTTTTCCAGTATGCATGTGTTAAAGCTGCACAAACCTTTATAAAAAGCAAACGGCATAGCTGTATTTTTTTTTAAATCCTTTTAGACTTTGCAGCATTTGTATACGTAGGTGAAGTGACCGTGTGCCTGCCTGCTACCAGCAGGGGGTGCCAGTTTCCATCTTTATTTACATTCTCTGATCAGTAGTTCCTGAATGATGACCCTCTGAGGGTTGTCCCCATGATGTGGCCTGGTGATACCTCCATCACCCTCTCAGCATCTGGGATATTGTGCATTTGTGTTTCTTAAATATCGGGGACAGGGAACAGGAAATGATGTCAGAAGGAGCAGCTCTGTCCAGATCAAACTCCTGCTATCTTCTTACATGAACCCAAATCCTAGCCCTCACTAGGTTATCATCTCCCTGGGTAAGGGTTAAGATTAGGTTTACCTGAACCTAATCCTGAACCCTCACTTGACGGTTATTTTCTTGGGTGTGGGCCAGATTCTTAAACCTCGTCAATCCCGGTCTTCCGGGGCCGATGGCACTTTTTCCCATGCATGGCTACTGGATGGCCATCTCCTCGACATTTTCTCTGTATCCCAAGCTTGAATTTAAGAGGTATGACAAGGGCCATCTTCGCCGTGCAGACACCTGAGCCTCAGGGCCACACACAGCGGGCCTGGCCCCGAGGCCTCTCCCTGGGGAGGTGGGCTTCTTTCTTCCCCAGGAATGCGGCTTGCCGTCACAGCTCCCTCCACCATCTGCAGGAAGTGTTTCGCACTTGTTACCCCAAACGAAAGCACGTGTCACTCCGGGCGTTAAATCAAAGCAGTTCCCTCAACATATGGAAATGAATGAGATGTGTCTCAGTATATGGGAATGACTGAGGTTTCCCTCTCTGGTATCGGTATCTCCGTTTGGTAGCCGAGCCCCGTGTCGCTACAGTGCCAGAGCACAGGGCTCCAAGGTGCTGGACGAGCCCTGTGTGTTTCCTCAGGGCAGGGAAGCTATGGGCTGCATGATTTCTGCTTTGTTCTTTTTTATAATGACTTTGTAATAGAGGAGGAATTTGTTACTCTGCTTTTCTAATTGCCCTTTTCAACAATAAAAGTCTCCAACCAGATTGGTGTGTGGCGTGTTCCTGTCGAGTCGCGGAGCGGCTCTCTGCGTGTCCCGTGTGCTCGGAGCCCTGGGGTGCTGCAGGACTTGTTTTGCTCGGTTGAAATCCAGCACATGTCCTGCTGGCTTTCTTTGGGCTACTGGGCCCCCTGGTTTGTCACAGTGCTCCTGCTGACCCCTCAGTGCCTTGTTAGCCTATTAGCAGTACCAGGTGACTGGAAATCACGTGTGCATTCAGAACAGGCTCCATTCCATGTTTTTCCCCTTACTTGTGTGGCAGGTGGAAATCATTAAAATCCTTAAAAACAGGAGGATATTTATAACTCTGGGCTCCAGGCTGCTCTCTGCTGCTCCTCTAGAGGCAGTGCGATGTGAGGAACTCGTCCGCTTGTCATGTTCCTGGCCCATACCTGTCAGCTCAGCGCCGCCACACTGATTTCCTGTAAATCTCTCCCATAGCAAAGACATTGCAGTCTCGGGCCTGTTTTGATGTCGTCCCTTTTGGTTTTGGAGGTTCTGTGGCCCCCCAGGGTGGGGTGTACCTGCACCCTGACCCTCCTTTCTGCATGTTTCTCCCACCCACTGTATATTTAAAGCCCACTTCCTGTCACTCAAAGTCTTTTTCCAAGGTCATGGAGGACTTGTGACCCTGTGACGGCTCCTACCTCCCTAGCCCTGCTTTTGCATGTGTGTGGTGGACAGTTTGCCCACAGCAAATTATTGTTTTATCCGTGTATATTTTCTCACTCTGATGGACTCACACCATCAGCAAATGTACATCAGAATGAACCTGAAACACCTAAAATTATCAAGTCATTTGCATTATTTTAACTCAGTTAAAATCTTGTATTTTGTGCGACATGGCAAAGTACGCCTATCTGCCACTAGGTGGCAGTGCGGACTCAAGCAGGATCTGCAAAAAAGGCACTGCTTGAATAGGAGTTTAGGCTGTGCTTCTGCCAAAGCCCTGTCTCTGTCCTCTAAGGCACAGACTTCTACGACAAACATGATAGAAGTGAATGGAACTCAAACGACCAAGTCTGGCGAAGTCCGAGGCTAAGCGTGTGCAGAGAGGGGACCCTCCTCGTTCCAAGTAGATGCTCTGCTCTCCCGTGCTGGGACTGACTTCAGAGCTGGTCTCTGGCCCTCTGTGTGGGGCATCACTTCCCCAGATCACGCGCGGCCAATTTGCAGGCGTACCGCCACCCAGGCCCTAAATGACCAGGTCCAAACAGCCTGATCCGAGACGTGTGGGTGTGTTTGTTTGGTGCCCAGGCAGCCCCAGGACACAGACGCTTGCTACTCCCCACGTAAGCAAATTTCCTACACATGGTTTACTCAGTAAATTACCCGGCTCCAGACATGACCGTATAGCTGTCATTTTTTTCCCTTTAATTTTCTGTATAGTTGTGTTCGTAGTGGCATGTAATTACTAATTAAAAATTCATTCCCCAGCAGCTCCTGCCTGGGGTCTGCTCCCGAATGCAGATTCTTAATCACCACATCGGCGGGCAAAGCCACATTTGCTCCCCTTCTTGTCTGTGTCCATCACGCCGGGGGGGGCGCTGTGACCCAGGACATCCGCTCCCTCCTGCGGCACACGCACCATGGTTGCGCTCCTGAGACGACGGGTATCGCACTGGAGATCGGGCCTCCCAATGAGGCCCAGGCCAGGCCCCCAAGACCCTAAACTAAAACAGATGCCTCAAGTGGATTTTTGAGCAGATGGGACCATAATATTAATGACATGGTTCTTTAAGAAGGGTAGGATAAAGGGAGAGGCAGTAAGGGAGGGGCTCCAGGAAGCTGGGCTGGGGTGATTGGAGCCCCCTTCCGTATATGACGGTCTGTATTCACTCCCCACCAAGAGAGCCGACGTCTCGCCCCGAGCGGCCGCATAAGCATCTAGTCACACCTGATTCACTGAGCATGAAAGGCCAGAGAAGGCGCGTGGGCAGTGGCAGCAAGGACGGGCCGGGTCTCCTGTCCCTACGGCACAGAGACAGGATTTATGGGAGAGCTGTGGCCCTTTGGGGGGGAGGGAAGCAAGTGCTGCTCTCTGAGTGGCTTATTAAAAAGGTGAGAAGTGAGTCTACTGTCTAGGGGGGGGGTGTAATTGTGCTGTTAAAAGGGACTTCAAAAGAATGAGCGTGTTAGCGGAAAACTCTTAGCAGCGCGTGTCAGCGGAAGCCAGCGGGGAAGGACCGTGTGGCGGGTCTGGCCGTCTCGTTTGAGTCCATGGGGGTGGGCGGGACGTCTGTCTCCCCTCCTGTGATCAACAACAAGGTGCTGGACCTGCCCTGAATTGAGCTTAACCTGGACTTTTGCTCTCGAAGTGTGGACAGTGTCCTCAGCAACCTCTGTGGGGGAACTTCCTTCCATTTTCAGCGATATCATGTTGCGCCAATGTTACATTGCTGTGCATGCAGTTATACTAAACACGAACTGTTTTATAAGCCAATCATCACCCAAAGATACCACCATTGAGGACAACAAAGCCAGTCTTCATGGGCGCGTGTGTCTCTCACATGACCCTGAAGAGCCAAAAGCCATTTTTGTTTTAGTTCTGACATCATTACGGCGTGAGGTGAAACGAAACACAGTCTAAATAATTTACTTCATCGATTTTGCGTCTGGGTGAATGAAAATCCTAGAGTAATAGCTTTCAGTGTTTCTGTGAAATGTGAGAAGATTGTGTAAGAAACGCTGACCTCCCGGAGAGATCAGCGCACTGGAGCTTGAGGTACCTGTACAGACAGTTAGTTATACACCATGCGAAGAACGTTTTGACTCCAAAACACATTGCGGGTGACAGAGAGCCGCAATGCAGCCAAAGCCTTCAGCTTATTGCATACATTTTTTTACGCTTTGTAAGGACTCCAGCTGGCCTGGCCGAGGTCACGGCCGCTCCTTCCTGATGGTCGTTTTCCTAGACTCTCAGAGCCCTGTCAGAATAGTGGGATCTGTTCATCTCCTGCAACTCACACTGTTTGCTCTTCTCTTGCTTAAGAACTTTCTGGAAAATGTTCCGCTTCTTCCCGGGATCACACAGCAACTTTTTTATTTTGTTTTCAATTTGCACCTTAATGGCTTTACGAATGTCCTGTCGAAGCCTCTTGACTTCCTGTGAACTCTTGGTTAGTTGTGGTTTAGCGTTGACATGGGGAGGGTAAAGGTCAGAGGTTAGGGTCGGTCAACTCTGCCCGGTCCGTTTTTGCTGAGTTGCTGATTGCCCATTGATGTCATCATGTTTTTCGGACAGGTTGACCGGGCTGCCATCCGTCATGGGTTGCCACAACAAAGAACCAGTTGAGTGGTGGCTGTGTGAAGGGCACACGCAGGGTCCTCCTCGGGTCCTTTGCCAGCCTCCTTGGGCTATGGAGACGGATCAGAACCGACATGGCGTCACATTCGTCCCCCAAGTCTGAGCAGTTGGTTGCCTCCTGATTTCACCTCTGACCCGTTGACCTTTTGTCCTTCCCTAGAAAAAACCGTGCTGAAGGTGGCCAGTGTAGAAATGTTCTCCTCTCCTGAGGACATCGGCACCTTCCCTGTGCCGGTACCTTTCAACCAAACCCGTATGCTTGGTAGGCAGAGAAAAAACTTGACATCGGTTTTCCCCCAAACCCAATGAGTGTTTGGCACATCAGGGTCCAGATCCAGTGCGTGCATAATTTTTAATTCTTTAAGTCATTCCAATCTGTTTAATTCAACTCAGACCATCCGTGGGTCACATGGGAATGCATTTCAGGAGAACACAAACCAAGATTAGTCAGTGAAGGATTTTCTTCACGTCAAACCGGTTCATGTAGAACCATTCTCAGATTCTGCCTTCAGACATGCAGAAACCTCTTGGTTCAGATCCTTTCTCCTGACATCCAATCCTATTTCAACAAACTTGAGTATCAAAAGCTCAACCCCTATAGTATCAAAAATCCAGTCCCTGTAGTATTTCTGTTTGGCACGAATCCTCTTGAAATCGGATTTAGAAAATGTTATTGTCTTGAAGCTCTTGCGGATTATATCTCTTGCTTAATGTATAATCACCATGGGACAATGGTGGTGGTGGTGGGGGGGGGGGTTAGGTGTGGACTTCGGAAATTCTGCCAGTGTTCATGAAGCGCAGGGTTCTGTCCAAAAAAGGAGATTAGAGGGCAGCTTTAATCCAATCCGCTCACGCCCCCTCTCCTTCCTCCTAGCTAGCCAGTGGCATCTCCTTTCCGTTGTTTCCCATGCCCTCGGGTGCAGGCGCCGGCAGGCAGCAGGTGGTGCGGCAGTCCCAGGGACAAACTCGCATCCCGGGAGACCCGGGTGCCTCATTCAGTCCGTCCATGTCAGCTTCTCTTAGCAGATGATCATCTGTGTCGCTCTCCTCCATGTGGATCTGTGATTCAAATCTGGGTCTCAGAAAGTCTGGGTGGGCAGGGGCCAATTTCCAATCCAGTGCTTGCCTCAAAGCAGTAGGACCCAATCAGGTCATTCGTGGGAAGGGGGCTCAACCAATCAGTGTCTGACAGCATCATACTCCTGCCACCTTGTATGAGGCATCAGAACCCCCCCTCCCGTCTCTGGGCAGAAAGGCCAGGCAGACATAGGCTACTTTATATCACAGAACACCTGCTAATGAAAATCCGTAAGTTGCTTATGATGGAGCCTAGAAGAGTGCAGTATACATGTTTGACCAGTGCGAGGCAGCAAGGTTTTTTTTTTTACACATATATATATATATATATATATATATATATAGGCATCAGCACAAATTGGTCCAAGCCTGCTTTTCAGGCATCTGTCCCTGGCACAGCACCCGCCTGGCATGCCGCTAACTTTTGAAAACTAGGAGAAACTCTTAGGGTGTGGTTAGCAGGCCTAAGCTAAGGCTAGGCTAACCCCCTTCCGGACTGTAGCTCATGATAAACTCCAGGCCTCAGAGCCACCCCCCGACACACACATCTGCACCATATTACTCCCCTTCACGTGTTCATTTTGACCTGCATATTCCTTTATTTATTTTTTATTGTCACCCTAATTCTTCAGCCGAGTATCCTCACGTCCCTTGCTATTAGTGCTGTTCCTCGAAGGGGCTCCTCCCCAGCCTGAAAATGATTAAGGCCGGTTAATTGTGACACATGGCTCTGCGGACGCATTTTCAGAAAACTCCGTCTTTTTGCCCTGAGACTTTTTTAAGACCGCCTAATTAGAAACGAAAACAAACACAATAACGCTGTGTTTGGGCCTCTAATTTGAACAACACCAGTAAAATATGATTAACTTTAAGCACCTTGACGATGTTCAAAATCCCTGGGCCCAGCGGTCTTACAGCTGTTATTGCTGTCTCTGCTCCCCATTAAAGGGGGAGCATCGTTAATATGAACTGCTCTCTACTAATCCTTAGCAGTGCAGTGGACGTGCGTGCGCTAAGGACCGCACAAAGACATCCTGCTGTCTCTCTCTCCTCCCTTATTTGTTCGAATGGCTTCCAGATTTTTCCTTTCCCGAGAGTGGGTGCGGTGATGAGACAGGACCCCTCCAGAAAATCATTCATCCCAGAGGACGAGGTATCCCTCAGACCAAAGGGTGCTGAGCTACCACTTTTGTGTGGTTTAATATCTCCCTGGGATCATACGAGGAGGAGGGCTGTCTCTCTACTGCGGTTATGTAATGATTATTAATATCAGCATTGCTCTGGCCTCTTGTTGTAACTATCATACCACACTAATATGTTTGATATTTCAGTTGCTAGGCATTGTGGACAGAGGAAGCTTCTGGTTGAAATTACGCTGTAACCTTGTTGCAGATCAAACTGTTGTGCTTACCTGGGACCATAAGAGGAGAGAAAAAAGAAATAATCAGATCAACAGGACCAAACCCGAACAATGAGGCCTTTACATTGTCAGGTATGTGCAGTCGTGGGGGTCAGGACTGAGCAGCCTCAGGGCTATATGTACCTAGAAACATGAGTAAGATGTTTATTTAGCATTGTACCATGCAGATATTAATCTTGTTCTGAAGTCCTGAACCTCCTGTGAATTAGTTTCAGTCCAGCCATAGACGGATGGAACAGGGAAATCGGTAATTAAAGCTACATGTTCAGAGGAAATGATAGAGAGATACATTGTAATGATGTGAAAGCCGGTGCAGCTTTCAGCTGAGAATGATAATGGGACATAATCTGAGCCTTGAGGAACTCCTCATATCAGAGGCTGACCTGCCGACCTTCTTTGCTAAGAGGAAGAGCACAGATCAACCATGGGAAGTACAGTAGATTGATTAAGGGCAGGGGGGTGTCTGAGACACTGGGTCATTTTTCAGAGAGATGTGCTGAGAAGCAAGGGTGGATGTGGACACGGAAATGGCAATGGTAGGGGGGCGACTGTGGCCTGTGATTAGCCGGTTTGTGATGGAACCATGTGCAACCAATTAATGTCCTCTGTTACTTCATTTGCTAGATGTGGGGTTTGGGTTTGTGTTTGTAGTGCAAACATGCGTCAAAATAATTAGCATTTTGATTTTTACTGTTCTGGTTCTGGAGTTCAAGATTTCATCTAAAAACCCAAAGCTCGCTGAGGAAGAAAAAAGAAAATGAAGATCTTTCTGAGGGAGGCAGGCATGTGGGGGCAGGGGGAGTTGAAATGAGAGGGTCAGTCAGAATGGGTCAGTGTAGGGGAAACCCTGGAAATAGCAGGAGTCACTGAGACGTCTGACAATAAGCAGAGGGTGACCTAACAGGACTGCTGGATTAGACTGCAGCTCGGGTGAAGGGTCCTGTCACGTGTCACGTGTTCCAGATGGACAACTTTTGCCCCATTTGAAGACTGAGGCCATGTCTTCAGGGAACCCTTCTCGCAGTTGGTCTGTCACCGTGAGTACCTTGGATTTGGAGAGTGATGTCCCATTGAGCAAAAGGACAGGTTCTTCTGGGAGCCCAGTCTATTCTTATCTGCAACACACAGGTTGACTTTCAAAACCTAGCTGTGCCCAATGAAAGTTGTTTTAACCAGGAGAGTTGTCAGAGGAAGTCAAAACACAGAAATGGACAGAAATAGAAAGTTCAGGTCCAGAAAGTAAAATTCCAGACCAAGATTTTTTTTCAACCAACCAGTTGTGATGTGCAGTTGAAACAAAACCTTAGTCTGGATTTGTACTTTCTGAACCTGAACTTTGCACCTCAGGAGATGTCTGACTGCTGCTTGACAGAAAGGTAATATGCAAACAATGTCAATAAATTCGAAATGCCAACCCCTAGGTTACAAGAGACAGATCTGTCCTGGGATTCAAACCTGCAGCCTTCAAAGTCTGATTCAAAGTCTGCTACGCCACCACTTTTGAGTGTGTCTAACCCTGTCAGATGAGCAGCAGACACTCTCTGGTTTTTATTGCCCGGAGATTGATTGGCCAGTAACCATGTTAGATTGTTATTTGATTGCTTTCTGTACACAGCTAGCATTCCTGTCCTCCGCCTGGCCTGACCTGGACAGGATGCTCTTGCCTCAGCTGGAAGCAGACCTGGAGCTTGTGACGCCTGGAGTAACCTCAGCCTTTCTCCGCTAAACTCTCATTGCCAGCCATTTCACGGTTCGGACTGGCCTGGGGGGGGGGGGGGGGGGG
>JAODJU010000119.1:21495437-21511256 GCA_026776725.1 Gnathonemus echidnorhynchus | reverse complement strand
GGGGGGGGCAGGCATTCTCTAAAGATACAGCAGACTCATTATCGGGGTCCTTTAACTGACAAGGACTGTGTGACTCTGCTGTTGGCCGACGTTCCGAAGTCGCGCTGTGGCTTTGTAGAATCATCTGGTTTCTGGTAAAGCAGATAAATTGGACCAATAAAAACGGTTATAAAAACGTTTAAGGATCAGTGAAACATGCTCACGGGTTAGTTTGCAAATGCGCAGTGGTTATTCCGACACTCCTAAAACGAGCCACTTTCCCAGCCGTCATAAGCTGCCCTTTTGGAAGCAAATGGGTTTCCCCCATTAGTTCTGCTAAGATTGGATCTGCTGTCACTACATGATTACATTTACTTGAGCCGGTCGCTAAGTAGGGATGTATGATTTACCTCTGAGAGCTCATTCTGGGGCATCAGTGGACATCCCTGTCTGCCGTGAGCCCATGTTTGCTTCATCTTTTGCTTGTGGTGGACACCTGGCTGGCCCTGAGTGACGTGAGCCCTCCGTGGCCGATCGGGGGACGTTATTCGGTGGCCGAGCCGAGCGGTGTTACAAAAGGCGTCTGAAAAGCCCTGACTATGCGCTGAGTCACACTTTGGAGCCGCTGGCGATTTGAGCAGCATGCCTTAATTGTGAAATATGGGGCTGATCTGTGAAGCAAACACGCTGACTGTACCGTTTTCGGCCTGCTTCTTTTTGCCAGTGATTCAGCGTAAATGTTTGATGTCTTCAGAGGTTGACCAGTTGTTTCCGGGTGTCTGGTTGCACGCCGGAGTCTCATGCAAGATTAGCCCCATGGCACAGCGGATTTTGCTGTGTCACCTTTCCTCAAGTGACCACCACCCACGACGTCTGCCACCCCAAGATGTAGGGCTGTGTTACCAAGGGCAGCAGGGTTACTGTACAGGTCACATGACTGTCCGGCCTTCCCGGACAGCACCAAACCCTGAGAAACTTAGCTTGCTACTCACATGGTGCAAAGAGCAGCGATGCCACTCATTCTCTTAAAGATTTGTGTACAAGGCAGCAGGTGGCATGGTGGTTGAGGAACTAAGCTTACAGGAACTAAGCCTACAGGAACTAAGCTTAAAATCACTTCATTGTAAATATTCAGGGCAGCACGGCACAGCAAGAAGATCCTGGGTTCTGTCCCCGGGTCGGGCGCAGGTCCTTTCTGTGGGGAGTTCACATGCTCTCCCCATGTTCACGGGGGTTTCCACCAGGGGCTCCTCCCAAAGTGTGCATGGTAGGTTGATTGGCAATTCTAAGTTGGCCCCATAATTATGAGTGCGTGTGTCCTGCAGTGTGTGGGCGACAGGGTTGGTTCCTGCCTGTGCCCATTGTACGCGGGATAAGCTCCAGTACCCTCCACGACCCCAGTTGGGATTAAGTGGTTACAGTGATGGATGGATGTAAATATTCATATAAGTGTTAATAGTGTTAATAATTGTTCACAGTTCAGGATATGATCTAGTTTCACCCATAGCCAAATTCTCATAAGACTCATAAGTATGATGGAGTTACATCTCTGTTTTGAGTTGAGTGTTTTGAGTGTGTGGTGATTACTGCTTTTATGCAGTGGTCGCTGGTTTGACTATAGTGTTTATTGGTTTGATCAAGGTGCATGCCGCGTGGAGTGTGGTCTTCGCTGGTTTGAGTCCTGTGTTTACTGGTTTGACTATGGAGTATTCTGGTTTGTGTGCATTGTTTGCTGGTTTGAGTGTGGTCTTTGCTGGTTTGGATGTGATCATGCCTGGGTGAGTGTGGCATTTGCTGGTTAGAATGCAGTGTTTGCAGTGTGAGCCTGGGGTTTTCCAGTTTGAGTGTGGTCTTTGCTGGTTTGGATGTGGTCATGCCTGGATGAGTGTGGCATTTGCTGGTTAGAATGCAGTGTTTGCAGTGTGAGCTTGGGGTTTTCCCATTTGAGTGTGGTCTTTGCTAGCTTGACTGCAGTTTCGGAGGAGACATCAGGTGTCTCTCCATTCACTTAGGGGCCAGTCACAGATGCCTTATTGCCCAATGAGGTGTGCTGTCTTACCCCGGATCTCTCTCTCACAGACACACATCCGCGCCACACGAACATTAAAGACAAAATGAAACCCTATAAGCAGCATCATGTTTCAAACAGGTCCTGAAGTTCAAAGGAAACTGATGCAAGGAGACGAGGGAGGGGAGATTTCGCCACGTTTTGGCACGTAGCAGCCTGGACACATGTCTAGTCAATGTGAAACGCTGCTCAGGTATCACTCCTCTGCCAGGGATGCCCAGGGATTGCCTTAGATAGCAGTGGATAGTCATGGATAGTCAGGGATACCCAGGAATACCTATGGATACCCAGGGATAGCCAAGCTTAGTTATGGATAGCCAGGCTTAGTCATGGATATCCAGGGATAGCCAGGGTTAGTCATGGATATCCAGGGATAGCTATGGGTAGCCAGGGATAGCCCTGAATAGCCAGGGATAGCTATGAATAGCCAGAGATAGGGTTAGCCAGGTAAGGCTGCTGGAAGGCCATGCCCAACTTCCCCAGCCACAGTTCAACTGGGTGACAGGCCTGGGCAGTGAGAAGCTGAAAGAAACAATGACGGCCTGAGTGAGACGTGGCCCTGTGAGTTGGTTTTGCTGGGGTTTCCCCTTACCAGATTCTGCATTTATCTGGTATGCTGTCCACCAGATTTACATACTTCTTACATGTCATAAGTGGGTGTTGAATCATCATGACAGGATTCAAAAATGAGGCTTTTTTCCCGAGGTCTCTCACCATAAGTTTGTTGTGGTCTGTGGTTTGACTAACGTGGAACATACTCTTTCTGGTTTCACTGCTTTTTAGCCAAATAGTGATACTTTGTTGAGTGAAAGGCCTTCTTGTTTGAAGTGAGCTTACTGTTCATCTTGCTTAATTATAGTTATGCAACATGTAGATTTATGCAGATTACAGCCTTCTAATTTATTACCTGGAAATCTATAAATATTAATATTAATTAGTACTAATACTTTCCTCAATATTCCAAAGGGAGTGTGGTATTTTTGATTTGCAGTTTATTGGTTAACACCACAAATATGGGCAAGAACAAATACTACAGTACACTGAATTAATGGATTTATTACATTCATTAGTGAATACAGACTGAATTTCCAGATATACTAAATGAGGATCTGCAGATGGTCCCAGCAATGGGGTCTTCAGCACCAGCGACCCGAGCCCTGAACTGTTTCTATGTTTGTAAGCAAACACCCACCTCAAAAAATTTGCAGAGACCACTTTGTGTTGTGGGGGCATATTTTGCCACTTAACAGTAAGTAATCCTTGGGTTCGTGTTGCTTTTAATTTTTAAGCAGCTGTGGTGCCACTGTGGTCGCGCCATGTCATTGGTGAGAACGGTGCTGGAGGAGTTCTGGCGGGCAGAGGAAGGAACGCAAGGGTTTTCACTGTGGGAGCCATGTCTGCCTCGTGGGCACAAGAGCGACTGCCTTGGTACATTCCTTACCACAGGAAGAACCAGTAGTGTGTTCAGGGACAGGTCAGCCTGGTGAACAGAACCATTTCCACCACCACCACCACCCCCCCACTCCGTCTGTGTCCCTCAGGCTGTTCAGAAGCATCAAAGGGCAGTTTCAGCGGGCGAGTGACGTGATGGAGAGGAACACGGATTTGAAACTGAAGATGAAGAGTCTGGAAGCTCTGATAACAAAGGCTTTGTGCAAGGCCTCCGCTCCATGCCCATGAGCATTTGATCTCGCTGAATGGAAACTGGACCTCCTCCTATGATGGCTACTTCTGGAATGTGCCAGCACCCCCCACAACGGCTGCCGGCCATACACATGCTCATGTCGGCCAGAGGATGACGGGGCCTTGGCGCCCAAAGAGGACCTGCAACGTGTGACAATGACTTCAGAGCCAGCAGCTTAACATGTCAGCCGGGTCCTGTGGCAGACAGACAGCCAGGGAAGGAGCAGACCATCTCAGCTTGACAAAGCCAGAAAGCTGGGTAATTTCTGGGATTTACGTTAATTTATTACTTTAACCTGTATGAATGGATCACCAGGGCCTTGGCGATTAACCTCCAAGTTCAATTCATTACATTGAGCTGGATGAATAAGTCGTATTTTTTCCTGTTGCCCTTTGGATTAAGACCAGAATGTGGGTGTAAAACAGTCGCTCACCCCCACCCTGACTTCAAAAGCAGGTATAAGTGTATTTACAAAGAGTATGTCACCATTTATAATTCAACGATACAGTGACAGTGAATGTTTATCAGTATACTAATTTCAACTCAAAGACATTTGAGCCCAACCTGCAATTATAAGCGTTATTGAAGCCCACGGTTCCTACTGGCCCATTTGATGTCCTCCACAAACACGTTCATGGTCCTGCTGCCGCATTTGATGTCCTCCACAAACAGGTCCATGATCCTGCTGGCCCCATTTGATGTCCTCCACAAACAGGTTCATGGTCCTGCTGGCCCCATTTGAGGTCCTCCATAAACAGGTCCATGATCCTGCTGGCCCCATTTGATGTCCTCCACAAACAGGTCCATGATCCTGCTGCCCCATTTGATGTCCTCCACAAACAGGTCCATGATCCTGCTGGCCCCATTTGATGTCCTCCACAAACAGGTTCATGGTCCTACTGGCCCTGTGTGTGTTCTTCACGTCATAAACTGTTCCTTTTTAGCTCTTTTTTCATCTGTTAAAGGTTAAATTGAATAAACTTTCATACTTACGGGTCCAGCTGGATCTTGTCACATTATAGACATTTGGATGTAAACCATACAAGGATGTAAATATTTATCAGGCATTTACTCTGCAACAGCTTAAAAGGTCAGTTGTGAGGAAGCATGAAGAAAAGGCCCTTTCTTATTAAAAAATAATTGCGTACTCAGAATGTTTTTATTTCAGGTGAAAACGCACAATTGGAGTTTAACTGTCTAATTCTCCTCTACTCTAGAAAGTGTAAGGTTTCAGATTATGGCAACTTGCATATTCTCTGTTGTGTATCTGAAGCTCAGAGTATTGGAAAACTGCAGTGCTACTTCAGAAGAAGAGATATTATCCAATATGTCACTCATGTCTCCAATAAGACGACTCCCAAAAGAACTGTTTCTCAACATAATTTATACAAACTAGGTTTGGTTTTTGTTTCCTAGCTAAATCGTGGATTTCTGCCCACAATTCACCACACAATTTATGCAACTAGACTTAGCCAAGTGGTATAAAGACTGTATTGAATGACTGTCAGGTGTCTAAGTTATTGGTGAAGCAAAATAACTGGTCAGCCGTACAAAAATACCTCAGACACCAACAAAACACGGTGTCTTCAGAAGTGAGTGAATGGACAGAGGAACAAGGAAACATAGCTACTATAATTTAGTCCATCATTATTTAGAGAACAGAGATGCACATAGGAAGGCATGACTATCCTACGTATTCCTCCTCATAGTGGCATGCAAAGGTTTAAGCACCCTTGCTTAAAATGTCTGAATAGTTGAATAGTGAGCAGAAGATGAACTGATCACCAAAAGACATAAAGTTAAAGATGACATATTTCTTCAATATTTTAAGCAAGATTACATCTTTATTTCCATCATTCACGGGTACAAAATAGCAAAAGAAAATGAAAAGGGCTTGAAGCAAAAGTTTGGGTTCCCCAAGATATTTGAGGTCTCAGATAACATTTACCAAGGTCCCAGACCTTCATTAGCTCATTAGGAATATGGTATGTTCACAGTCATCGTTGGGAAACCTGGTGATGGAAACCGTAAGGCTGTATAAATTCTCTGACTCCTCAAACCTTGTCCCAACAATCATCAGCATGGGCTCCTCTAAGCAGATGCCAAACACTCTGAAAAATAATATCATTGATGCTGACAAAGCAGGAGAAGGCTACAAGAAGATA
Source organism: Gnathonemus echidnorhynchus (assembly GCA_026776725.1). NCBI lineage: Eukaryota > Metazoa > Chordata > Actinopteri > Osteoglossiformes > Mormyridae > Gnathonemus > Gnathonemus echidnorhynchus. The sequence continues at coordinate 21,505,360 of JAODJU010000119.1, read as the reverse complement.
GCAATGTAATGTAATGTTATTAAGAAATGGCAGTTAACAGGAACTGTGGAGGTCAAATTGAGGTCTGGAAGACCAAGGAACTGCTCATTGGATTGCTAGGAAAGCAAATAAAAAACCCCATTTGACTGCAAAAGACCTCCAGGAAGATTTAGATTCTGGAGTGGTGGTGCATCATTCTACTGTGTACTGTTCACGGTAGAGTCAGCAGAAAACCTTTCCTGCATCCTAGTCACAACACTCAGCGTCTGAGTTTGCAAATGAGCATCTAAGCAAGCCTGGTGCATTTTGGAAACAAGACCTATGGACTGATGAAGCCAAAACAGAACTTTTTGGCAACAATGTGCAAAGGTATGTTTGCGGAAAAAAGGTGCAGAATTCCTGGAAAAGATCACCTCTCCAACTTTTAGGCCTGGGGGTGGGATGATCACACTTTGGGCTTGGGTTGCAGCCAGTGGCACAGGGAACATGTCATTGGTAGAGGGAAGAATGAATTTGAATATACACCAGCAAATTCTGGCAGCAAACATAACACCATACGTACAAAAATTGAAAAGGATGGGTCCAACAACAAGATAACGATCCGACACAATTCCTCAAAATCTATAATGGAAAACCATGCAAGAGGCGCAAGCTGAAGGTTTTCCATGGCCCTCGCAGACCCTGACCTAAACATCACTGAAAATCTGTGGATAGATCTCAGAAGAGCAGTGCATGCAAGGCGGCCCAAGAATTTTGCAGAATTAGAAGTCTTGTGCAAGGATGAGTGGATAAAAATGACCCAAGGGAGAACTGCGAGACTCTTAGCTGGCTACAAAAATTGTTTAAAAGCTGTGAGACATTCCAAAGGGGGTGCTGATAAATACTGACCATGTCGGGGGCCCAAACTTTTGCTTCAGGCCCTTTAAAATTTTTTTGGTATTTTGTAACTGTGAATCATAGAAATAAAAATGTAATCTTGCTTAAAATATTAAAGATATGTGTCATCTTTAACTTTATGCCTTTTGGTGATCAGTTTGTCTTCTGTTCATTTAACTATTTGTAGTAACGGACATTTTAAGCAAGGGTGCCCAAACTTTTGCATGCCACTGTATATATGCTGCAGGACCATTTCGGGGGCTCTATGTGATGTCGGACAGCATTGCTCACTCGCTTCCCCCTAGTCGTCATTATTTATTATGCTGTGGTCAGGAACAGCTGGACCAACTACTGATCATGACACGCTCCCAGCCCCTGGAGCTACCGCAGGGACCAGTCAGCCTCCAGATCCTGGATATGATCTGATGGAGTGAGGTCTGGGCTCAGGTTTACTGAGCTGGGGGCCCCGGGTCCTGGCTGTGTGTGGGCCACCCTGAGAAAAGGGGCTCCCAACCTTTTGGTGATCGTGGACCAGTAAAGCTTGTCGACCGAGGGGGAGGGGAGCTGGTGGTAAAAGCAGTGGTGGATCGATTGGTGGGCCAGATTTAATAAGTTGAGTCGTTTTTTTTAATGCAATTGGATTTCCATTTTTTTAAAATGCAATCGGAATGTGCAACTGCTGGGGGGGGGGAGTCACGAAGAAAGGCAAGTTTGAAAATATATGTTCTATTTTGGGAAAATGACCATTCCAGCAGCCTGCTTAGAGGATATCGGTGCAGAGCCCGATGCTGCAGCCTCTGTCTGTTCTGGGTTCTCCGGGAAGCTGAGAGAACAGCAGCAAACATACCAGCCTGCGTGCCTCTCAGCCGCCGTCAGACTTGTCCTGTCATCCTGTGTCTCTTGTTTTTTTTCGTCTCAGTCTCCAACTTGGTTCCAGAAGTACAAGACTGGGGGAAGATTGAGCTCAGACTCCACAGGTCTGAGTAGGGAAGCAGGTTCTTCAGTTGAGGTTCTGCTCAAACTCCATGGGCCCAAGGGGAAAATGAGGTCCATTTGGCAAGGTGCTGTAAAATGACGCTGATTCATTCAAAACCACTGACAGCAGTGGGAAGAAAGGGACACAAAAAGTAATAAAAGAAATCAGAGAGGGGGCTGTGTGCCTGAAACCTGAGCCGGGGGGGGGTGAGAGGTGACACTCCTGGTGGTGACCCCCCCAGCCCTTTGTTTGCCTTGCTGGGGCCGGGATGCTAATAAACGAATTGAGGTGTCAACGCGGTCTAAGGACACCGTAACCTGAGATGGCTACTGATGGAGATCCCTGTACCCCCCTGCCCCGAATCGCCTGTGTAGCGAAGCACTGAGATGGACCCCCTGCATAGAGAGGGCATGAAGAGGGTGCTTCCCAGGACAGGGACCTTTGCCCCCCTCCTCTTGCACCCCTGTAATGATCCAGAGCTCGGGACAGCGGACTTTGACAGTGTCATGACCCAAAAATCACTGTGGCACCGTGTTTGTTGTGTATAAATTTATATATTATTTGTATGCGGTCAGACTGTAGTGTGTGGGGCTGAATGGGGTCAGACTGTAATATGTGGGGCTGTATGCGGTCAGGCTGTAATGTGTGGGGCTGTATGTGGTCAAGCTGTACTGTGTGGGGCTGTATGTGGTCAGACTGTAATGTGTGGGGCTGAATGGGGTCAGGCTGTAGTGTGTGGGGCTGTATGCGGTCAGGCTGTAATGTGTGGGGCTGAATGGGGTCAGGCTGTAGTTTGTGGGGCTGTATGCGGTCAGGCTGTAATGTGTGGGGCTGAATGGGGTCAGGCTGCAATGTGTGGGGCTGAATGGGGTCAGACTGCAATATGTGGGGCTGTATGCGGTCAGGCTGTAATGTGTGGGGCTATATGTGGTCAGGCTGTAGTGTGTGGGGCTGTATGTGGTCACGCTGTAGTGTGTGGGGCTGTATGTGGTCAGACTGTAATATGTGGGGCTGTATGTGGTCAGGCTGTAATGTGTGGGGCTGTATGTGGTCAGGCTGTAATGTGTGGGGCTGTATGTGGTCAGGGTCTGGTTAAGAACTATGTTCTGCAACTGTTTCTCCATCTGGTGCCTGTTCTCCTACAGGATGCTGTGGGAACAGTAGTCTGTAAAGACCTCTGTCAGCTTAGCACTCTCCCATGGCCAAATGGCATCCAGAGCGTCTAAGATCTCAGTGGTGACTGGAAGTGATTTGGCTAATGGTCTCCGAGCTCCACACACCTGGCTCTTCTCACTCACTTCCGCTTCTCACGCTCTGTCTTTTTTTACTCTCTGCTCCTGCCTATGGCCTGCTAGGGGTGACAGGGGGGACAGGCTGCTGGGAAAGCCACACGTGACCAGGCTAAGGGGCGGGGAGCTGAGACAACAGGCACGGACAGGAGACACAAACAGTAGGCATGGTCAGGGGGTAAGAACAGCAGGCACAGAGAGGAAACATGGATGGTGGGAACGATCAGTGGGCATGGACAGAAAGTACGAACAGGAGGTATGGACAGTGGGTATACTCAGTAGGTATGGATAGGAGGCATGGATTGTGGCATGGTCAGTGGGTAAGGACAGTGGGCACAGACAGGAAACATGGATGGTGGGAACGATCAGCAGGTATGGACAGAAGTCACAGACGGTGGGCACGGTCAGCGGGTACAGATTGGGAGGGTGGACAGGAAGCATGGACAGCAGCACGGGGAGGGGGCATGAACAGGGGGCACCTTACCCTTAATGTTTAGTCTAAGGTAGATGGCACTGAGCCAAACCCAGCCCCCTTTAGAAGCTCAGAGTCACGCTAAGCAGACGCAGGCATTGGCTGTATCGCGCGGGTACCTGCAAGAGGGACGCCAGTGTTTTATATGAGCTCGTGGGCAGTTTTAATGGCGTCCATTAAAGCAGACGGCCTGGCAATCACATTGCTGCCGTCATGGCCAGGGGGGCTGATTGCTTACAGAGCACGTTTGCCATATGGTGTGATTCTGTAAGGGCAGGGGGTCTCTCCTTTCCAGCGCAGACTGAACGCTCACCTGGAGCCCAATGCCTCTCTCTTGGACCTGAACAAGTGACCCTAACTGCCTCTCCACAGAACTCCAGCTACAAACTCCTCTTCCTTGACCGATGTGAGCCCCCCAACCCCCACCACCGTAACTCAGCCATTTTCAAACAGTATAGCGTAAATAAAAATGGAGGTCAGTTTTTGGTTTATTTAACCACACTGTGTAAAAGCTTGTTTCCTTTTCTCGGTTTTACAGTTTTGTCGGACTCTGCTCTCGCTAATTAAAATCATGTGTCCGAGCCCACAGGTTACATTCTGCAACCGCTAACGGTTAATGAGGGATGGATGATGCGATCATTAATTCATAGGCCCACCCGCTTTCCCTGAAACCGGATAGGCTCCAGCCCATCTATTATTAACCAATCAGGAGAACTTCCTGCATCAATATTTCAGGCATGGATGGCCATTGTTTTTGTCTTTGAGATTTGGATCACTTAGTGGTATTGAATAGGCCAGCAATGGATAGCCCTGCTGAAGTTCATATGTGCCGATCGCGGTGCCAGCCTGCTAATGAAGTGAAGGGCTAAAAGCCAGGAGGGGAGGGGAGAATGGCCAGCCTCTGCTCATAGGGAGAGCGCCCCCTATCGCATGCTCTCAGCAAATGCCAGTCACCGGTGCCGAGGCTCCTGTCACCTTCTCACGGCGAATGGTCTTTGGCATCGAGATTGGAACGGGATGCAGGGACAGGATCGGGATGGAAGCATGGCTTGGCTGAAGGGTAACAGTGGAGGGTCCACTCTCTCTGAGCCCCAGTGCCAGTGCTGATGGACTGCCCAGTGACACCAGAGAAGGTCTTTACCCCTCTACCTTTCTGCAGCGTGTGAAACAAAGAGAAAACTGATCAACTTAGTGCATTAGGAAAACCATCAGGAATAAAATGGCATTTGGCATTTTGCCGCCGCTCTCCCCAGTGGCCCAATGACTGGGACACGGCACACAAGCTCCCAGCCAGCCGTAACATACCCAAAATGAGACGTTCGCGTGAGCTGCTGCTCTCGGTGGCTCGTCCTCGGGGTCACTCTGAGCTCTACTGGGAGACGGGCGGAACGGCCCCTTTCAGGACGAACACTGAAACACCTGATAAGTCGGTCTGGAAAAAAGGTAGAGTTTCAGAGCCTTTGAAGTACGAGAGAAGGATTGCGGCCCCTCATTACTCAGATAGAATCTACACTCAGACATGTAAGTTAGCGATTCGGATCTATTGGGACAGATTGGGTTCCGTTAAATAGTGCCATTTTATGGCTTTCTCAGGCTCGCCGGGGCAGCAAAGTGAAACACTGAGCAACATTGATCCGGCCAGACCGGCTGGGAACTGCCCCTCCCCCACGCCCCCCCCCCTCCCTGAGGTTTGCCTTTCTGTCTTCCACTCCTATTTTCCTTCAATACTACTTTTCTTTCTTTTTCTTCCTTCCTTTCTTCCTTCCTTCCCTCCCTCCCAAAGAACCACTTCATTTCCTCCTTTCACTGTGCGTCTCCCTCCATAATTATTTTTATTCCTCCATGCTAAAGTCGTTTCTTTCCTCATGTAGCAGAGACACAGTAATGGCTCCGGTCTCAACACGAAGACCTCAGAAGCATTGCAACACTGGACTTATGTCGGCTCGTAAAATTCTCCCACAAAAACACGGCATGTCCTCCCCAGAGGCGGTGGCAGCGGCAGACTGCTCCCAGCGTTCCCAGGACCTGCCCTCCACGTTCCTCCACTTCCCGTTCTTCTTTTTAGTAAATGACAGCGCTTCCTGCCACACCAGGCCTCCTAAACTCCCGCCTCAGGCATTTGAAGTTATCTCCACGCAAAGGTATTCCTCTTCCGGGACCGGCGGAAACAAAGATGTTGTGCTTCTCGGTATTCCAGGACCTGCCAGGATCTTCCCAGGAGCTCAGAGAAAAAAGAACGTTCACAGCAACAAAACAAGTGACAAATTGTTTTCTTGTGTGACAAAAAAAGTGTTTTCCTCAAGGAAGACTTTTTTATTGAAACATCTGCATCTGATTTTCCGAACCCGGTGGTTCTGTGAAGCCGCAGTTTCGGACTGACAGTCTTCAGCTTCGCACGAATCGTGGGTCACGCCCTGGACGTCCGAACGTGTCTCCATGGTGACCACGTGCGACGCAGTGGGCACGGGTGACCCGAGCTGTAAGTTGGCGCACAAGGCCATGGAATCACGAGACGCAGGGACCTTTAAGCCCCCTTCTCCGCCAGATCAATCCGCAGCTTCAGTGCAGCACCCTACTCGTCCCGTTGGGAAGGATCGTCTCAGAAAGGAAGTTAGTGATAAGAGTGAGGCGTTTACGGGCCTGCTGATAAGAGTCAGGGGGACAGAGTAGAGCACAGGGCAGACAGAGAGGTGGCAGCCCACTGACAGCGATGAGATAACGAGTGGCTATGGACAGCTAACTGTGCTTGAGGGAAAACAGTGATCAATCTCCAACGAAAACACGAGGGACGGCTTTTGGGGGGAATTGAGTGACGGGCACATTTTTATAGGGCTGTGATGGGATTCCAGGAAGGATGCTGCACTGTTTTGTTTTCACTTTGCTTGTATTTATTTAAGTGAGATTTTCCAAATTCCAAAGCTAATCGGGGTCCCGCAGAGAACCTGCGAGATTGCGGGCGCTAGGCTAACGTGGGCTGGGCCCGAGCCTTGGGGCGGCAGCTCTCCTGAACACCTGCTGTGGTCCCGGACAGTGTGCAGATGAAAGGGAGCCTGAACCTGAGGGCAGAATGAGATGAGAGTCACCTGTGAGGAGCTGCTCTCCAGGGGCAGATAAGCCACGACCAGATGTTAGCATTTTGCTGTCTGCTGGGGACCAGGGTCCCAGGCCTGTGTGCCATCCAACATTAGCCCACCACCAAGCTCTGTGGAGGGTCATGGCAAAGGGGGGGGGGGAGGACAGCAAGGTCCGCGATCCATACTTGATGTGAACAAAGTCATCATATCTTAATGCGGGTGATTTCCAGGACAGCGGCCATGTCGAAATCAAACCTGAGTGCCAAATGTTAGACACAGCGGCTGAGGCAGGTAAGGAGGAAGAAGCCTCCAGACTGTCTGCAGCGAAGTTCACAGAGCAGAGAAGCCCCCCACCCCCACCCCACCCCCCCAAGCTTGCCTGTCCATGCCCCGCCGGCTACTCACTATCAACAAAGTATAGCTAACGGTGTAATTAGTGCGTTGCACATGTCGGGCAAGGGGAGGGCCAGCAGTGCCTTTTGACGCTGTTTGGGTTTTTTTTTAGGGGGGGGTTGTCATGGAATGTATGAGACAGTCTTGGGTCGTTGCTGTGGTGTCTCTGATTTTGGTGCACAGGGACACGTGTGTTTGCTTGTGTCGGTCCGTATCTGTCCGTGTCACGGACAGAGACCAGCCCGGCCGGAGCGCAGAAGCTTCAGAGAAGTGGCCAAGCAGACAGGGGAGTGAAGGAGCTGGGTGAGAAAGAGAATAAATGTAGGAGAATGGGGATGGGGGTCAGTTCGGGACGGACCTGCTGGCGGAGAGGAGAGGAGAGGAGGAGTGGAGAGGAAGAGTGGAGGCAAGGGGAGCTAGGAGCAGACGGAGCTCCCTCTCACTGACGTTTCAGACTCCCTTTTGACCTGCTCCATTTCTCTCTGGGGGAATGAGAATCTGGAGAAGAGGTAGGGAGGGAGGGAGGGAGGGAGTGGGAGGTAGTGAGGTGGGGGTAGGGGTGTGAGATAGGGAGAGAGACAGATAGGAGAGGAGGGAAAAAAATCTCTCTCTCTCTCCCTCTCTCTCTCTCTCTCTCTCTCTCTCTCTCGCTCTCTCTCTCCCTCTCTCTCACACACACGCAGATCTTCAAAGCCGACTGCTTTTCATAGACTGCCAATTAGCTAAAGAGATTACATCTGGGTTCCCGTGCGGAATACATAAGGTGAGAAGAGTGACACAGCTCAGTCACTCGGGAGGGCAAAGCACACGCTCACGCTCACTCGGCCCGGAGCGGCAGCAGCGGAGACGAGGAGACGTAGAGCAGACCAGGCACCCAGGACCCGCGGAGGACGGAAGGACTTTAGTGGGGATTAAACGCTCCTCTTCCCTCTTTCTGGATTCTCCCACTCCCTGAGAAGAATGGAGAGTTTTTTGCTTTGAAAACTTTTTCTTCCTCGCCTGCCTCTCTCTCTCTCTCTCTCTCTCTCTTTCTCTCCGTCCCGTTCATCATCCAGCCGTGCGTGGAGGCAGCGGCGAACACCCCCCCCACGCCAGAGCCTGTCCCACTGGAGCGGGACGGGCCGGATCGCCTGACACACGCCGGAGGTGCTCCGAGTTATGGATGTTGACGCATTCCTTTCGGACGCGACGGGAAGCGACTCCAGGAGACCCAGCAGCAGCACGGGGCTCTGCCCCCCGACCCCAGCCCCCTTTCTCCCTGCCTCCCCAGCATGCTCCTTGCCGTGAGGTGCTTGCCGGTCCTCAGAGCTCCAGCACCATGTGGAAATGGAAAGTGAGCCAGGGCAGAGTGGCTCTGTGCTCCCACCTCTCCTGCCTCTCGCTGCTGCTGGTGCTGCTCCTCTGCTCGCTGCCAGTGGCCTGTCACAGCGCCCTGCGCCCCGGCCGCCTGCCCCGTGGCACCAACTCCTCGGTGGTGGTGGGCAGGCACGTGCGCAGCTACAACCACCTACAGGGAGATGTCCGACGCCGCAAACTCTTCTCCTTCCAGAAGTTCTTCCTTAGGATTGATAAAAACGGAAAAGTCAACGGCACCAAGAGCAAGGACGACCCGTTCAGTAAGTAGAACCCGTTCGCCTGCCTGTTCGCCTCTGGACGCTTCTGGGACACGGGCTGACAGGAAAGTCGCCCGTGTGAGACGAGGTGTCTCTGTGTTTTGGCTTGTTCGCATGTCCGGGTTACTTTGGGCTGTCGGAGGCAGACAGTTTGTGCTTTGCTGTCCGAGCACCGGGATATTCAGAGCACAGTGGCTGGAATCAATTACATTTAGTGGAGTTTAGAGAACATTTACATCTCTGTCATGCTGTGCGGGGCTCGATGTCCATGCCAGGGACGCCAGGCTCACGTTCACCAGTCATCAACACTCCTAAGGCTGTTATTGGTGTTGGAGACAGCGGTGCACCTGATTTCATAGCTGTGCGTGTCTGCCAAGAGATCACACTAAACATGCATGTTCTCCTTGTAGAGGCTGTCTGTTTAGAAATCATGCTAAACACGTGTTCTCTTTGTAGAGACTGTGTGTGCAGAGATCACGGCAAGCACACATGTTCTCTTTCTAGAGGATGTATTTTCAGAGATCATGGTAAACACACGTTTTCTTTGTAACGGCTGTCTGTTCAGAGATCACACTAAACATGCATGTTCTCTTTATAGAGGCTCTCTGTTCAGAAATCATGCTAAACACGTGTTCTCTTTGTAGAGGCTGTATGTACAGAGATCACGGTAAGCACATGTGTTCTCTTTGTAGAGGCTGTATGTGCAGAGATCACGGTAAGCACACGTGTTCTCTTTGTAGAGGCTGCATGTACAGAGATCACGGTAAGCACACGTTCTCTTTGTAGAGGCTGTATGTGCGGAGATCACGGTAAGCACACGTGTTCTCTTTGTAGAGGCTGTATGTGCGGAGATCACAGTAAGCACACGTGGGTCCTTTCCATTGCTCTTCTCCTCCCTTTCCTCTGCATCATCATGGCTACAGTTGCCCCAGCTGGGGCTCCAGGCTCTGCTAGAGGGGCAGTGCTGCACACCCCCCGGCTCTGAATAAAGGGGAGCGCCGTCATGTGGGGGCCATGTGTAAACCGGGGCACTGGGGCCCTGTGAGCCGCAGACGATGGAATTCCAGCACACGGCTGCCACTCCTCTTGCCTGCCCGCCGTTGCCCCCGCTGCCCGCCCCCACCGCTCCCCTGCGCCCAGCCGTGTGCCAGATCCACACGCCGCCTTTGTGTCATTCCCGCTAGCTGCGCGGTGATGCTGGACTGGAGGGAAAAACACGCCCCGTTCCTGCCTCTCTGTGCCAATGTGCTG
>JAODJU010000119.1:21470670-21484342 GCA_026776725.1 Gnathonemus echidnorhynchus | reverse complement strand
CTGTGTCCTGTTCTTCCTAAAAAAAAGTGCCTTGTGATGGTTTTAAAGGACAGTTCCACTTCACTGCACTTGAATGAACCCTCACCAAAGTGGGCTTTGGTGGGGGGGCAGGGCCTTCCCATGAATAGCGCCATGCTGGTACTTACCTCCATTCAGAAGCAGGCAACATTATCCAGGACTTCACCTGCCTTCAAAGCGCGAGCGCGACCCGCCTGACACCGCTCCCTGCCAGGGAAACTCGAGCCGTCTGCCCGCTCATTCTTCTCCATCTCTCCCTCGTCCCCCCCTTTTGTATTGTGTGTGTCGCGAATGTTACATCTCAGTTCCACAGCCCCAAGACACGCAAACATTCCACAGCAGGGGGGAGGGTCACCGGGGCGCTTTACTCGTACGGCTGAAAACATGGTCTCATCCAGGTCTGTCTTTCCCCTCCGTCTGCACCTCCTCACCTCACCTCCTCGCAGCAGGGTTTGGAAAGGCTCAGTGTGTGCCTGTACCCAGCATCCTCTGGGGCTTCACTGTCCTCCACTCAGGATAAAGGTCAAAGGTTACTTGTGTTCAACCACTAAGGCCTTCACTAATTCTGAGACACCATGAGAGTTGGCTACTTCAGGCAGGCTTTAGAGCTGTAACTCTAACCATAACCATAATCATAGCCCTAACCCTAACTGTAACCTCCATGTTTCAGAGGGACTTCAGCCCGGACTGCAAGCTGAAGGAGCGGATAGAGGAGAACGGCTACAACACCTATGCCTCAGCAGAGTGGCGCAACAAGAAGAAGGCCATGTTCGTGGGCCTGATGGCCAATGGCAAGCCCATGCGGGGCAAAAAGACACGGCGGAAAAACACAGCCACACACTTCCTGCCCATTGTGGTGTAGCTTGCGGCCATCGTGCCCAAGCGGGACTCCAGCACCACCGGCGGGGGCTGCCCAGGACACGCCCACATCACCTGCCCCAGCGCCGCGAGGAGAGGGATGGTCTTTGCATGCCACCCAATTTGGAAACAACAAATGGACAAAATTCAGAAGCAGAGGATGCGAGAGGGACGACCCCCATTAGCGTGCACGGATGGCCCACACGGCGATGCATACTGGAAGCTGCTGGCAGGGACGGGGGTGGGACTCTGCCCTCCCCCATGCACTGGCTGGGTCACTCCCATGGGTCTCTCCACCTTAATTTCCTGACTGCGTTTCAATAAATTATTTATTTTATGTGATATTTAAAGAAAGAAACTGAATCGCGGTTCAAAGCAACACCGTTCCCATACCCCTCCTTTGCCATACGTCTGCCATGTTCGGCAGGCGATCCCACAGGATGAGTGGCCCGGAGCTCGGCGCTGGCTGTCCTTAGGGACGTCTCCCATTAGGCAGCCATGACGCCCAGCACACGCGTCTCTCCGAGGGCGTCGCCTTTGCCTGTAAGGGCCCCAAATAACATCAGCGGCAGCCAGAGCTCCTGAAATAAGCAATTTCTGGCCACAGTTATGTCCCGGCCTGTCAGGGCCCCCCTTCAAAGGGCCCCATCAGTCCGAAGTTGGATATCTGCACTGCTTCTGCTGTGTGCCGCGCACCTGCGCAGCTGTAAATCAGGTTCGAATGTGGGGCGGGCTCTCCGCCAGTGAGGACTCCCCACGCCCACAGCCCGTACTCCAGCTAAACTTGTCATTCTCCTTCACGTGTGACTAATCTTGGGCGTCCCCATCCTGTACGAGCCCCGCCACAGAGCCCAGTGCATCCTGCATGGCTATCTGGGTAACAACGACCCAGGCGTGCTAAGATGTCCAAGGGCTGTGGGGCAGAGAGGAAGGGGGATGCAGCCATTGAGTCACTAGTAGTGTCAGCCAGGGCTTAAGGAGCAAAGCAGCAAAGCAGCAGCAGGTTGCTGTGGCCGCGGGCCGAGGTCCACTGTCACCTCACCGTGTAGATATCGCCTCGTAACGATCATATAATTCTGCATTATTGTACTGACCCTGCCATCTAACTTCATAAATTGTTGTTTAAATGTCTGACTTATTTGAGTTGTTTGGGAGCTGTACTTCTGTTCTTTTTTTAAAGAAAGTGTTGTTTTTTTAAAGAGTGAAATATATTTAAAGTATAACTCTACGGAATGCTGGATTTTATGGCTCCATTGTAAGTTATTTTTTTTTACTGTTGGATCAGCACTTCCCCCCCCCCCCCCCCACGCAGCCCTGCCTACTTCATATTCCCGCCTTCTCATCAGGCCTTGGGGTAACAGCTATGCAGACACCCCCACACTCCATCCCCGTCAACCCATTGGGCGACATAGGCGGCCGCCTAGGGTGCCATATTCTGGGGGGTGCTGACCTCGACCCCACCCGAGGAGATCATCCAAGATAAAGTGAAACTGGGGCAGTGAAGTTTGCCTAGGCTGCCCCACAGGCTTCTACCAGCACGACCCACAATTTCCTGGGCCTGATCAAAGTATATCTGTGCTTTTATTCTGTGGTGTTCTGGGGGGGGGTCCTCTGGTTAAGCTGTATAACACCTGTATGAAATATATCACCATGTGTAATTAAATTCAGTTTGCTTTCCTGCCTCGTTAATCTGCACTTCCTCGCACTGGGCCCAGTGTCCTGATATTACTGGTGTTATCCACAGAAAAACATTCGCTCAGGAAAAAAAAAAACACAATTAGAACATATACTAATCAAGAGCAACACTAAAAACAACCTTCTGTTCTCCAAAAAGGTACTGATAACTTGTTGGATGACTAGATGAACACCGCTTCAGTTCCCAAACCACTCCTCAAGGGCATCTCAACCTTTCCATTTAGTCATTAGATTCGCCACCAGCTCTCTTATTTACTTAATTAGTTAAATAGCTGAGTGAGGTATTGATTAGCTGTATGAGGTGTGCCAGTGGTCAAGTCAAACCCTGTTGCACTTTGACAGACCTAATATCATAGTTTTACACCAACATGAAGGTCATTTAAACATATATTTTCTTAGACTGCCTAAGGTTTTTGCACAGTGCTGTATGTGAAACTGCAAACATACATCATTTAAATAGAATGTCCTTTTGGTTCTAAATAAATGTTCTTAGTTATGGCAGTATCATGGCTTGTCAAAATGAACCAACATGGCAGCCCAGCATGTCCTGCAGGATTAACACTAATTAAAACTGACCCCCACCGTGAGTCACAGCCAAACACCTGATGGCTCTGAACACCTGAACATGCCCCCCTGCCCCCTGAGTAACAGATGGGCAGCCCCGGACCAAGATTCTCCCGACTGGACTGAGAGGTCTGCTTCTCACACCTCCCCGTCTGACCCAAAGTGTTCTGGGACTATCCGGGTAATAACCTGGGTGGGGGGGGGGGTGATGTCACACTTAATTAGAATTAGCTTATAAACAGCCATGAATAATTTATGTTACAGCAGAGGCACTGGTCCATAATTTTAACAAGAAGGAGCAAGTGTGAAGGAGGGCTGAGGTCAGCTCATGTTTAGCTGATCAGCACGTCCTTGTGGAGAGAGTTAAGGGGGAATCGAGTGCCCCAGCTTTACAGCCACAGATTGTGGCAAAACCTCAGAAGCAGGAGGTCTCTGCTCTGTCAGTGCAAGGAGAAGCACATTGAAACAGGCAAAGGTCAGGATGAGGACTGAACACAAACACATGTCCTGTCCCAGGATACAGGAAACTGCAGAAAGAGCACACTCATGATGGGTAGTAATGTTAACAGCTGACAGCATGACACCGTAAACAAAGTGCAGAGGCAGCAGAAGAGTCCCAGCAACAGAGCTGAGCTCTGAGCACCCACATCAGAGCCCAGGCAGACCAAACCCAGGCCACACCCACACCAGGGCCCAGGCAGACCAAACCCAGGCCACCCCCACACCAGGGCCCAGGCAGACCAAACCCAGGCCACACCCACACCAGAGCCCAGGCAGACCAAACCCAGGCCACACCCACACCAGAGCCCAGGCAGACCAAACCCAGGCCACACCCACACCAGGGCCCAGGCAGACCAAACCCAGGCCACACCCACACCAGGGCCCAGGCAGACCAAACCCAGGCCACACGCACACCAGAGCCCAGGCAGACCAAACCCAGGCCACACCCACACCAGGGCCCAGGCAGACCAAACCCAAGCCACACCTGCAGTTGTCTCACCAATAGATTGAAATTTAACACAAAGCAGCTGGTGCACACAGTGCACAAGTTCCCAGTATTCCCTGGTACTCCCCAATATTCCCTGTTACTTCCTAGTACTGCCCAGTACTTGCCAGTACTCAGAGTCCCCAGCATGTTCATCTGTTTACAAACTGAGCAGGGTCCCCAAGCCACGGTGAGAGAGGTGCTATCATTAACGGCACATTGGGGGACCTGCTATCCGGGGCGTGAGGCCAAGAGCAGACGCATAAAGCGTGCCTTTTAACCCCGCCCTCTGCGGACGGCAGCAGAAGTGTGAGATTAAGGGCATGGGGCGTCCTCCCAACGAGCCGAGGGCAAGACTTCATGCCGACACAGGTCACCCTCGACATTCCTGCCAGAAAAGGAACAGTGAGGCCCCACCAAAGGTTCATGACCGAGCTCAGGATCCTGCACGGTGACGACAGCGCGGAAACCCAAACGAAAAGAGCATGTGCCTTTTATCACCCGTCTGGCAAAATACACTCCGCTGTTTTACATGGTAGGATTACTTCACATTTTCCAGCTACAGACCTATCCAATCAGTGCCTCCCTCTAGACTTATGTTTGATAAATGCTTCAAATATTCAAGAAGTAAGACCCTCAACGTACAGTACAGGTCATTAAGGGTAACCGCACATTGGCATAACCAAAAACAAATGGGGTGGATTACCTGCTGCACTCCGGGATGTTTTCTCATTTTTCATCGTTCTGTGAAGCTACAGAGGATGGCTGAGCGAACAGCTGGTGAAGGCAGGTGGGGAACACCATCAGCTGCCACCCCCTCCCCCCCCCCGAGATTAACACCCGCCAAAGTAGGGGACCCTGATCAGCCCAGACATACATCCATCAACTGCTTTCAGCAGCTTGTCCAGGAGATTCGTAATGACCTGGATTTCTGTATATATGACCTGGTATTTCCACCTGCTAGGGGACTCTGGGTCAAGCTGGATCTTCAGGGGGTGGAGAAGTGACCACTCACATTATTCTCAGATCCAGAGTCGGCTCTCCAGCATCCCGACCTTTGACCTTTCAACCTGTGAACTCTACCCAGCCTTGAGCCCCAAAAGATAACGGGCTTCAGAACCACGGACAGCTCCAGGACCGCCTGCTCGCCACACAGGCGCTTTCTATCGGTCTGATTCGGCCCTGGCATCACTTCCTGCTGTTATCTGTACATGCTGGGGACTCTGAGTACCACAGTAACTGTACCTCGTGCAGCTCAGTACACACGGCCTTGTGCGATTACAGCGTGTTACGGATCATTTGTGTGAAAAATTCCACTTGGAACGAGAGCTAAGAACAGCCAGGTGTGTGGCACCCAGAAGAGTTTGGGCTTTAAAGCCATTTGTCAATCAGTCGCTGACTGTGTGCGAGCCAAACACAGACGCACATGCTGTCCATGAATCCAACGCTGTTTCACATCAAATCAGACACACCTGTGAAAACAGGAGTTATTTCTATAAGCTGAATCTCAGCATGACTGCCAGCCATGAAGCTCACACAAATTCTTCAGGAGAACACAGCAGAAGTCTGCTCCAGTAGACAGCTGATATACGCTGGGACAGGGCAAGGGGACCTTCTACCTCACGTTGGATGGAGACATTACACCACTCACCTCTGGATCTGTCTCCAGGGTCTCCACAGTAAACCAAAAGTAGGTTTCTATGCATTTCGCTGTCAAGCTTGGATCCCAGGTTAGACAGACGGAGAACGGGGGAAGATGGAGAGAAAGGTTAGGGTTCTAGAAAGACTGAAGCATGGGTGGGGAGGGGGCTTAGAGAGGGACGGAATGGGAAGTTCCTCGCCTGACACTGCAGCTATTGACCCTCAGTTTGTTAGTCTTTGTGTCTATTTTGTTCCTGCTGTCTATAATCCAGTCATCCCTCACACAGTACCTGCGGTTCTTATGTCAATGGGATGCGTGTAGCTTGGGAGCCCTTGTCAACCATCTTAAGAGCAGAAACACGCTACATCACTCTAGATTCTCAACATACTTGGAGTGGTTCCTGCTCTTCTGACCATTTGACCCCCAGAGGTCAGCCTCGGATGGCTGTTTGTGCCGAACAGGGCCGAGTGCACATCACGTGACCTCACCCTCAATGGCCGTCAGAAGATAGCCAATGAAAATTGTACAAAAGGCCATCGCTATCCCCAGTGACGCAAAAACTAGGTTTGAAGGACGTCTCACTGTCTGCCAAGAGACACAGGTCACTACCCCGTCCGCAAAGCCCACAGACCAGCCCCGCCCTCCTGCCCGCTGCTTGTGTTTCCCCACCTGCCCGACATCCCAGTGGCAGTGGTGCCCTCAGATGCTGCCATTTTCACTCTAATTCACCATGATGATCAAAGCGTGGGCAGGTGTGGCGGGCAGCTGGGAAAGTTCAGCAAACAGCACCGTTACCCACACGCAATGGAAACACAGGGGCCGGTGGGCATCAGCCGACACCTTGCGGTCCTTCCCTCTAATCCATGAATTCTCCTGGATTCCGTCACACAGGAGACGGGCAGGAAGATGGAGCTTACAGAATCTCTCGGCTTCAGCAAGATCCCAAGCCGTAATCCTGGAACAAAACAAAGGACCTTGATGCCGGTCAGGCGGGATCAAAACTTCCCAAGCTGTAATCGAAACATCCTAGTGAGTCGTACAGGGAGGTTAATCGACCGGCTCACAGCAGCGTTTGTGAAGATCTGCTCCAGGAAGCATGGGAGTCTCAGAGTTACACTGAATGCCGTTTATTTACAATGTGGTCAGCCACTCCCTGACAGAATGAACTGTGGACAATGTCTGAAAGAGCAGACAGGGTGTAATGTATATACACACAGTGCAGAGAACAGGCGGGACACACTATACACAGACCGGCAAAATCAATAACAAACCATCAGCAAGTAATAACAATATACAGAACAGGCGATATCCAAATACCAAAGCAGTCACAATGAAATATCAAATAGCACAAGCAAGAAACAATAAAAGCACAATATGGTTCGGCAGAAAGGAGCCTTTGAAGGCTGACCAGAGTTCAATGGCGATTCAGGCGGACAGTGTGGTAAAGGACATGGGGATCCCTCAGAGCGGCTCCCTCTGAGGTCACGGCGTTGACAAAGCCAGGGTCCGGGGGGCCTTTGTGTGAGAAAACAAGGGGAGTGGTGACGCCTGGCTTGGAGGGAGCCAGGGATTCGCCGACCACTCAGTTCAGGGGTCAAAGGTCACATGAGGAGAAATAAAGCAGACGAGAGCAGCAGATGGAGATGAAGGCTAGGTAAGGGGTGTTCCTCGATACCAAAAACGCGAAGCTCATACTTGTGGTCTTGGAAAGACTGGTCTTGCTAACTTGCCTCCCAAGAATGAACTTGGGACGCAATGAATTATGGGACTGGTCTCGTTTTGTGAGGATGCAGCAGAAGTATCACACGATTGTGTAGGGTTACGGTACCGGGCACGATCCTGTAAGTACGGTTCTGTAGGGTTATGGTGCTGGGCCTATTCTGTAGCCTGTGTGTTCCGATGGAATGCTGGCCTATTGGCTGCCGAAAAATCATACAGTGTTTACGCATAAACTCCCACGCGCCAGACATCGTGATGACTGGTAAGATGGTGTTAGGGCTCCCCCCCCGCCCCCGTCCGTATCCAGAGCACATTCACTTCAGCTTATCTGAAGTAGGATCAGAGCCGGTGGACATGGTTATGAAGATATATTGCAGTTGCTTAATTTAAACAAACAGGCCAGTGAGGAGAAGCGGCCGGAGCGAGCCACTGCGTCACCTGATGTTGCAGCGCAAACGCCATGTGGCACAGACTAAACGCAATGTGCCGCTTTGTATGTTAGGTGCGACCTCAAAGTGGGGGCCTCGGGAGTCAGATTTGTGCCCAAAAGGCAGCCCCCCAGGACTCCAGCAGATGTTAACCACGTCTGGCAGTGGGTCACAAAGAACAGGAGAAGAGGAGTTCTTTAGAAGAGGGTGACGTGTTACATGCCCTGAACATAAACACTGAAGGATCCCAAAGGTCGCCGTCCAGCTGCCTGTGTGAGCAGAACCTGAACCAAGTGTGGATCTTGGGCCGTGAGCAGGAGGCGGTGGGGGACCTGCCATGCCCCCCCCCATGTCATGGGCACACTGCCATGCTGACATCTGGCCTTGACATACTTCACTCTTTTATCACCTTTTAACAGGCCTGGATGCTCTGAAAGAGACGACAGCAGCAGGGGTCGGGACTGCGTACCAGTCGAGTCCACACCAGATGTGCCGTGTCAACACCTCGTCCCTCCTTTAATCCCTGCGCACGCGGCGTGCGGAGCTCTGCTGAAGGCTCCTATCGCGTTACCTCACTTTCAGAAGACCAGTGGGCAGAAGAAGACAAGCTGTCTGCCGGCTCACAGCCGCAAAGGACTGTGGGTGATCCTATAGGCGGCTTTGGGTGAAGTAGGGGGCCGTCTGCTTTTTGAACTCTAAACACACAATGTTCCTGGGGAAGAGAAGGCGCCATCAGAGAATGAAAATACTCATAAGCACAGAGGTGCTCGCTGATAGTCCCTGAAGATGCACAGTGTGGCTGAAGGGACAGAGAGACAGAGACTCACGCAGTGATGGTTTCACGGTGTCTGCACCCAGAATCCCTCCTGATACAGGCATCTGGAAATGGATCAAGCGCCATATTTCATATTGTACACCAGTGGAATCATAGTAACTGAACCAAACGTGTGGCACCTCAGCTGGGGTGGGGTCTGTTCTACCTGTTCTAGATCACCCTAAATACCGTGCAGCTGGATTCTGCCCCCCCCCCCACTATGAACAGCCGTTTCAGACGAAGAGCACATGCCCCCAGCTCCTGGTCCGTAATCAGTATGCCCCCAGCTGTCTGAGAGCTTTAGTGCAGCCCAATTCCCCCACACCCCCTCATTCTCGCTGGCCATCCCGCGACCCCACGGCACTGGGGCTTCTCTCTGAAGGCGTTTTCAGTTTACTTCATTTCAGATTTCCATCCAGGAAGCAGGGGACATTATGGAGTAGGACTCAGAGTGAAAGAACTAACAATGGTGAGAAGATCGGGTTTCTTGCATAATACCTTTCCATGCTCTTTGATCTGTCACCCGGAGAACATGGGCTCGAAGTCCCACGGACGGGCCGGGAACGCGACCCGGAGCACCACAGAGCCCACGCTGGCCTTCCAGCCTTTAAGGACTGCTTGACTGGCCTAGAAAGATCCAGAAGGAGGGGCATATATTCTGCATTATACCATATATAACCTTGGAGATTATACCTAACGGAAACACATCTACAGGAGACGTGTCTCACCAACTACCCAACAAACCACATTAATAGAGACCCAAAATGGTGCGGTTACCCTCAAAATCAGTGAAAACACTAAATCAGAGAGGAACATCAGGCTCCCATGTACTGACTTTTCTGTTCCCTCCAAAACAAGTTCTCTACACTGGAGAGTGTCCTCGTTTGCCTCTACTTCACTGAAACCTTCCCAGGGTACCTCTCAGTTCTGGAGGGCCCCATGGTCACATCCTTCAAACACCATGTGACCCCCTGTTCCTGAGGTCACCCAGCACAACCCTGGTTGGTACCAGCAGTGACACAACTGCCCAAATGGCAGCTACAGCCTCATTACTCACTGCCTCTTTAATCCCAGGGTCACAGCCGAAAGTATTACTGCGGCTAAACACTTCATGGGCCACATAATTTAATTCATATGCTCTCATTTAACTTCATCTTGGCGATGGTTACTAGCAGTTTTTAAATTAGCACACTGCGGTAAAGCTATTAATGATGTTTGTCTAACAATTTACCTCACACAGACAGCATGCGAAGGCACAAAGAGTGCAGGCGTAAGGTCCGTAATACATTCAGCTGTCATATTAGCCCACTTTGTTATTCTAACATGGAAAAACGAGTAGTTAAAATCACATGACAGGGGCACTAAGCAGCCATTAGTGAGAGGGGCTGTGTGACCGTGTAATGACTGGTGTGGAGGGCTGGCGCTCTCTAAGAAGGCCGACTGGCGCTGTCAGGGCTGGGGGGGTGGGGGTAGGGGGTGCCGTGTCTGACGGAGGCCCGAGTTTGGATCTCGCTGGGCTTGCGGTGTGTTCCCTGGTTGGAAACCGCAGGTCGCCGGGGACTCCATTGACAGGGCCCAATTCTGTCAAGTTGCAGGCCATAGGGGAGGGGAAACAGAGCCCCCCCCAGAGATGAAAATGAGGCTGGCTGACCGCTGTCACACTGACGCATCCCCCAGAGGCGGGGGGGGGGGGGGGGGGGGGGGGGCTGCTACACATACTGATGGCAGTGACTCTGGGTGGTGTGTCTGTGCTTATGCGCGCACATATGTGTGTGTGTGTTTGTGTGTGCAAATATACCTTACCTTGTGAGGACCAAATGTCCCCACAACATGGTGAATACCAATTTTTTTTTTTGTCCCCATAAGGGAAAATACCATTTTCTAAAAATCCGCGACACAGGGGCCTGTGAGAGACCACCCAAGTTACGTGTCACACCTTTAAAGACACCCCTGTGAGCAAAAAAACTTGGCACCTGGACGTGTCTGGTTCCAAAAACCTGGTGGACCCAGGAAAACATTACTGAAATAAACCATCCATCTACAGGATCAAGTGAAAAAAAAATGCATGTTCCTTTGAATACCTGGGAACACGATCCTTGGTGCCCACAGCAGCCGCTTTTCCGGGAAGTGCCTTCCTGGTGACACGAGCCTGACATCAGTGCCCAGCGGGACGGCGCGTCTCCGCCACTCGCTGGCATGGCCTGCTAGCTCTGAGAGCCTCACCATCCTTCTCGGCGTTCCGACATTCTGACATCCGGATGGCGGGACCAAGGGATAGCAGTGAGAGGAACGGGATACGGAGGCCTATTTGGAAGGAAAACAGGGCGTTATGGAGAGGAGTTGAGCTCCCTTATCGGCCCCCATGGGGCCCATCTGCTTATCTGCCCTCCCCTTCTGCTTTCTCTCCTGCATGGTAGATTCTTTCCTGAACCTAGATTTTACTGCGCTGGCCCTTTGGGGCTGACCCCCACGCTGACCACTGCGTCTTCACCACTCCTGCAAGGCCCCCTGTGATCCCCCACCTTCACAGCCACCCGAAACCAGGAGTAGGCAGAAAACCCAGCCCCCTCCCATGGAGGCCTCCGCCGGAGGTGAGGATGCGTATTTCATTAAAAAAACATCCCTTTTGCTGCTACCAGGCTCCCATCAAAGATTATGAATGTTGTTCTTTAAAGGTCGTTAGCGGGTTCCGTTTGAAGTGTTCAGGGTAATCATTTCCAGGCTGATCATTTCCAGTCACCTCAGATAATTCGGGGACCCCATGGTGCTGAATAAAGGGGATTCTTTGTGACCCAGTGGGAATCAGTCAGAGAAATCGTGTTCCACTTTGTTACTCATGGAAATCACTTCAAATGATTTTTTTATTTAAAACGGAAAATCGACTCCGAAAAGTCTAATTGGCAGGAACAGCAGTAAGTGTGTGTTGGGTTCGTCATGCACAGGAGACCCCATTTTGTTATAATCCTGCCCCCCCCCCCCCCCCCCCCGAGGGGGATGTGGGGACTTTGCGGCCACAGAATGAACCTCCTGGTCACCTCAATAATCACTGCCTGCAGACCCAGGGCTGCCAACTCGCTCTTTCAGACTCACGCAAGAAATCATACGGCAAATCTATAATATTCCATTACAAACCTAGAATTAGCTACATCAAAAGCGTTGGGGCAGTTTGCAAACCCTACAGATTATTTACATGGTAATAAACCTCTTACATACATATAAATGTGTGTGCAGACCAATTGAAAATCTCATGGCAGCCTGCTGACCAAAGTGGGCAACCCTGCAAACCCCCCCCCCCCCCACACTGTGCCCTGTTCACACCATCTTCTCACTGTTTGTTTCTTATACTACATTCTGTCTTAATCCACCCCCCCACACACACACCCCACCCCGCATCCCCATCTGGGGGTCTGTGTTTGGGTGCTGATAAGACCTCTCAGGTACTTCAGAATCAGTTCTTATCCCCCAGTCTGTTAACCCCCCGCACCCCCCATTAGCTCCCCCTTGCTTATCTGTCACCCCCTTCCTCATCTGCCCCCACCAGTGATATCCCTCAGGCCTGGAATGAGCCCCCCCCCAAAAAAAAACCTCTTTGATGAGAAAGGCAGTTACTACCATATGTACACACAGCAAATGGAGTTTACCTTAGCCTGGGCGCTAAAAGCTCTGGCTGCCCCCATTAGTGCCTCTCCACTAGGGGCCCACCGCCACCACCCCAGCCAGCCAGAGCCCAAGGGCCTTCTACCCGCGGTGTGCTGTGCTGTAAGGCACCCTGCCGCCATCGCAAAGCCATCCCGGGCCAGCGGCTGATCACAGGTAGCTTCTGGTGAGTCGTCGGGACCTTGGGGAAACCCTCAGATGATGCCATTTATGACACACCTTTCAGGAATTACATACTGAGCATGTGTTGAGAGGGCTTGAGAAGATCTCTGGCTCCTATTTACCCAGAATTCCCCCACCCTGCAGTACAATGCTGTCCGTGTTCCCTTTCATCCTCATCCCGTGATTGCAGCTGAGGATCTCATTTTGGAATGACTCCACAGAGCAACGAGCAAAATTGCGTGGTTTCGTCGTCTCGACTGCATAAAATTTCAAACCCTGCTATGGACGGTGGCCAGCTGCAATCCTGTTTTTCTGTCAAACATCGCCGAACCGATGTTTAGTGTCGACTCGTGATTCTGTTTCCTAATTCGTCTCTTTTTAAACAACGCTCCGATCCCTTCCCGTAGAAAGGGCCCTTGAACAAGGCACTTCAGATCCAGCCTGAGGGAAGACATTCAGACCCTGCAAAAGTAGAGATGGAGTCACCTGTGTGACATGGGGGGGTGGGACACCTCTGGCCATTTGTTTACGTGTTCCAGTGTATTCTTCCCCAGTCTGTTAGCAGTTACACGGCCTTGTGGGTCAGCATGTTCTCTATCCCATTAATTGCTATCTCAGTGAATCACGCAAGGAGCCAGCAGACGGTTCTCATTAGGCCGGGAGAGGGGCTGTCGGAGGCAGGACATCCCTTTCCGAGGCCGGACCCGCTCTGATCTACCACAACAGCAGTATGGAGTCGGTTCAAAGGCAGAAACTGTCTGTCCAAATGAAGGCAATTAGCATAGATACACTACTGTATGTGTACGCAGTCGGGTGATAGCAGAATGGCAGTGCTGGGGATGAGGTGAATTTATGGTACCTGCTACTCGGAGTAGCAGCAGCGTGACTAATCCTTCCATGGGACTGTCCCACCCGACTAGGCGGCCGTCCTCACCATGGGGATGGTCCCACGTTCCACGAACAAACACATACATGACCACTCGTCATGGCATCAACATGCTAACAAGCCCAGATGTTCCTCTAAAAGAAAATGTTTCTCTGGTCACTTCTGACCAGTGTTGGGTAAGTTACTTTAAAAAAGTAACTAATTACTGATTACTAATTACTTAATCAATGTTGTATTTAAAATA
>JAODJU010000119.1:21416660-21428439 GCA_026776725.1 Gnathonemus echidnorhynchus | reverse complement strand
GCTCAACCAGGAGGTGGCGGTAGTGCAACATGTACGGATGCAAGCCGCCGTTAAACCCCAAAGAAGAAGAAGAAGAAGGTAGAAACGGAAAGAGGGAGGGATTAACCAAAGCTGTAGCAGGAAGTTGTGTTTTGTGAGGATCTCCGGCAGCTTTTTTTCTGTTTTCTGCGTCAGTAACAGTCAGACCGAAAGTGTGTGGCTGTTTCCTTGAGTTTCGATTCAGTTTCTGGTTCGGATGTGACTCCCCGCTCTGCCTGTTTTAGTGCAGGTATGAACGAGCACTTCGATCGGGCGCCCGGGGCCGGTCGCGCCGTCCTGAAGGCCGAGGGGCCTCTGGAGGGAGGTGACGCCGCGCGATTTTCGTTCAGCCAGCGGGAGCCTCTGCGACAGCCCCGGACATCGCCCTCTTTGGTGGAGAGCAGCTGCCCGGCGGGTCCTGGAGGTGTGTGGCGGGGGCGGGAGGCTTAATAGGGCCCTTAGTGATGAAACACGGACATGTCTGACCTGGTCGGGCTGAGACGGCTTGTGACAGGAGGGGACACCCGGTAACAGGTGGTTCCCTGTGTACCAGAACAGTACTACAGTGATCTGTGCGGGTCTGTATTTCCCCTGTCGCTAACGCTTGGTAGCGACAAACACGAGATTATGTTTGGATACTCATTTCTGTAGCTGTTTTTTTGGAAAACACCTAGTTTTAAACCTAATCGTTTCTATGCAGAATAGGCGACAAATGCTGGCTGGGTGAAGAAAAAGATGAAGGGTTTAACAGGGTTGCCAACTCTCACACATCTGACGTGACACTCACGCTTTCAGACTCGCACGCTCCCGCAAAAAGTCGTAAGGCAAATTTTATTATTCCATTATTAACCTAAAATAATATACATCAGAATCGTTGGGATAGTTTGCATACCCTACAGACTATTTACAAGGTAATAAAACTCTTACATGCATGTAAATGAGTGTACAGGCTTGTCTCGAATTGAAAATCTCACCCCAACCAGTTGACCAAAGTTGTCAACCCTAGGGTTTAATCATTTGCATCACCTGTGTGGGAGAGACTGTGCTGTGATGTTTGTGCCATTCCTGTGCATACTCGCTGTGTAACACCTGTCAGCTTGCAGATTCCAGGCTGCCCCGCTTGGCCCAGATTGCTGCCAGTGACGATACCTTGGCCATGGGCTCGACCCTGTCTGCTGAGGCACAGGAGTTCTACCCACTCAGCTACTCCTTAATGCAGGTGAGGAGTTTAGAGTAGAGGGTCCAGCTTCTATTAAACACAAGGCAGGTGAGGTTTCCGTCTCTAAATTAACACTAATGCTCAGTGACAGGCATGTAGCCACATAGTAAAATAACAGATCTGATTCCCCCGCCCCCTCCTTGACATTTACTTGCGTCCCTAATTGGTGAAATATACCAAAATCTATTTCTGGCTATGAGCTGCTCCATGATAGCTGTGCCTGCTTCTTCTCTCATGTTTGTCGCTTTTCTGAAGGAACCTGGACTGGAGGACGACTCGGGCAGTTACTATAGTGAGGACTGGCTCGCAGAGCTGGTACAGGAGTTTGTCGGGCAGCTGGAGGCCTCTCCGGGAACCTTCGACCTGGACATGGAGAACTTCACAGCCACGCTGAATGAGTGCATCACCACGGAGGAGACCCTGCAGGAGCTGGTGAGGCTCATATACATGCAGGTACGGTCCAGGCAGGAGGTCCCGTCCCTGGGAGGAACCACAAATCTGCCTGTCCTGACCGCCAAACTCTCTCTTGATAGGCCACGTCTATCCCAAACTTTGCCTACACTGGGGCACGACTCTGCAACTACTTGTCTCATCATCTGCTCATCAGTCCTTCAAGTGGGAATTTCCGGCAGCTTCTCTTGAAAAGGTGCCCCCGCTAGCAGTAGTGTTACTTTTCATCCTCCATCACCTTCACAAGTTAATCTGCTCGCCGTGCTTCTGGTGGCAGGTGCCACATGGAGTACAAGGCGCGAGATGAGGCCATGAAGGGAAGCAAGGAGGTACAGAAGGCCTTCCACTCCTATGTGCTCTTCCTGGGCGAGCTCTACCTGAACCTGGAGGTGAGGACCACCCGCCGCTTTGTCCATGCAGTGTCTGCTCTTGGAGATACCTCTGCTTCATGAAGTTTGACCATGAGCCTCTTGGCCTCAGATCAGAGGACCACAGAAACGCGCCAAGGTCCTGCTGCCGGCACTGAAAGACCTTCTGCACACACTGCTTAACAACCCCATGGATGGAAACCTCATCTGCACTGTGAAGCTGCTCAAGGTATGGGGGATTCAGCCGAGGCAGCACCGTGAGGAATTTAGTAGTGGGTATATGGGATTCGGGTTGTGCGTCGTCCCACCGCTGCCTTGACCTGGTGGTCTTACCAGGCCTTCAGGGACCTCCAGCGGAATCTGCCCATCCCCTGTCTCTCTGCTGTCTCTCCAGCTCACTGGCTCTGTACTGGAGGATGACTGGAAGGAGATTGGGGAGACCACCATGGATGACCTCATCACAAAAATAAGAAGCATTCAGCTGGATGTCAACTGCAGCAGGTTAGAGGGCCGTAGCACCTGATACCCACAAGGGGGCGCTCAAACATAGCTGTGTGGGCTCAGTGAACTGTTCTCTTCCACATTCTCTCAGAGATGTGAAGGAGATGCTGTTGAGTCTGTTGGAGCTGAGGTCCAGTAACTGGGGCCGGGTCTACTCCGGGAGTGCCGCCATAGAGGCCACGCCTGATAACGACCCAAACTACTTCATGGTGAGGAGGCCATTAACGCAGGGCACTGGGTGGGGGGGTTTTCTTAGGCCGGCTCCTGGGTGATGCTCACTCCCACACGCGTGTGCATCTCCTTGTCTTCCCTCAGAACGAGCCCACGTTCTACACGCCAGATGGCACGCCCTTCACGGCTGCAGATCCGGGTCAGTACGCGAAGACCGGGCGCTCGCTGGTCCAGAGCCGAGGTCCGCTCAGTCCTCACTGTCCTGCCTCTTGTGCACCCTTTCCTTCTAGAATATTCTGAGCACTACCAAGACATACTGGATAGGGAGGCCTACTGCCCGGACATCTGTGAGGAGAACGGCACCGAGGGGTAAGCTGCCCCCCTCCCTCACCGCCATCAACCCCCCCCCCAGGGCATTAATCCATGAATCCTTCCAGCTATGTGCCTGGCCCAGTGGTACTGTGTTTACTGGACAAAGAGCTTCTGCAGTCCATGGAAGGGAGATGCATGTCCTTGTTATTGCTGCATAATGGGGCATGTCGTTCACCCATGTAGCCACAAGGGGAGCTGTTGAACCATTTTAGTGACATCTTTTTTTTTTTGTTTAGAAGTGTATCTCTTAGCATTAATTGTTTTGCTTGACAATTTAATAAATTGAATGGGTCTTGCTTGTTTTGAGGTACCTCGAGGAAGACGATGAAATGGACCCCGAGATGGTAGAAGCTTATGAGAAGTTCTGCTTGGAGTCTGAGGAGGCAATAAGGAGGAGAAGGCAGTGAGGAAGAGGATGAGGCACCTAAGCTTGAGCCTAGACTGGCTGGGCCGTCTTTCCTGTGTGTGTTGATCTGCCTGGATGTGCTGATGTGGTGCTTGACACGAAGAATAAGGACAATGAGGCTTCAATTTTAGCTTTAGTTCCTGATATTAAAAAAATATGTTGCTTAGTTTACATACGCTGCGGCCCTGCCGCGCTCTCCGTCGGGGGGGGGGTGATTTCGCAGTGCGCTATGCGTTGGGCGATGACATCACCGGGCTCCTTGCCTGTGTCCTCTTGTAGATCTGTTGTCGCAAACGTACAGACAGATCAGCGCAGCTGGCAGAGGGCCAGCTTGTATTAAAAAAAAAAAAAAAAAAAGACAAGAAAGAAGAACAAAAGAGCAGCCAGGCCGAAGCGGAGGCAGACGAGTGCGACTCCCCCTCTGGGCCTGTACCCTCCCCCTCCCCCCTCCCCCCCGTGTTTCATTGAAGGGTTTTTTTTTTAATTTCTTGACCCAAAGCACAGACCAGTGTGACCTGAGTGTAAACGTTGTCGACAACGATACAGGCTGGCTGAGGAAAGGCGAACACAGCCAGGACGTTCCAGAAGTAGCAGTACAGGAAGTATGTCTCAGATACATACCTATATACATACATGTGTATATATATGCACACTGGCACCTTATGCAATAAAATAGTGGTGCAGAGCGGCCATGAACACCCTCTAACGGCTGTGATTGCCCTGGGACTTCCCGCCCCCCCCCTCGTTTGGCTGTGTTCCCATTCTGGTGGGTGAAGGGCTCGTTTGACGCCACTAAGAGCGTCAGCTGGGGTGTTTGTTCTGCGAGCCAGCGCATCATAAACTTCTTGGAGGGTCACACGTTAAAAGTTCTGCTCTTTGCTTTAACTTGCATGTTGTTTCAAGTGTGGGAACATTTTATTTTTTAAAACCATAAAATGCGTTGGAATGGTTAAACTGTTTTCTCCCCTTACTCCGGCAGTTTTGTACTATTTTTGTAGAAACATAGACGTAAGAGAATTAATAAAGGTGAGAGCACATACTGTCCTTCCGAGTCCCTCTGCCTGCTTTCTTCGCAAGCTGTTTTCAGAGGATAGCCACAGAACGTTCCAGGGCCATTGAAAGTGAGATCAAAGGGCAAAGGTCAGGGGTCATTGTCATCAGAGGGGTTTACAATGAGGCGTCTGAACCCGGCACTCGCATAGAGTGTCCATGCTAACAGTGAACCGTGTGGTCAGGGGAAAGTAGAGGGTGGGTGCCGCTTTGGTCAGTGGTGAATCTGTGCCCTCAGTAGGACACCTGGCCCCCGTAGGCAGGTCAAAGGTCACGGAGAGTATGCTGCAGGTGCAGGGTTATCCACTCGGCCTGACATGCAAACTTCACGTGTCCGGTGTGTGGCTAAAAGGCAAGGCGAGACACATACCTCAATTGGTCTAATCACCACCTCTACTTGTTCTCTGGCCTGGCACTGAATAAGCAGGTCTAGAAGAAGCAGGGGTTGATGGGAAGGGTCTGGGCCCTTATATCTTCAGAATATAGGGGGGGTGCAATGACAGGTTTTATGGAGGCAGATTGGGGCGATTTTAGCTCCAGCTGAGAGGGTAGTGACAGTAAATGTGCCAGGTGAGCCTGTTCTTGGTGACTCGGTACTTTGTCTCAGGGTAACCCTGAGCTGGATATGAACCCCAAAGATGGCTCTGAGGAATGTGCTTGGAGATCCATCCCAGAGGGACAGAGAGCTGGGCGGCCTGGCAGCTCTGCCTTGGGGCATTCAGCTGGCCTCCCTACACGTCAGCCTGCTACTCTGGTGACCTTTACTCCTAGCTGTCCATCAGTATCCACCCCTGGGCCTAGTCCAGTGAAATCTGTTAGGTGAAGTGTGCTATGCAGGGGCACTATAATGTTCCCTTGTGGGAGGGGGGGAGAGGATCCCCTGGAGCTCTTTCTGCTTTCTGCAGGTGCCCACACAGGGCAGCCACCCATAGCAGCACCCAGGGAGCTGGGGGGTTGCTCAAGGAGCCACAGAGGTGCTAAGGCTGGGCTTGAACCAGCAACCATCTGACCACAGGTACAGAGGCTTAGCCCACTGAGCCACACAGTGGAACGAGCCCCTGGAGCTCAGGACAGATTTGCAGGCAGGCTGACGGGGGCCACCTGGGCACACGGAGCCCCTGCAGGGATGGGGCAGCCCCTCCCATCTGCTGTCTATTAACCAGCTGACACCTTTCGCCCGGAGCAGCCGTGCAGAGTGGGGTACATACCAGGGCTGTGCAGAGACTTTTCCAGGGGCAGGTGCTCGACTGGGGAGGGATTGGGGGGGAGGTTCTCCTCCGAAAACCAAAACAAAATTTGTACTAAATCACTGCTGGAAAAGGGGCACTCAGGACCTCAACTTCACATCCTTTGGCCAATAGGGAGCAGAAGCTCAGGCTCCCTCTCCTCCCCCTCCCCACACGTCCCTGGTCCATACCCCTTATTCTCTGACGCCGCTGTGGGTTTCCCCCACCTTGCGGCTTTCATGTTTCCCCCCGGGCAGTTTCGTTTCGAGCCTCCCCACGTGTTCCCGATTATGGCTCCCCCTCCTGGAATGTGGGCCGAGTGCAGCTGTGCGGTCTAGTCCGGACCACATGTGCCACGTTCTGCAGAAGCCCCTCCCTCTGTTTTAGAAGCTGTAGCACAGAACCAAAACAGTGGAAGCTCTTGTGAAGCCCTAGAGCAGCTTCACCGCCTCGGCGGCTGCCTGTGACCTGGGTGGACCGGTCCTGCTTGTACATAGAGCCTCTTCCAGTTTATCACCTGTTCCTGCTGCCGCACGCAGAGTGATGTGTGTGTTGAGCAAAGCGTGTGTTGAGTGCATCCAAGCCAGAGCTAAGTGTCGGTCCTCCAAGGCACCACCCCTCTCAGTCACGCACAGCGGGTGAAACAGGAAGCAGCTGGGGGGCCACCCTGCCTTAAGGTATAGATCCTAACCACGCTCGACGGTGGCATGGCGAGACAGGCCTGGGCCATGGTATGAAATCTGTGTCTAATCACACCGGTACACAGGCCCCCTCTCCCCCCACCCTCTGCCCACGCCTCCTGCTCAGAGCGAGCTTACAGATGTGAGCACCTAGGCTAGGTGATGTCCCAAACATTGGTGAGAGCACCCAGATTAAACTGGAGTATAAATTAGTAAACATGTGCACATTGAGTGTTGGTGAGCCTTTGGGGGGGGGGGGGCAGCAGGGGAGGATTGCGAATTGGTGGTCTCACGGTCTCAGCCGGCCAAGTGACGGAGTCTTCGCTGCGGATCCTCTCAGCCCTTCCTCGCCGCGTTCCCGCGAGGAGCTGGACAGGACTGCGGCCAAATGGACGCCTTTAAAGAGGCCTTTGGTGTAACAAGGGGTGGGCCCAAGACCCCCCACCCCGTGAAGCCAGTCTCCAGATGTGTCTCCAGATGTATTTACCCTCAGCCATGTTTCCCCATGCTTCCCAATAAGGGAAAACTCTCTCTGTGTCTCAGATTAATTCTTCTCGATCATCTTTCATTTCAAGGTTATCTCTGAAATTCTCGCTGCATGTTCAATGCTGTAACATGCTAACACATGTCTTTTGGTCCTGTCTCTTTATGATCCTCCAATGAGGGAGAGTGGTATAGAGTTTCAGACCCCCCCCCTCCAGCCCTTGGTTGCAGTCTCTCATCAGATAGCGGTCGGACTCAGTGCTGGCATGCCAGAACCTTCTGTAGATCCTCCCTCCCTTATCCTCCTGATCCTCTTTGGAATTCGTCCTGAACTCCCGGTCCGATGAGCCCGTCACCGCAGACCCTCTTCCTACTCCTGCTCTGGACTCACGGCCCAGTTCTATCTGCAGTCCGACATGGGCTGCCCATCCAGGGGGATCGACTTCCTACTGAAGTGGCGGTCCCGGCGCCCAGCCTGTCTCCCGAGCTGGCCTTCCTAGTGGACGTGGTGGGTCAGAACCGCCTGTGGCTGATTGTAGCCCCTTCGCGCTCAGACTCCTATTTGCGCATGATGGAGCAGCAGATCCAGGACATGGAGGCGGAGGGCCTGAACTGCCGTCTGGCGGCCAGGGACACAGTCATCCTCACCATCATCCAGAATGCCATGATGGAGGGCACCCTGCGCCGCCATAACTCCCAGGGCACAGCCACCGAGGAGACTTTGGATCCAGAGACAGTCAGCAGGCTTCTCCACCACCTGCAGGTCCCAGAGCAGACGTTCTGCATGGTCATCCTGAAGAAGAACCTGCAGGAGAGCATCCGGTTCCCCTACCCAGTGAGGGTGCAGGCCGTGCTGGAGTCCATCGACCAAATGCCCCTGCGCAAGCTGGAGCGCCTCACTGGCAAGGCCCCTCCGGTCAAGTGCAAGGTCTCCAAGAAAAAGGGGCAACAGAAGAAGAAGGTGCCGGGTCGGGGCTTCAGCGCCCTCCGGGGGAGAAATCTCACTGTGGTGGCTAGACAGCGCAAACCCCTGGACAGGAAGTCTGCCCTGAGGAGCAAGGTACAGGACATCCTCAGAGGCCAGTCCCGGTTTGTGATCCGCAAGGGCTCCCCCCGGCCCAAAGTCCTGCACGGCCCCACCCAGCAGCTGGTCGGTGAGACAGCCACCCGCAAGGACAGCGCCCCCTGGCGCTCGGAGGGCAATATGAATCGCAACAACCAGGGAGGTAAAGGGGCTGAGAGGAGAGATGGGGTGAACTCTGCAGAGCGTCCTGGGACAGAAAGAAGTTCTGCAAAGTCCACAAAAAAAGGCAAAGGAAAGAAGGAGAGGAAGAAGAAGAAAGAAAGGGGAAGAGGGAGAAAATTAGAGCAGAATGCAGCAGAGAAAGAAAGAAAAGTGCTGAGAGCATATTTGGAGAAACACCGAGAGAGAAGGCGGCTTCTGGTGAGTTCATGCTCCTCCTCCACAGCGCCCGGCCAACCACAAACACATGAAACAGAAAGGCAGACTTAGCCGCTCGCATGCTCTGTTCTGTTTAAACAGAAAGGCAGACTTAGCCGCTCGCATGCTCTGTTCTGTTTAAACAGAAAGGCAGACTTAGCCGCTCGCATGCTCTGTTCTGTTTAAACTGGCTGGGCTAATAATCATACCCATGTGACAGTTTTACTGAGACCATACCAGTTTGTATATGACCTTCAATGGCAGGGCAGCTCTTTAAGCACCACGCCCCCTACTGGCTATACTGGATCTGTGGCTCTCTCCAGGTGATCGGTGCCCCCAGTAAAGAGGCCCCGCAGTACATCCAGCAGAGGTCAGAGACTGAGAAGCATGGCTGTGAGCTGGGTCTGAGGAATGTATCCGTGGTAACGGTCCTGGGTGGCGCCACTGTGTCCCTGCAGCACTGTATTCCCGGTATGCCTGACTCCCTCACACTGGCTGGCGTGCTTTCAGTTTATTATGCTCTGCTGAAGGCTGCCCTCTGTGTTCATCGCAGAGGCGGAGTCCTGTCAACAGCAGGCCTCTGAGGAATCCACCAATCAGGAGCTTATCTCGCAGCTGTGCAGGGAGTATGCCTTGCTGCCAGGGACCTTCCACGTGGTGCTAACTGACTATGACCACAAGCCACAGGTAGATTCCTCTCTGCTTCCCCGATTCTCTCTTTCCCCAGGTTCTATTCAGTATTATTT
This sequence comes from Gnathonemus echidnorhynchus, assembly GCA_026776725.1. Classification (NCBI taxonomy): domain Eukaryota; kingdom Metazoa; phylum Chordata; class Actinopteri; order Osteoglossiformes; family Mormyridae; genus Gnathonemus; species Gnathonemus echidnorhynchus. The sequence continues at coordinate 21,419,308 of JAODJU010000119.1, read as the reverse complement.
GACAAACTTGTGACAGCAGTTACACATGTGAGAATCAGACTGCGCAGCTCCAAGTCCAGTCACGCTTAAGCATGACGCTGGTCCACTGTATCCCTTCTGTCTACTAAAGTTCTCCAACCACCTTACAGAAGCGTTTTGACAGCCCAGTGACTGGGACTGTGCTGATGGATCACGTGGATGCCCTCCCGTCAAGACAGGCTGAGCTGGGCAGGGACAGGACGGCCTATTGGTCCTGCCCCCACTCCCAGGACCAGGACGGAAGTGATAAGTCTTTGCTCAGGTGATTTTGGTTTGGGAGTGGGGTCAGGACACCTTAAGTCCTTCACACTCTGAAAGACACTGAGCTCTCAGTCACAAGCCCAGTTACCATCAAGGCCTGTAATCCTGCTTAACGAGCTCACTAAGGCTTGACGATTTGTGTGGCCCCCAGGTTTGTGTCTAAGAGGAGGCTTCTGATCATCTCTGCCCCCTCAGAGGATGACTACTCATTCCAGCAGCAGCTGCAGGCCCTGGACGGACAGGCCTGCCCTCTGGGTACAAGACCCTTATTTGACGTGCAGCATGCTCGCATTTCTGCAATGAGTTGCCCTGCCCAGCAAAATATGGCGCGTCTGACCACAAAATCTCTAATCTGTTACTAAAAAAACAAACTGTCACACATTTAAACTGAAGTTAAAACACTTTACAAAATCTAAGACCATTAAAATTGTCACAGGAATATTGTCAGTTTCGAGGCTATCATCTGATATCTTTTTTCTTTTATCTCGAGAAGTTTAGCCATCTGGTGCTGAGATGTTTAGTCCAGAGAAGCTCTGGATCATGTGGCTTTTACTCTAATGTTCCACAATGATCTTCCACCAGCACCAAGCAGAGCTCTGCTGCAGTAACGTGTCTTTTCTTTGCTCAGGAATACGGCATTTTGCGTTGCTAAAGCTGGTTGGTGAAGGACCCTCAGCTTCTGGTTTTGTGGAGCTCTTTCCACTAAATGGTGAGCCATCCATGTGTCAGAGACACCCACTTTTGCTCCCTGACACCTATGCAATCGGTTGCACTCTCTGCAGCTGCAACATCACGGGATGCCCCCCGTTTGTCTCCCTCCCCAGGGAAAAGCCAGTCGGAGATGGAGCGGCTCTCCGCGGATTCGGTGAACGGGCTTCGCGAACAGCTGAAAATCAGCCGGGACTACTTCAGCATGGCGGTGGTGGGCAAAAGCGGTGATGTCAGGGCCTGGTTTCCCACCCCCATGTGGTCGATGGCCAGCATCTACGACCTTGTGGACTCTACAGAGTTGCGACAGCAGGAACAGAAACTGCAAGTCACCCTGGGAATCGAGTGCCCAGAAGATAATGGTGGCAGGACTGAGGACATCGGTGAAGAGAGCTACCTCTACAGCAGGTCAGAAGACTGAGGGTGCACCAGTGACTCAGAAGGAGTCTCTCCACTCCTCACCAAAGCCACCCAGAGCTATAACTTGGAGAAGGTGGTTGGTTTGATGGATGATCAACAGTGGGCAAAGCAGTTAACAACTTAGATTTGGGATCAATGGGTAGAGAGTGAAATCCTACTCAGAGTTTGTAAGAGGTACTAAGTACAAAATCCAGATTCACAGTGGAAAGTCACTGAAAAAGTCACTTTGGATGAAAATGCTGTGTAAATATCATTTGCGGAAATGTGAGACTGAGCTGTAGTTATGGTTGGTCATTAAGGGTGAGATTTACTGGCAGTGTGATTCTGCTGTCCAACCGAATACTTCCTCTGTGTTATTCATTCATTTGAAGCTGTCAGCAGTTTACTGTCAGGGCCAAACAAAGCTTATTCCTCTGAGAAAAATCCCACATCCTTAGAACCTTTTTGCTGTAATTTACATCAGTTTGTTTTCTTCTAAACATGTTATGGTATAGTTAACTAGTTTGTGTACATAAACAAAGTAAGCAGAGTGAATATAGTAAATCATATAACCGTTCATTAAGTTTAAAACATTATATGCAAAGATAATCAAGACTGTATGAACACGAGCATGTCTCCAGATGAATACTGGGCCGGGTGGGTCTGTCCTCACACACAGCATGGAGATGCTGCCCGGCTGCCCCCCCCCCCCCACCCCCACAGGCTGGCCACCCGTCCTCATTTCATTCCATTGTAAAGAGTCTGAGATTTTACACTCATCTGTCTCTATTTGTGTATGTCGGTGAGAAACAGCTAAATAAATGAAAGACTTGGCCAGCCCATCCTGTTGGTTCCGCCTACACTCCCCCCCACCTCACCCCAAAAAACCCAATGAACCCCCCTCCCCCATTGCTGGGGTACTCAGGCTGATACCATGTCCCCTACTGTTTAGCCTTGTACATACACACAGGCAGCTACACACGCAGGTTTGTATTCATATCTTTGTGGGGACTCATATCCACTTTAACCCCTACCCAGCCGTAACCTTATCCATAAGTAACCAAACAAAGTACAAGACTTTTGGCATTTTTAGTTTTTTGATTGCATCCACAGGTCTTTGTGGGGACCTGTAAAATGGTCCCCACAAAGTCAAAATAACATTTTTTTATCACATTTCAGGGTACAGGGGCGGCATGGTGGTGCGGTGGTTAGCACTGTTGCCTCACACCTCTGGGACCCGGGTTCGAGTCTCCGCCTGGGTC
>JAODJU010000119.1:21391996-21414246 GCA_026776725.1 Gnathonemus echidnorhynchus | reverse complement strand
GGGGGTGGGAACAGACTTTGCAAGAAATAGGCAAATCGTGATGGTGATGAAGAAAAACAGCTTCCTGTGATGAGAGACAGGTCCGTCTGACGCGACAAGGGGGAAGTGAATGTCACATCACAGAGGCAGCACACAGGCACACAAGTGCACACTCACGCCAGGCTGCTGGGGACTTCACTAGACATGGTGAGTACGCTGTCGCCTGCCCTGCTCTATGCTCGCTCTGTTGTGCCAGCAGCCACCCCTCTTGAACGGGATGTCACTATGCATTAGCGCCCGTGAGCTGACATGCGGATGCGGCTGGCGCAGAGTGACAGTGCCAAGGAACCTGAGAGAGTAGCTGTTGTCTCTCTGCTAACGGGGGTCGTGGAGAGAACGAGCCCGCTGGCTTAAACTTTAACATCTCAGAGTCTGGACTTCAAATGAGCTACATTGCTGACTGCGGCTGGATTGTGAAAGACAAGCTGCTTTCGCCCTGCAGAGAAATGCAGTTCCTCTTTGCGACTTTTCATTTACATTTGCCATTTTCCCTCCTCTGTTTTCTCATCCATGTCTCAGTTTTCCTGGACGCTTTAAGCCCGGGGCAAATCCGGCATCCAATTACAGCAAGCCTCTCGTGGACCCAGTGTCGTTTCTAATCGTGAGTGGTTGTTCCGAGCATGGTGAGCTGGGACGGGTCGGCAGTGGGACCCCTACATGGGGTGTGCTCTTGCACGAGGAGGTCAGCTGACTGCTCGGGGAGGACGGGCCCCTTGGTGGTGCTGGCAGGTCTCGGGGGCAATAAAACACAGACAGCTCCGTGATCCAAAATGCCTGCTGAGTGCAGGACCTCATTTGTTAACCAGTGCTTTAAGCAGTCTCTAGTTATTCATTTAGGGTTTTTTTCAGGAAGCTGCATGTGTTGAGTGTGGGGGGCTGTTTATATGATGGAGTGTTGGCTTCTAAGACCACACAACCACAGCTATCTGCTAACAACAAAAAAAAAAGGCTTCTGTAGATTTTTTGACATGAGCTCACACTGTAGCTGTGACACTCAGGAACCATCCGGTCCTCGAGCTGGGGGCATGTCTGCTTCAGCTCAAGCTAGTGTCCATGTCCAAACCTGTCTGTATGTAGCCAAGTCTATGAGGATGGGACAGCTGTCCACAGCTGGCACTGGATCAGGCGGGGATCCCAGTGATCTGCTCAGTATAGGATTGGGATGATCCTTTAGGGGTCTCTGTAACACAGAACAGTCACCACAGAGGCATCGTCAGAGAGTCACCATGTTTAGTCTGTTGACGTATGAAGCTCTGGCCACTACACACCCATCCATGTGCTTTAAGCTGGCCTGACAAGCACGCACTGCGATACTTGGCCTTTTTGTGAGCTGTGTTAGGGAACAGTGTTGCAGTGAAGTCCTTCATTTTCCAGAAGAAGTTCGAGCCTTTCATCCAGGTTGAGGTGCTGCATGCAGAGTGATTGTAACCGGCTCTGGTCTTCAAGGACCAAGCAGATTATTTCCATAACACCCTTAACATTATTTGCATGAACCCAGCAGATGCAAAGTCACTGCCAAAGTACAACATGTGACCCCTTTTCCAGTCACTGATCGTCAGATTCGTGTTCTCCCTGTCTGATTCCGTGAGCTGCACACAGGACAGTATGTTTGTTTAATGCTGTGTGCTGTACGCTATCCCTGCACCATAATGGCTGGTGTACACCCCAGAGTCAGTGGTCAGATGCACCACTCACACATGCTCTGTCTTTGCTTGTAAGCTCAGTTTTTCACGTCAGGTAATCGTAGGGCATTACCCAATGCCTGCGGTAAATGGGGTCCCTGAGACGTAACTCATTAACCATGTAATATAAATGAAGGAACAAAAGGATTGACATAGTGATTAAATACTCATAAGGGATTTAACTACCTGTACAGTCAGAAGACCTACAGAGAGCTGTGTGGAAGTCCCACCAGGGTCTCCTCTGCTGAACTTTTGTCCTTCTTTCAGTCACAGACAGATGACCGTGGGTGAGGTGGGGGGTCAATTGTCAATCTGTACAAAGAGCAAAAAGACACCAGCAGGGGCAATTGTAGCTATTGAAAAGATCAGGGGCTCAGTCAAATTTACCTGGGGCTTGACTTTTTTTTTTTTGAAGGAAGATTGGCATCAGGGCTAAAATACTTGAGGCTATAGCTCCGAGGGATCGGACCCAAGGCCCATGAATACCAGCACCCCTGCACATATGTATTTTAACTGGGGTTAACCAGGACGCATGGAGGCCATAACTGGGTAGGCTAACCAGGCCATTCTGAACTGAAATGCTTCTGTTTATTTGCTTAGCAGACAACTTCACTGAAGATTGCTGTTTGTCTAACCTGCTCCCTCGCAGGCCTTGACCGCCTCAGGACAGGGACACCTTGCATCATGAAGTGTCTTTCTGTGCTGGGAACATCCCGGAGCACTGGCATGCAGTGTGATGCAGAGCTGCAGGGTGACTCGTCTTAGCTGTATGATTTCTTGATCTGCAATCTGCTGTGGTGATTTCTGATCCGGCGTGTTGTTTTGTAATCCAGTGTGTGGATTTGTGGCCCCTAGTGACCTGCTGTGTTAATTCATGACCCACGATTCCTATTTGTGATCCAGGGAGATGATTTGAGATCCATAGCTCTGGTCGGCGATCCACTGCGTTCAGGTCAGAGCTGCTAAGGCATGGCGGAGCAGGGAAAGTACAGCATTGAGAAATCCCTCACATGCTGTCATTTCCTCCCTTCTCACCCTTGCTGTTATATTGCAGCTCTCTGTCACACCTCCTCTCAGCCCCTCCCCCCCAGCAGTCTCTGAAGGTGTGTCTCTGATGAGCCTCACTATGCCAGGCTTGGTCGACCCCAAGCAATTCCACAGCGCTGAATATCATTTGGTCCACTCGAGAAAATTTGCATCTGGTCATATGAGTGGCAAGGGGAAGCCAACTGTCACGGATATGTCCTTCCATGACAGGCCAGTCCCCAGTCAGGCAAGGAAACAGGAAGGACTGTAGCTAATGAACATGGGCGATGGCAGTGTGACATCACAGAGGCTGATGCTTCAATTGGCCACGTCAGCCCTCACTGCCACCCTGTCCGACCCCAAGCTGCCCACCCCCAAACCCACGAAGGATGAGACTGGTAGTAACTTCTTCCTTTCTGTCCTTGTGCCATTCTGAGTGACTCCCTCTGCCTGCAGACTCATACACCCTCCACATGCTGGGGGAGGGGGGGCTATACCTCCCCCACCCCTTCACCTGTCCCCGAGTACTCACTCGCCTCCGAGTGGCATGTTTTCTGGTGACCCTGTCATGTTTATTTTTAGAGAATGTTTCAAAAGCCCTATCTTTTCCTGAGCTCATGCGCTAAAGCAGCTTCCTCCTTGTCTGTCAGGCCTTAGCTGGGCAGCGTTTATCGGCCCCTCCCCTGTATTATCAGTACAGGAAGACGTGCAAGCAGACACCCCCCACACAGCCGGTGTCTATTGTACCACACATCACTTCCTGTTTAGATCAATTCCATTATATTATTCTTGGTCTTCCTGTGTACCACTGATGTGCCAGTAACAAGCTAGGCGACGGACATCAGCTGAACTGGGTGCAGAGTGTGTATTGACAGTTAGCCTTCGTAAATTAGTGTTCCGCTTCTTTCTTCTCCACAGAGTTAAGGTGAGCCCTTTTCAAATGTCTTTCCTCTCCTGTTTCTGAAAGGCTGGGGGACTCCATCTTTGAGGAGTAACCGACCAGGTTACCTGGAGGATTGTTCTCGAATGTTGCTCTGGCTTCTTCTCAGCCTGTTGTGTGTCTGCAGGAGGCCAAGCCGGACGTGAAGGCCATCATGGCACGCTTCAACGCACCCAACAATGGTTCCACGGAGGCAGCGACGGGGGGGCATCCCACGCTACACCATACCTTCTCCTCAGGAGGATCCAGCCAGCCTAAGAGGACAGCGCTAGAAAACACCCTGTCGGGGAACACGACTGGCCTGAAGACCAACATCAGGAGGAACACGGACTCCTCCCAGAGCACTGTGGAAACACACGAGTTCCCCCGACCCAAAGTGCCACCAGCCAAGCCTGGAGGGGGCTCGGAGGATGGGAAGCCCACCTTCCCCAAGCCCCACGCCTTCAAACCCAAGACCTCAGAGACGGCTACAGATGGTGAACCCAAACCCCCCCCACCCAAACCGATTTCACAGAAGCCAGTGCTCACTGCCACCCTGTCCGACCCCAAGACATCCACCCCCAAACCTCCTCATGCCCTGACCAAGCCCCCCTGGAAGGATAGTGCCAAGCCTGAGGACAGCAGCAGCAGCAGCCCTGCTGCAGCCAAGCCATTGCCCGCCAACAAGCCCAAGAGCACCTTAGGGGTTTTGCGCTCACAGGCCGAAGACACGTCCACACCAGACTCAGGCTCCAAGCCCCACCCATTGTCTAACCTGAAACCCACAGGCTTTCGGGCCGCCCAGAGCGCCTTCAACAAAGAGAACACCGAGGAAGCGCCCCGTGAAGGACCCAGACCCCAGAACTCCAACGATGCACCGGGACCCAAGTCACCAGCCGCCAAGAAGCTCAGTTTCGTGAGGAAGACCCAGGCCCAAGCCTCACAAAAAGAGAACAGTGACCCCAATGCACCAAAGAAGAACCCCCTTCCTAACATTTTTGCTCTGGGGGCCCCCCCGGCCAAGCCAAACAGACCACCAAAAATCAGTCTGGAGAAGTTCAAGAAGGCTGGCGAACCCAGTAGTGAAGGTAAGGTGTGTGCGGGCCGCCCTGTGGCCACTGTCTGCTCAAATTACTAGGCCACTCGCTAAATCACAGCTTTTACCTGTTAGCCGACAGCCATGGGGGGCAGGGGCCCCGGTCCTCTATACGCGAGATGCTGTGAAAAAGTAGAATGTTTGTTTAAGCCAGTTTTTCCCAACCTGCTCCCATCAGGAGCCAGTAGGGAGCCAAAATATGGACTGTCTGGCAGGGAGCTGGGAGGAAGCAAAAACGTGGATTGTCTGGCAGGGAGCTAGGAGGGAGCAAAAATGTGGACTGTCTGGCAGGGAGCTAGGAGGGAGAAAAAATGTGGACTGTCTGGCAGGGAGCTAGGAGGGAGAAAAAATGTGGACTGTCTGGCAGGGAGCTGGGAGGAAGCAAAAACGTGGACTCCCTGCAGGTTCCTGAGGACCGGGCTGGGTAACACTGGTTTAAGCAGAGTAACCCTCAGATAAGACAGGTTGAGCCGCTGTTCAAAGCTTGTAGAGGTGACTGTCTAGTTGAAGACTTGACAAAAGTGAAATCAAAAGCAGACCTTGCTCATCAGGACACTGGCGTTAGTCATGTAAACCAGTCACTCTGGTTATTATCTGCCCTGGAATCCTACTGATAAAACGTGTAGGTCTTCTCCCAAGCATGGCTATGTTCAGCTTTAATTCATGTGGACAAACTGCAAGGCAGCCAGCAGGTAGAGTGTGGCCAAGTGTGTGGTGAAGAAAAGCATCAATATAAAAGTCATACAGGCAGCCACACAGACCAGAGCGTGAAGAAGAAAGTGACTCCTGCAAGTTCTCACACACATGAATACCCACATTGTCCACCCTGCCCCAAGACAATGTGGTTTTCCGTGGCTGCACAAGAGCCCCCGTTTTTGGGCCTTGCAGGCTGTAGCTTCAGGGTACAGAGAGCTGTGCTGGCAGGGCCAGTCCATGGAAAGGACCTCGGGGAAGATAAGCACACAAGTGGCCAGGCCTCTGTTCCTCTTCCCCTGCTCTACTTCCTCTGGCTCTCTTGTTTTCCGTTGCAGTCTCTGGGCTGTGCAGTTCCGCTTAACGTCAGGACAAGGTCCTTGCTGCAGTCTCTCTGAGGCTCAGGTGGCTAACCCCTGGTCATGTAGGCTCTGCCACTGACATTCTGTAAAAAATAAGCAACCTGCAAATCAATGCAATATGCAATGTTTATGGTGCCTGTTGGATTTAAGCAGATAGTCATTTCTGTCGTATAAAATCACCCCGCTGGTGTTGAAGGGCGTCTCTTGTCACAATGGTCATACCCCATCAGTATCAGCGATGGGAATTTGTGAGAGCTTAAATGTGCATTATTAAAGTCAAGACTGAAAGGTTCTGAGGCAATGGTTACAGCAGGGACGTGAGCTCAGGTGGTCCCACATTCATACAGGGGTTAATCCGTTGTCATGTACACTGCTTACGGGTGAAAAAGTTCTCCATTCATTCCAGAAGTTTCAGTTGGTCTACACTTGACGACACAAGACCTTGTACTCAATTAGTACTTTACACGGCCAAGTAAGACGCAATCATACTATGCGTGCAGGTTTAGCTTAATCTTCTGTAAATTTCTGGTAAAGGCTTGAAGAAATCCGTAGGTCGTCCGCAGCCCCCAGCCTTTCACCCCAGCAGCAATGTGCCCCCACCAGTGCCCGCCCTATCAGCAGCCCCCAGCCTGCCCCCCCGCCCAGGAAATATGTAAGTAACCACATGCTTAAGCGGAGACTTAAAAGCGTGTCACTATTTAAACCAAGATGACACCATGATAGACATCTGCACATGAGAAAACGTGCATAGCATGTTCAGCTGCAATGTCTCTCACTTCCTGTCTGTCTGTCTGTCCTGCCAGCCCCCAGTCAGAGCCAGATGAATATGACGACGTTGGAGGTAAGGCAGGGGTCTGCATGCCCGAGCAGATTAGGGAAGTGGGTCCTTTGTACATTTATAGCCCTTCTGCAAGAGTGATGTAGGATCTCTGTGCCCAAGTGGACTGAAAGGCCAAAATGAACACATGAATGAAAGCAGCATTTAAATAATACTTTTCAAGACACTTTACAGAACCAATGGGGAGCCACTTCAAACACCACCACTGTGCAGTACCCAGCCCACCACGCCGTGGCTAAGGTGGTGAAGGGCAGCTTTGATAGGGCCAAAGTGGGTAATTTTAGCCAGGGCATTGGGGTACCACCCCAGGAAGATTATAGAAGGAGAAATCCTTAGTCTGCAAGCTGTATCAATGCCCAAAAGAAGAGTGTCTCTCATGTCACGCACCTCTCTTCCAGGTCACCCAAACCAAAAGCACGAGGTAAGGTATCAAACAGTTGGATGGGGTCTGTCACAGGAAGGGCTGACGTGCCTCTCAGTGCTGCCACCTGGGCTGAAGCCATCATTACCATTGACTGTTACTGTTATTTCCTAAGCCTCACTAGAGACTTCCGATGCTAAGTACTGTATATCCACATGAATGATGATGGTATACTAATGGTTACTATACAAGTATTTTTCCACTGGCCATTTTAGTTAGATTTGATTGGTTTGCATGCTGATCTATAAAGGAGCCTAAGGCCCCGCCCCTTTGCTGTTAGCCCAGTCACCTCTGACACAGCAGGGCGGCGCCATGCACATTCCTGCCTCATGCCGTTTCCTCTCACGCACACAGGGTAGCGACAGCGACGAGGAGACCTACGAGGACCCCGACAGCAGATGGTGAGACAGCCGTGTCACTTAGGTGCTTCCGAGGAACAGGGCGAGTTTCTGTGATGTCATCGAGCGGCCATTGGCAAATTTGCCCAGTGTCGGGTTAAACCTAGTAAAGTATGGGTATTTGACCCAATATCCATCCATCCATCGTCTAACTGTTTATCCTGGTCAAGGGCCTAGAATCTTAAGCTAGATTCATTTTTATTTAATTGTTTTGTCACTTATGATTAGGAGTCAATTTTCAACGCATTATTATTTGTGTTATTCACTCATTTCATTTTTAATCAGACTGTTTTTAAATTTTTAATTTTGAGAAAAATGTTAGTTTGGTCATTTGAAGGCTACTGACTTTATATACCACATGAAGGTGACCACTGAACTCCTCCACAGGTCATCCGCGGAGGTGAAGGAGAAGAGGCGGGATAAGGAGGACAAAAGGAAGGTGGAGCTGGAGAAGAAAGAGCAGAAGGAGCGAGAGAAGAAAGAACAGGAGATGAGGAAGAAGTTCAAGGTGAGTGTCATGTGTGTGGGCCTTCCACGAGCCCCTCAGGGGACCCCTGGGAATCCCCCCATGGCCGAGCAACACTGCAGCTAAAGGGCTCCCCTCTATCCTTTCTGCGCAGATTACAGGGCCTGTGCAAGTCATCCACAAGGGCAAGGCCAGAGTGGACTGCAAAGGTTGCAAGACGGACCTGAGTGTGAAGCAGGGCGACCCCATCGAGATCATCCGCATCACAGACAACCCCGAGGGCCGCTGGCTGGGCAGGACGCGGGAAGGCTCCTGTGAGCAGCTGGCTCCGCCCCCTCCTTCCTCCCTGCCTTCCTCTCCTTCCAACTCATCCTCTTCCTCCTTTTCTCACTGCAGATGGCTACATCAAGACCGAATCAGTGGCGATCGACTTTGACACGCTGAAGCGTCAGGGAGGAGCGATGACCAACCAGGCCAACATGGACCAGGAGTTGTACGACGACGTGGGCAGCCAGGACTCCAGGTGTGTCAGGGGCTTCCCTGTGGACAGAAGTGGCTCTCGGGGTGTGGGCTGCCTCAGACATCCAGCAATTTTAACATTAAACCCGTTCTTAATTTCAGGGTCGTAAGAGGTCCTGGAGGTAAGCTTCAGAAACACTTAAAATGTTTTGGATATAAAAAAAGTGAAATCTAAACATAAACATGTCCACAAGACCATAATAAAATATACCAGATCATAATGGGGTCATTAGCAGAGTGGTGAAAAGACCACCAAAGGCCTTGAATAAACCCCCCCGTCCATGTTCTCACAGTGGTTCTGCCCCCGCCACCAGGCGAGGATGGTGAAATATACGACGACTTGGACGACCCAGATCTGAACGTCAGGTGAGGTCCTCGCAGGGAGCAGTTGTGCCGCTGAATACCGTGCATGTCCCCGTGTGTCGTCGTCGTTTTTTCACGCCTCTGTGTGCGTGTGCAGACGAGGCTGAGCGCTCATTCTTCAGCCTGTATCACTGTGGTGCCTAAGGCGTAACCCCCCTGCCCCACCCCCAACACCAGCCTACAGGAGTCCAAGAGCTCACCCAAAGCCCGGAATCTCCTGAGTGTGTTCAAAGGCTGGGACGACTGGAGGAGAGGCACAGCCAGGAGTAACCAGTAATCCTCACCTTTGCTGGGCATACGACTGACCATTAATCAGCACGCTGTTTCCTCCAAATTCAGCTTCTGCCAAACGGACACTAATTCATAACCATTTTAACGGGACCCACTCCCACAGCCAGTGTGATTGACTGTGATTCCACAGGCTTGCCTCAAATTCTGATGATTTTTCTAATCTTAATCTTAGTCTTAATCTTATCTTAATCTTAATTTTTCTTAGTCTGATTACTTAAGTGTTATGGGACATTTGATTGTGCTCCACTGTCAATCAGCTTCGGAAATCAAACTGCCCGCCGCTCTCTGCAGATGGTCCCCATATATATCTGTAACAGTGACTTCTTCCTGCCAGCCCCCCCCCCCCCCGTTAACCTCAGATACATGCTGCCCACAGCATCTGCACTTGTCTGAATGCGTGTTTGAATCCACGTCGCTTTCACAGCGCCATCAATCAACTTGCCCTCAAAATAGCCATGATGAAGACCCTTGGAATACTAACCTCATCTCTTCAGCTGGCACTTTCTCTGCTGCATTGCAGCTGCTTATCGTGGCTCTTTCTCCTTTCTGTGCTTCCAGAGTCCCACCCCCGCCCCAGTTCACTCCTGAAGAAAACGCAGGTGAGGCCTGGTGACCTCGCTTCCTGCCTGATGTTTGGAGTGTAGAAATGGGCTGCCGGCCCAACTGTGGGATCCAGAGTAACTCATAATTAAAACAACCGTCCATCCATCTCTCCGTCCATCCATCCATGCACATCTCCATTTTTGATACCTGCTTATTAATTCAGCAGAGCACAGAGCAAAATCTAGGAAGCGTTAGACCGGCACCGTGCGCAGGATGCAAGTCCACTTCCGGGCACTCGGACCCTTGATTAGTTCTTTGTAGTGCACATGTGCCTCTCATTACTGATATTCAGAACCTGCTGACTCATTGCTGTGTATCATTTTGTCCCCACCAAAAATACAGCATCCTCTGTTGATGAGGTGTATGACGACGTGGATTCCCCCATCGCTGGGTGAGCCGCTGCCGTTGAGTCTTGCTCTTACCTTCTCAACAGCTGTGTTAAATATAAAATGCTGAGGCGGTTCTCCAGGAATGGTGAACCATGAATGCTGCCATATGATGTGGAATGCCCGCACCTTAAGTCAGTCTCTGGGTGTCAGGGTCACTTACCGTAAGTCTGAACCAGGCAGGGAGCCGCTGACTCACTGCCCTCTCTTTCCCCAGCCACACGGCCAAGCCCAAGGGCAAAGTGGAGGACCCCAAGAAGCAGAAGAAGTTTGAGAAGGAGGAGAAGGAATTTCGGAAGAAGTTCAAAGTGAGTCCTACCAAGCGTGACCTACTGCCCTCGGCTGTGTCCCCCTGAAACCTCACATCTTCTCGGTCCCTTGGTTCTGCTTTTTATGGCCCCTGGAAACATTAACATGACGAGGCAATTTGATCTTTGCTGTTGGCAGTTTGAAGGAGAGATCCAGGTTCTTGACCACGTGACTGTTTTAGCGTCGCTCAGCGGGAAAAAGTGGGGGGCCAAAGAGCTGGTCCTTAAACCAGGGGAGACCCTGGACGTCATTGTGAAGGCTGTGGACGGCAAGCTGATCTGCAGGAATGAAGAGGGAAAATGTGAGTCTGAGTTAATCAACTGCTGAGGTCTGAGGTGTTTTTGGAGGTCTTACCCACCAAGGGGAAGGGGGATTAGAGAAGATCAGACCAGTTTAAAATGTAAACTAAACAATGTTTAAAATGCAAACTAAACTAGGTATATAGTACTAGTTACACTGTTACTATAAATCGGTTCCATGTTCATTTCTGAAATAACATACCGTGTTTCTCTCTTTGCTTTGCAGTCGGCTATGTGTCAACAAGCAATGTTGTTACGGAGTAAGTATTTCATCGAAAAGTCAAACATTAACATCAATACAAACATGCTGCTGTAGGTCAGACACAGATGCCAGTCAGGTTCTCAAGCGCCTGCTCATCCACATGGTGCACAGAAACCTCACAGCGCTGCCCAAACACCACGATCCATCAGCACCATCATAAGCGTGTCTACTCCTCCACCAGCCTCTGAAACGCAGCAAGTGAGCAAAGAGTTCGCTGCAATACAGAAATCTTTCCATGACGAAATCTCTACTCTCTTGCTTTCACAGGGATTCGGACATCTACGATGACATCGGAGATGGTATGCTCTCCGTATATATTTCAGTCCTCTATGGCAGTGTTTCCCAATCCGGTCCCCGGGGACCTGCAGACAGTCCATGTTTTTGCTTCCTCCCAGCTCCCGGTAGGGAGGGAGCAAAAATGTGGACTGTCTAGCTGGGAGGTGGGAGGAAGCAAAAATGCAGACCGTTTGTCGGTCCCCGAGCAGAGGGACTCTGGGGGCCCTAGGCAAAAAAAATCCATGGGGCCCCCCAATTCCCCCTCCCCCAGCATGGTAAAAATGTATTACCTTTATTTCAACGTGAAGTCCAAATTAACAATATCAATAAAGAGAAACATAAGTCCTTTATTATCACTTTTGTGATAAACAGAATACACAGATAGTACATCGCAACAACAAATCTGCTCTATCTAATCAGCTGCCCTCAGGCTCCCTTACCGTTCAGGGACTCAGTCAGCCGCCTGTCTGTCCTGTTGTTATACCTCTGTTCCTGAGGACTGGGTTGGGAAACAGCGCTCTATGGGAAAGCAAAAGTATAGAATCTTACAAGGACATTAATGGATAAACTGCTTGGTGAATCGAGCTGTTACTTTAAGAGCCCCTTAGCAGTGTGGCAACTTCCTTTGAAACACACTGTATGGTTTGTCTGGCTCCTTCTGATAGCTCTGCTTTGTTCTTTTGCAGATTGCATCTACGATAATGATTGAAGGGACACTGTCACCCTCTTGCTGTAAAACGATGTGTGTTTTCTCCGTTTGTCTTTGTAATTGTATGTAATGCTGACTGTGTTTACTGCATTACAAGAGGGGGGCAGTGAAAGGGGATCATGCTTTGGAAAGTCCTCCTCAGCCATGTGACTGTTCCATCTGCGATTGGCTGATACAGCAGAACATGGCCAGGAAAATGAACCAGCAAAATCTGTGTCCCACTAGCCTGGAAATGGTCCATTCTTTCCAAGAGCTTCCAAAAGTTTGGTGCTGAATAGATGAGGTTCAAAGTCATCAATGTTTTCCAAAATACAAACCATCATTCATCATATATCCAGCCCCAGGCAATATTTTTTTCTCAAAAGCTCCCATATGAGTCCCACATAGGCCCCTGAGCCAATGAGAAGACCCCCTGGATTTACTACAAACATCTCCTTTTCATCTCCTTCTGCTGCACAAAGGACCTACACCCAGACTGCAGACCAGTCAGACACAAAGCCAGGTATTGGGGGGTTTGGGAACCTTGTAGAGCAATCCTCAGCCAACACGAAGCCAGCGGCCAGACTGGGGCTTTAAGAAAAATCTGCCTGTTTAAATTAAAAATTGGCTGATTTCCTGCAGATTGAGTTGCATTTTCACTTTCTAAGCCCCTTTTTAGTTGTCCACCCCTTCAGTGCAGATACTGAGAGCCATGCACCCTGATCCAGTCCCTTTTTAACCGGGCCTCAGTGAACGAAACCGTTGCGTGTGTTCAGTGTGTGAATGTGCACCCTGTATTCGCATAGCTTGATGAATAAGCAGTATTTTATCTGTGTTTGTTTGCTTGTTCTTCTCCTTCATATGATAAGATGTCTTTTTGGCCTTTTATAAATTTCTTTTTGGAATAACATGTATATTTTGCTTACCATAAAAAAGGGAGAAATTTACTGTCTATGTTTTACATCTGCCTGTGTGATGTTCCCTGTATTTATGATCATTAAATCTGTCTTATCTCATTTGCAAATAATGGAACACTAACAACCTCAAAGGCTCATCTAGATCCTCCATATAAAATCAGATTTACTGCAGCTTCCTCTATCATTAACTTTGACTGCAGGTTGTTAACTCACAGCTGCACAGTTTAAACAAACCAGTGTTCATGTGGATGCCAGACACTTCCTCCTGTACATGGGCAAGGCCATTCCTCAGCATTACACCATACCTCAAACATGCAGCTCGATTGCAGTTTGATGGGTACACATTACAAAAAGAGAACAAAAATATTCAAGACCAAGAAAGTCCACTTTGTCAATACTTCCTGTTCACAAAACCTGACAGGCTCCTAAAAGCTTCTTGATGTTTTGCAGCATGGTGCTGCTAGCCAGCGGGACTGGCAGTCAAAACAGGAACCACTTGCAGAGATTTTGCTCTGGACAAACTGTTCTTACACCTGGACAGACCCCCAGAGTCATCCACCTTTGTGCTTTGTCTTTTCTATCCTTTTTTGTCTGAGAAGGTTTGGCTACATAATCAGATTTACAAACATGGCTATAATGCAGCCATAATGATGTGAGAAGACCAACACTCCCATGGATAGTGACATTCTGGTGCATTTCACGCTCTGATTTGCTCCTTTCTGCTGCATCACAGTGTGTCCTTGTAACCGGAAAAGCCATCTTGTGGGCATGTCTTTGACTCTGATTGGTCCTCAGTTATGTTGTTGGTGAGCATGCAAAAGAATAACTACACCTATTCTTTGGATAGGGAACGGAACTCCAGTTTGCTGAAAATGAAGTAATAAAAAATCGTGGTAATCTGGGGGTGATATCAGGCATCTGCAGTATAGCTATACTTACACTAAGTACTACCCTAATATTCACCTCCTTACCTGCTTCAGATCAGGACCAAGAGTCCCAGAAGGATTCATTCTGGTGTACCTATGAGAAAGTATTTCATTGATCGGTGGTCTGTACTACGAAGCAGGGTTACTAGCTTATTGGGGTAACTTGTTGGATTTAAGGTACCACAGTTTAAATGGACTTCATATTCATTCACTTACATTTTGCCCAGACTACCTTAAATCCGACAAGTTACCCCAAAGCCAATAACCCCACTTCGTAGTATAGGGGGCAGTTCCACACGACAACATTCAAGCACAATATTTACATTTATATATTATATACTTTTATCCAAAGACATGTGCCATTGAGAAAGCAGGGTCAGTCCCTGGATCAGTTGAAGGCCTTGCTTAAAGGTCCAACGGTGAAATCACTCTGGCCATGGGATTTGAACTGCCAATCTTGCAGTCATGTGCACAGGTAGAGTTGCCACCTGTCCCATATATTATGCAGGATTGAAAAACAAATTTGCCAAATTTCATCATCGGTATCACTGGGGACTGGGGTGGGGGGGACAATATCCCACATTTCTTTGGGTTGAAAGTGGTAGCCCTGTCACAGCCAGTGACACTGTGTCACATTTTGCCCCTATTATTGGGACACTGTAATTGAGATTACTCTGCATGGTTGAGGTCCGGGGAACAATCAAGCATTTGACTTTTCAACACCCAGGTGAGAGATTTTTTTGTTTTGCTGCAGTGTGTAGTTTTTCCACTTGGTGTCGCAATAACACACATACCAACATAGCCAGCGCCCAACCCCGCAACTCACGTAGCTAGTGCTATAGAAATCAACGCAAAACTAGAATGGGGCCCTTAATTACTTTGAAGACAACTAGTTGGAGGTATCAGCACCCAGAAAGGCTGGTTACTTTTCTATTATAAATTAATTTTTTATTAATTAAATACATATTATACCTGATATGACTTTTCAAACAATTTTCACACATTTGTTTCTCACTGAAATTGAAAATATGCCACTACCAAAATAAACTTACTATGTAAACATTAATATGTGGCTCAGGCAGATTCCACTCTAATGTTTCAAGTTTTATCATCATGTGTTTTCAGAGAAGAGAGATCTTTTTTTTGCTTTATAGAACTGAGAAAAAAATAGCTAACGCAAGGTTTTATGGAGACATGGATTTTTGTCAATAAACTTGTAAAACACTGAGTTTAGGTTTAATATTCACAGCTTTTGTTCATATGACTGATATACCTGTTAGATTACTGCATCTAAATGTTCATACTGCAGGATGCTTTCCAATAACATTCACTGTGTTCCCGTAAACCCAAATACTTCTCCTGCTTTTGCTGTTCTAGTTCAGCGCTGCGTTATTTCTATGTCCTGCTCGTCCAGAGAGCCCACGCTGGCACGAGGTACGCCCGCACGTACGCGCCGCAGATTTTCTCTCGCGATATTTCGCGATGTTTCCGGTGTTGTGAATGCCCCTGGAAACATGGCGGTCAGCATCCGCGGCCGTCAGATCCGAAGCCTTCGGATGCGAGGTGAGTTAGGGCTGTGCCCCCCTGAACCAGAACCACGCCGGGCGGTGACCGTAGATCCTGATGTGTACCTTGCAGCTTTCAACTGACCTTATGATCTCACTGTAGACGCACTGTGTGTTTTGACAGGTCGGAATGACAGCGGGGAGGAGAACGTACCGCTCGATCTCAGTAGAGGTAAGAGTGACAGTGAAACTGGGGACACTGTAGGGGACTGGAAGGGCCGGCGGACATCTGAGCGTTAGGTTGGTTCCTGCATGCAGCCCCTCTCCGTTCTCACCGTGCCTGACCCTTGGGATTTCAAGCCAGTGATGGATTCATAGTGCGGTCACCTTTCTGATTGTGCTGCCGGGCGGTTTATGGTCCGGGGTAAACCTAGGTAGGAACCGCCTCATGTGCGGGTGCGACGGTTTATACATGTCCGGGGGGATTGGTCCGCGTCTTGGAGAGACTGTTCATGTGCAGTGGAGTTGCGGTCCATATCCGTGTGCAACCCCAGAACCGCCTTGTGTGGGCGGGTCTGTCAGATGCGCCAGCTACATGAGGGCCCAACGAAGTTTCACCCGTCCGCGATTGGGGGATATTTTTAATGTTATCAGTGACCTGCTCTTTAAATACTGTCGCACAGTGTCGCCACTGACTGGTTAGCCACAGCAGGAAATTATAACTATTTACAGTCATCCTATCAGTAAATTGACTCGTTATTCCGTTTGCTGCAGTGGTGGGGAACCTGACCCACAGATGGCTGATGTGGGTGCGGCCAATAACAGTGGGTCCCCAGCACAGGAGTTTAAAACCACTACTTTATTATTGGTGGATTGAGAGGTTATCCCAACAGCAGCCCTCAGTGGATCAGGTTCCCCTACCCTGCTTTACTGCATTCAGGGTTCTGTGGCTGTATATGGTATGTAGACAGAAAGCTTGGTCTGTGTGCAAGACCAATAAAAGGATGGAAGACTGGATTAGTATATGTGACCAGTATAGGGCAAAGCCGGGGTATGTGTTGGTGATGACTGACAATTGGGGGCGGCATGGTTAGCACTGTTGCCTCACACCTCTGGGACCTGGGTTCGAGTCTCCGCCTGGGTTACATGTGTGTGGAGTTTGCATGTTCTCCCCGTGTCGTCGTGGGGTTTCCTCCAGGTACTCCGGTTTCCCCCCACAGTCCAAAGCCATGCTGAGGTTAATTGGAGTTACTTAATTGCCCATAGGTATGCATGTGTGAGTGAATGGTGTGTGAGTGTGCCCTGCGATGGGCTGGCCCCCCGTCCAGGACTGTTCCCTGCCTCGTGCCCATTGCTTCCGGGATAGGCTCCGGACCCCCCGCGACCCAGTAGGATAAAGCGGGTTGGAAAATGGATGGATGGACGACTGACAATTGATTGTTGGCATAAAGACGCCTGTGAAGATGACTTGTGAGCGTCCGTGCTCTCGTGCTGCAGTGTCTTTGGTGCCATCTGCTTACCATTACCTTCGACCCCGTGAGGAACAACGTATGTTTAACTGAAGAAAATAAGTGAGCCGGTCCCACTGTAGATGCTCCGCTAAGAGAGTCAGTGTCAGTTACCGGTTTGTCTTCCTTTTGGCCAGTGTGTCCAAGTAATCACTCCAGCGTCTGTAAATGACTGTTACTGCAATATTAAAGCACTAAGCTCAGATGGAATTGAATTGAACTAAAACAGCCAATTGAGAGTCAAATCTGGGTATGTGCAATGCGTGCGTGCGTGTAGTCCAAGTATACGTTACATTGTGGGGTCCAAATGTCCTGTTGTTTTGACGTTGTCAAAGGGTTCAAGTTTATAAAAAAAAAATGAAAATGCCAAAAGACTTTATTTGGTTTGGTTACTTATGATTGAGGATAGGGCTGTATAGGGGTTATTGTTGGGATTAGGGTTTTGCCCATAGAAATGAATAGAGTCCCCACAAAGATATGAGTACAGATCTATGTGTGAATGTGTGTCTTCCTGCACTGCTTACTGGAATGCTGACAATCTGGAGGGAAAGTCAGTAAGGGAGGTTGGTTTGCTGACTGGACAGGAAGGGGTGGAGGGGGAGGGGTGTGGCAACATAGGGAGGGAAGGAGGATAGATGGGGTCAGCAGGGAAATTAAAGGTGGAATCTTCCTGTAATCGGTGGGCATGCTGTGGCCTGCTTCTCTTCCACTTTCTGTTCCAGCTCAGTGCTCCACTTTCTTTCCTCCCTGTGTCTCCTACACGTCCCACATCTCCTTTGTGGAAGGTGCAGCTTTTGTTTTGAGTCTGAAAATAAACCTGCAGCCGTTCCACCTTAAGGATGCTCTTCCTGCACACGATGCAGGTTTACAGATTGCTGTGTTTAGGGCGTTGACTCGTAAGGTAGACTGATCCACCATGCGGGTCTTGCTGCTGAGTGCACAGTAGCATCCTGAAGCATGTGGACCTGCAACCACTGCTTGGTACGTCTCGGCACATGATCTCAGGCTCCTTTCCATGTTCCTCGTAGTTTTCATTGGCTTCTCAGGTGAGATTGGCAGCCTGTTTCTCTCTCCAGCTCACCAGCTCAGTTGGTGAGTTTCCACTCAGTGGTATGACAGGTGTTGGCATCTATTGGCACCATAGAGCAGTAGGGGGGTAGCGGTTAATGACTGACCTTTTAACTGAAACAACTTTGACAGGTCTTTGAATATGAACTAAACAAACCAGTGTTAGTAGAACAGACCCTATGTGGGTGTTGGCCCTGTTAACCATCCATGGGCCACTGCCTTGGGGCAAGACCCATCCACTCTAATCCTGAATGGGGATATTAAAAACACTGTGTAATCTGATGGTGCCCAGAGCGTAAGGAGCAGACTTGATCCAGCACAGCAGACTTGATGAGTCAGTTGCTGCTACGTGGGTTTTCCTGACGCCCAGCCTGCAGCGTGCTGGAGAGGCCTCGCATATTTGGGGCATGAGAGTGATTAAACTGTTCCAGGTGAGAGAAGCGACAGAGGGGTCTGGCAGAGCGTCTGTGAATTCATGCCTTAAATGTTCAGAGGCCAGTGAGGAAAAGTAGACTCTTCCATAAGGTAACATGAGATGCCTGGTGTCTGTGTGCGCGCTTGGACCTCATACCAGCTGACTTAGTGCTTCAGGAACGCTGGAATGATGACCTCACAGCCTTCCTGCTGCAGTAAGTGGGGGGTAATTCTCCGTAATCCTCTTTACCCCACACTATGGAGGAAGTTGGCTTTTATAGCTGTTTATGAAAGATAACAAAACTTTCACCCAACAAATTACTGCGAGAGAGGGGAGATTGGGTTGAATCCCTCAGCCCTCTGTGGCTTATTGTGACTCACATGATCGTTTACATCAGGGATGTAAGGACTTGTACTACCTAATGCAAGGCTTGTGACGATACTGGGCTTTCCACAAGGGAGGATCTTGACTTTGTTATAGTACTGGGGCGCTCTATCTGTGCTATGAGATGATAGATATGGATTTGGTATATAAGAGGTATTCTATGACTGCATCACTTTTTGTAATCAGCCTGGGTGACCTGGATGTAGGTTCCTTTTTTGTAGGTTCTGTTTTTTCCAGCCTGTGGTTAAATATGTGTCTGTGACCGGAGACTGGCCTTCCTCCTATACAAGTCATCTTTCTTTGTCAGCAGGAAAGACAGGTATGACCTGACATGACCTGGTCAGTGAACGTCAGCCAGACCCGATCTGGTCAGTGAACCTCAGATAAACATGATCTGGTCAGCGAACCTCAGATAAACATGACCTGGTCAGTGACCCTCAGCCAGACCTAATCTGGTCAGTGAACATTATTATTATTATTATTATTATTATTATTATTATTATTATTATTAATAATAATAATAATAATAATTAATAATCTGTCTTTCCTGATTATAGAGATGACCATGAGAGCATACTGTAGAGTTCATAAATAGTTCAAACATAACATATGAGTATGCCCATGTGCCCCCCCATTTCTCTGGTCACAAGCCCCTACTGTACTGCAGGATAGTCCATTGTGTGAAATGCCTCTCTTCCAAAATTTCTAATAGTCTCCTCAACCTGATCAGTCTAGATTCAGGCCTGCAGACACGACCTGGTCAGTGTAAAAGTAACCTCCTCCAGCAGTTATAACAGCAGAGATAATTCAAGGCATTCTTTGTACAAGGGATACTGCTCTATCCCATGGGGTGAAACAGTTAACTAGTCAATTTAAAGTTAAAGGACAGCCTGGAATTTGACTATGCCATCACCACACAACCAGTTAAATATTTGACTTGTATTTTCCTTTAAGGTTGTTCACTCAATCTTCCAATGCTTTACAAGAATAAAAAAATCTGCAGTTCATCAAATAAATGGAGAAGTGATAAAAACCTGTGTAGTGTATGACCCGGTCAGTGAACCTCAGACAGACGCGACCCGGTCAGTGAACCTCAGACAGACGCGACCCAGTCAGTGAACCTCAGACAGACGCGACCCGGTCAGTGAACCTCAGACAGACGCGACCTGGTCAGTGAAAGAATTCAAAACACTGACAAACTGATACATGCCTTTGTATACAATAGGTTACACTGCTGTAATGCTCTGTTATCTGGGAGGACACACTGTACACTAAACACCTTGCAGTGTGTTCAAAATGCAGCAGCTCGAATTGTCACCAGGAGCAGGAAGTTTGAACACACAACCCCTGTTCTTAGGCCCCTGCACTGGCTTCCTGTTAGGATCAGGACTGACTTCAAAGTTCTCCTACCTCCTGTAAGGTATTTAAAGGTCTGACACCAGTCAGTTGACCTTGGACCCCTAGAGGTATTTTTTTCCTCCCTACTTTGCAGTTTCTGGTTCTTCTTCTCCGATGTCATTTGACAATATAAAATTGGATCAGATGGAATGGAATGGAATGGAATGGAATGACCTGGTCAGTGAACCTCAGCCAGGTATGACCTGGTCACCTCAGCTCGGTTCATTTGAGCATCTGATAGTCCAAAATTATTGTGCTGCTCCTGTACAGTACAACTCTCTCTTCATAATCACAAGGTTGCAGGTTCAAACTCAGCCTCAGCACGTCTGCAGGTCCTTGAGCAAAGACTTTAACCCCCAGTTCCCTGGGCGCTGCTATGGGTGGTTCCCCACGGGGATTAATAAAGTGATGATTATTATTATTTTCAGCTCTTCTTCACTTCTCCTTCCTCAGACCCTTGTGATAACCTACGTGAGATCCTGCAGAATGTGGCCAGACCGCAGGGCGTCACCAACATGAGGAAACTGGGCCACCTCAACAATTTTATTAAGGTGCGCGACTACCGGACCGTTACCTTTAACAGACCTGCTATTGGATAAGATGGTCACATTGTTGGGCCTCCCTGTCCTGCTATTGGTAGGGTGGAGGTTCCATACTGTTTGTACACCAACACTGTCTGTCAGCACAGTCTCTGGATGCCTGATGGTTGTCTGGTTCCCTCACAACATTTCTCTCATGCTTGCAGCTTCTCTGCAGTGTTGGCCACAATGAGGAGAAGTTTGGGTTTACATATGAAGAGATCATCATGTGGTGAGTCCTCTGGGAAGAAGGGTGCAGCGGTGCCCCTTGTGGTGAAGGGATGCACTGCTCTGTTTACCATGCTCTATACCAGCCCTGTCCGCAGGCGTCTGACTCTGCCCCCTCTGTCCTTCAGCCTGCGGCTGGCGCTGCTCAATGAAGCCAAGGAGGTACGGGCAGCAGGTCTGCGGGCGCTGCGCTACCTCATCCGTGATACCAGTGTCCTTCAGAAGGTGCTTCTACTACAGGTAGACTACCTGATTGCCAGGTGAGTGACGGGGCTTCAGTGGTCCCACCTTCCTATCTGGGTCGCTTTTTGCAGTTGGTTAGAGTGAGAGACTTGGTTATGTTCCATTTGAGCTTTCCCTCCCAGGTGCATTGACATACAACAGAGCAACGAGGTGGAGCGGACACAGGCCCTGAGACTGGTGCGCAAGGTAAGATGCCATCCCATACTGCTCTGGGTGGTTAGAGTGTGCCTTGTGCTTTCACTGGTGGTCTGAGTGTGTTCTGGGCTGCCCCCTAGTGGTTGAAGTGTGTTCCAGGCTGTCCTGGGTGGTTGGAGTTTGTTCCCCATGATAAGAGTGTGTTCTGGGCTGCCCCCTAGTGGTTGGAATGTGTCCTGGGCTGTCCCAGATGGTTGGAGTGTGTCCCTGGTGATTGGAGTGTTTTGGGCTGCCTGCTATTGGTTGGCGTGTGTTCTGGGCTGTCCCCTATTGGTAGTAATGTGTCCCAGTTTGTCCCGGGTGGTTAGTGTGTCTCAGGCTGTCCTGGGTGGTAGGACTGCATCCCAGGGTGCTTTAGAAGGCCTGTTATGATTGTAAGTCTCTTTCAGTTTCGTGCTGAATAAATCCTAAACTGTTTGGCGAACTCTAAGAATGTATGTTTTCAAGTTGGTTGCCATGTTACCTAATGGTTCTGATTTCTTGCTTTTGCTGCCCCCTACAGATGATCACCGTGAACGCGCTGCTATTCCCCAGCTCCATCACCAACTCCCTAATCGCTGTGGGCAATGATGGTCTGCAGGAGCGTGACCGTATGGTGCGCGCCTCCCTGGCTACCATCTGTGAGCTGGGTGGGTTTCATGGCTCTGGTCCACTGTCTTTTCCATTAAATATGCTTCTGGCTGAATCTCAAACCCATCCCTACTCACTAGCACTTCACTACAGAGTGACACTTTGTGTGAAGTCACACTTGCAGCTATGGAGGTTTCCCCAGATTGAGGGGAAGGGTATGAAGAGGCAGGCAAACTTCGGGGTGCCCCCCGAAACAGGAGCCACCTGCGTCCATGGAAGCCGACAGATGATCTCATTGCCTGTGTATGGAAGTAAATCTGTGTCATCAGAATTTGAATTTTATATGCCACTGAAATTCTAACATTGAATATTTATGCAT
>JAODJU010000119.1:21378676-21391896 GCA_026776725.1 Gnathonemus echidnorhynchus | reverse complement strand
TATAAACTGACTGCAGCCAAGTCGGACAACTTCTACTCCTCATAGTGTGCGAGACCTGACTGCAATGGCCACACTGCCAGTAGGGTGTAGATAAATCTATACAAATATCACCTGCATGCACATTACTTCTTTTCCAATAACCAACCTCTGATCCAAACTGTTAGCAGTGGAAAAAAATAAACTATTGTGTGTAGTGGCCCTGTGTAAAAAGATAGCTGCCAGAAAAAAAAGATCAAATACATGTATTTCAAGGAATGAAAAGTTTGTACTGAGTAAAATGCAATTCT
Source organism: Gnathonemus echidnorhynchus (assembly GCA_026776725.1). Classification (NCBI taxonomy): domain Eukaryota; kingdom Metazoa; phylum Chordata; class Actinopteri; order Osteoglossiformes; family Mormyridae; genus Gnathonemus; species Gnathonemus echidnorhynchus. The sequence continues at coordinate 21,391,609 of JAODJU010000119.1, read as the reverse complement.
TACTTGAATGCCTTCTTCACAGACTGGATGATTAAAGAAATAAAGCAGCGCAACACTACAGTAACTAACAATAAATAAACCACTAACTTGTACTTTTAGAGCATTCATGTCATTAATTTAAATAAATTCATGTCATTTATTTAAACTTTATTTTACCAGGTAAATTAACTGAAAACCAGTTATAACTGCTTTACGTGATATTCGAGAGAAATAGCAGATAACGCCTTGGAACTGCCTGAGATACAAATGTCAGGACCTGAATGCATTGCTGTTGTGTTGTAAGCGGCTGTAAGCGAACACAGCCACAGATTCAATTGCTTAGCCTTGGTATCCTGGATGTATAACTCGTATTTTTAACCTCATATTTTTGCACGTGAATTCAGACTGTTGAATTTCCAATGCATAAATATTCCATCCATCTATTGTCCAACCCGCTTATCTGACAGGGTCATGGAGGGTCTGGAGCCTATCCTGGAAGCAATGGGCACGAGGCAGGGAACAACCTTGAACAGGGGGCTAGCCTATTGCAGGGCACACTCACACACCAGTCACTCACACATGCACACCTATGGGCAATTTAGTAACTCCAATTAACCTCAGCAGGGCTTTGGACTGTGGGGGGAAACCAGAGTAACCAGAGGAAACCCCACGACGACATGGGGAGAACATGCGAACTCCACACACGTAACCCAGGCAGAGACTCGAACCCAGGTCCCAGAGGTGTGAGGCAACAGTGCTAACCACTGCACCACCATGCCGCCCCGCATAAATATTCAATGTTAGAATTTCAGTGGCATATAAAATTAAAATTCTGATGACAGATTTACTTCCATACCTGTGCTGTTATTTTATATCACTGTTTACAACTGCAGAAACTCTTGATCCTACGTATTGTAACAGGAAAGAATGAATTGAGAGCTTAGAATATATTAATTTGCAAAAATATTTACAGCTTCACAAATAGGATTTTTACAAAGACAATCTAAAAAAAAATCATTTAAAAACTGAAGCAACACTTTCATTTTCCATTTTATTCTCAGATTACTGTTTTGGTTGTCAAGGCAGCATTAAACAATGAACAAATATTTGTGTACAACAAATCACACAATTGGAGGAATCGGTGGAGAGGAACTACTTACATTTATACGATGTTTCCTCCATATTTGATGTTGCGCTACACCAAGGGGGCAGCATGGAATTTTAGCCGGCATCGCTGCAGACTCGTTATCGGAGGTTTTTATACTCCACACCCACTCCGTAGTACTTAGTGTGGGCTGGACACCCCTCCACATGCATGCGCAAATGGAGTGTTAGTGGCGAGGGCGAGGGTGTGTGGGTTGGACTGGGATTCAGCCTTTGTCTCTTGCTGATGGTGTCCTCATCCCGTTCAGCCTTGAAGAACCCCGAGGTGGTGGCGCAGAGGGGCGGTCTCAGCACCATCTTGAAGAACGTCATTGACTGTCAGCTGAGCCGTATCAACGAGGCACTCATCACCACCGTCCTGCATCTGCTCAACCACCCCCACACACGGCACTACGTTCGCTCCGACGTGGAGCTGGAGGTACCGGTCTTGCACCATCTTCCCAACCCATGCATGGTCGACATGTGAAAACTCGCCCACTATTCTGAGTGCTCGCTTGTTCCTTCCAGCAAATCCTGGCACCTTACACGGACTTCCACTACAGGCACAACCCAGACACAGCTGACGGGCAGCTCAAGTAGGTGTAATGGCACGGGGCTGGGCAGGGTCAAGGGGTAGGATCGCCAGCCATCTGGCCTCTCTCTGACTGGCTGTCACCATTTGCCATAGGGAGGACAGAGAGGCACGCTTCCTAGCTAGCAGGATGGCTATCGTAGCATCGTTCCGGTCCTGGTCAGGTGAGCAGGTGTCTGACAGGTTTCATCGTGGCCGTCTATGTTCTGATAGAATCAATGCATGTAGGACCATAGGAGTCACCGCAAACGTTGCTAATAGAGGTCTCCTCAAAATTCAATGTTCCCTCTTGCCTCAGGGATCATTAACCTGTGCAAGTCGGGCAACTCTGGAATCGTCTCGCTGATTGGCTTACTCTCCATACCAAACATGGATGTCAGGGTAGGTGGGAGATCTCGGAATCCTTTAGCCTGCTGCCATGTTGTATTGGTTTACCTGACAGATTTGTCGCTGTATCCACTGCTAATGTGACAGTAGAACATGACTCTCTAGTAGGGACTAGTGACTCGTTTGATCTGGGCTCCCTTGGTTCTCCCACAGAAAGGTCTGCTGGAGGTGATGTACGACATATTCCGTCTTCCTGTTCCCGTGGTAACCCGGGACTTCATGGAGGCTCTGCTGAGTGTGGGTGAGTCCTACTGAGGTTTGCAGCCGTTTGTTGATGTGTATGGGCTTGTTCAGCTTAGCTGTTGTTTTCCTGTTTCCACACTTAAGTCTCTTGCTAACAGTTGGTGTACTAATTCCATTCTAGACCCCAGCCGGTACCAGGATAGCTGGAGGTTGTCTGATGGCTTTGTGGCCTCAGAAGCAAAGACCATCCTCCTACATCGAGCAAGGTCACGGTAAGCCTGCTATGGATGCCTATGAAATATCCAGAAACCAGGTCCCTGAGGTTCATTGAACTACTTGCTAAATTCCACTTTTTCTTTGGTTTCCCTGTCCAGGCCTGACCTGATGGACAATTATCTTGCTCTGGTGCTGTGTGCTTTCATAAACAATGGCCTGTTAGAGGTAGGGCTTGTCACCATGGTTACGTGGTTACTGAGTTATTTATATGTGCATTTCCTGAGCTTTTGGACCGGCACCAACATTGCTGCATATCATCTGTGTCTTTCTTAGAAAACCATTGTTAAACTTGACGCTGACCTTGCTTGTTTTGTTTGATTCCCTGTTGCTGCCATTCTCTTTACATCCTGTCTGTGGCTCAGGGTCTGGTGGAGGTCATCACCAGCAGCGACGACCAAATCTCAGTCCGGGCCACCATTCTCCTGGGGGAGCTCCTCCACATGGTACTATTCAGTGACTCTCAGTTTTATGTTGCCGGCTCCCATTTCTGTGGAAAACCTCAGCCCATTCCTTGTTTTGTGCTCTCTACAGGCCAACACTATCCTCCCACAGTCTCATAGCCACCATTTACACTGCCTGCCCACACTAATGAACATGGCCGCCTCCTTCGACGTCGGCCAGGAGAAGCGCATGTAAGTCCCTTGATCCCAGATCATCTGGTCCTGCTGTTGTCCTGCCGAGGTCACCTCTCTGATAGGTCGTTCATCATGTGTGTCTCCATGCCCGTCTGTGTGTTGTGACGTGTGGCTGTAGGCGGGCGAGTGTGGCCGTCAACCACTTGAAGTGTTTCCACGAGAGGAAGAAGCGGGGACCCAGACCCAGCAGCCTGTACCTGGATCACATCCTGCGCAAGTCCACGGCCTCCCGCTGCTCTACAGAGCAGCACCCTCGGGCTTCCAGGGACATATTCCTCATCAAGGTGACCCTGCTTTACTCTCCAGACCCACGGTGCAGAACAGTGTCGCCATTTGGGTCTCCATATGAATCTGGATTTTCTGCTTCAGTCACGCTGACTGCCCACCGGTTTCAGAACATGCTCGCTGTCACATGATTGGGCGCGGTCATCACACACTCTGAATTTGCAGGATACTGAGGAGGCCCTTGTGATGAACCTGAAAGATAGTCAGATCCTGAACCACAAACAGAACCTGGATTGGAACTGGGTTCTGATCTCCACTATCCTGAAGGTATGAAAATACACCTATAGCATTGTAGACTGTGGTGTTTTATGATTAGTTATGGTCATCACCTGGATGATGTCTCTTCCATTCTCTGTATAGTGGCCAAATGTCAACCTCCGGAGCAACAAAGATGAACAGATACACAAGTGAGTGTCGCCCCCAGGGGTTGTGTTGATCTCCTGCGATGAAGTTAGTCACCATCTTCATGAAAGTCATTAGATCTTGTGACCCTTTCAGATTCCTTCATTGTCATGTGACAACTGCCCCCATACAGGTTTGTGCGCAGGCTGCTATACTTCTACAAGCCCAGCAGCAAGCTGTTTACTAGCCTGGAGCTGGACCACAGTAAGGCAAGGCAGCTAGCGGTGGCTGGCTGCCAGTTCATAGAGTTCCTGCTGGAGTCGGATGAGGTGAAGCCCTTTCCTGTCCCAAGCATTAGATTAACTGACAGAAACTGCCTTTGGCCAGTTTCAGCTAACATTTGACCTTCCCAGGAGGGCCAGGCGTACCTAGAGGAGCTGCTGAGGGACATGGTGCAGTGGCTGTCGTCCTGCTCGGGGCTGAAGGCTGACCGTAGCCTCCAGAACAACGGCCTGCTCACCACACTCAGTCAACACTACTTCCTGTTCATTGGCACCCTGTCTGCCCACCCCATCGGAGTCAAAACACTGGAAAAATGTGGCATCTTCCAGTGGTGGGCCTTCATTCTTTACATTTGACCCCTAGTATAGTACCTTTTAGGAGTTCCTTGTACCTCTCAGAGAGGAGCTAGCATTGCAGCCTATGGTTTCTGAGTTGACACTTTGGGCTTGTCATCTCCCCAGCCTTCTCAGCCTGTGCTCGCTGAAGAACCAGGACCTTCTCCTGAAGCTGACCGTCACCACGCTGGACTATAGTCGTGACGGACTCGCTCGGGTGATCTTATCCAAGGTCCTCACGGCCAGCAGTGATGTAAGGCTCTAGATGTTTTCTCTGCTTTACTGTCAAGGATGCTAACCTTTGTGCGTCCTTCACACGCTACTTCTTGAGGAGGCGTTTGCACATTTTGGGGGTTTTAGAAGTACACTGGGTGCAATGATGACTGGGAGGAGCTCTTGGGTTTGGTCATCCACTCCTCACTCACGGCCCTGCTTGGCCCTTCCCAGAACTGCAGGCTGTACGCCACCAAGCAGCTTAGGGTCCTGCTGCGTGCCAACGTGGAGTTCTTCAGCACCTGGGGCATCGAGTTGCTGGTCACGCAGCTGCATGACCGCAACAAAGCCGTCTCCATGGAGGCGCTGGATATCCTGGATGAGGCCTGTGAGGACAAGGTAGGGGGGGTAGTATGTATGGGGAGTGGCCATTCCTCAGCTTTCTGTTTGTGATGCCATCCTTGTTGGGCTTCTTCATTTATGCTTGTAGGCGAACCTCCATGCACTGATTCAGCTAAAGCCACCGCTAACTCACCTCGGCGACCAGGGCTTACTGCTTCTGCTGCGGTGAGTGGTGCTGACAGCCCCCTTTCTGGACCCGGTGCATACCATATTATACCAGCTGAACTGTGTCGTCATCCACACTCTGTCTTGTAGGTTCCTATCCATCCCAAAGGGCTTTTCCTACCTCAATGAGAGGGGTTTCATCACTAAGCAGCTTGAGATATGGCAGAAGGTCAGTGATCGGCCCATCCAGTCAGAGAGGATGGAGATGGGTTTTGGGTCGTTCATCTGCGTTGAGATTAACCCTGACCCTGTCCCTCAGGAGTACAGCCTGCGCTATGTGGATCTGATAGAGGAGCAGCTGAATGAGGCGCTCACCACATACCGCAAGCCCGTCGATGGAGACAACTACGTACGGCGGAGTAATCAGAGGTGAACCTGAGGGCTACCACTTAGGGCCTGTCTCTGCTACAGAACGGACCCTATCTGTTATGGCCTCCTCATCTCCAGCCACTTTCAGAAACCTCTCCATTCTGTGTCTTACCTTTTTCAGGTGCCAGAGGCCAAACGTTTACCTCCCTGTGCACCTGTATGGTCAGCTGGTACATGATAAGACGGGCTGCCACCTTCTGGAGGTTCAGGTAGGTGCGTGGGGACGGTTCCCCTGCTGTGTCTTCAGATTCGAGTCTGTCCGTCTCCCTCCTGTCAACTGTCTGCTGTTCATGGTTTTGCTCCGTGTCCTCAGAATGTGGTTCCGGACCTCAGCTACACCGTGCGCTCCCCGGTGCTGGACAGCTGGGAGGGCATCAAGCAGCTGAAGGCAGCGCTGTGGGCCCTGGTCAGTGTTCTTCTGGACTCTTCTGCGCCTCTGCTGGGAGGCTTACTGATACTGATACGTTCTGTAAATTGTTCTCAGGGTAACATCAGTTCCTCCACCTGGGGTCTGAACCTCCTCCTGGAGGAGAATGTGATCCCCGACATCGTGGCTCTGGCCCAGCAGTGTGAGGTTCTGTCTGTTCGTGGGTGAGCATTTACCGGTGACCTCCCCCCCAAGCACACCCCATAAACATTCAACATACCGTGCATTAAGTGACATTAAAACCATGTCTCCCCTCCCCCGTTATAGAACTTGCCTTTACGTCCTGGGCCTGATCTCCAGAACCAAGCAGGGCTGTGAGGTTCTGAAGCAGCAGGGCTGGGACGCGGTGCGGCACAGCCGACGGCAGGCCTGGCCCGTGGTGACGGATGAGATGGAGCCGCAGCCAGCCAGTGAGCTGTCCTCCGTGCCCAGCACACTCAGCCTCAACTCCGAGTCCACGGGCTCGCGGCACAACAGCGAGAGCGAGTCCACACAGCCTGGTAAGCCGACACCACGACCCGGGGCTGTGTCACGCTTGGGGGTGCAGCTTCTGGCCCAGCGAGCGTTGGATTGTGTGCCTGCCTTCTGCTTACAGGCCTCTACATTCTGGATGACGAGCGCTTTGGGAGCCCTGAAGTCCCGGAGGACCACCCGGTCCTCATGCGACCTAAGGTCCTCAAGGAGCGGAGCCCTCTGGCGCTGCTAGCGCCGGGCCGCCTGGTCCGCAACAGCTTCCTGAACGTGCTCAGCCTGCCGGGCAAGAAGCAGCGCAGCGCCAGCGACCCCAAGGGCAGCACGGGCAGCAGGGGGCCCTGGGAGTCGCAGCTGGCCAGCCTGTGCAGAAGCCGCACCCTCACCGAGCCGTCCGTGTATGTGCCGGGCCAGCCGGACCCGTTCGCCTTCGCCCGAGGCCCGGAGCTCAGGGAGACGGAGTCGCGGTCGCCCCGCGGTGGGGGCATAGCAGCCCAGCAGGAGCCTGGTAGCCGCGAGCGCCTGACCGGTGACGGCTCCTCCTCCTCATCTTCCGGAGGCGGCGCCCAGTTCAAGAGCCGGAGCCAGAGCTTCAACACTGACACGACCACCAGCGGGGTCAGCTCCATGAGCTCGAGCCCGTCCCGTGAGGCCCCTGGCGTGGACTCGTCCACCGGCGACACAGACTGCGCCAGCCTAGACACGGTGGGCAGCACGCGCACCGTGCGCACGCCATGCTCGCTCACGCCGCAGTCCGACCACCTGCCACTCTCCAAGTCCAGCTCGGCGTCGCTGGTACCGCCCGGCTCTGCCCACACGCTGCCACGCCGCGCCCAATCGCTCAAGTCGCCCTCAGTGGCGGCCATCCGCAGCCTGGCGGACTGCAGCTTTGCGTACACCAGCCCGCGGGATGCGCTGGGCTACGCCACGCTAAAGCGGCTGCAGCAGCAGCGCATCCACCCGTCGCTGTCACACAGCGAGGCGCTGGCCTCCCCCGCCAAGGACGTGCTCTTCACCGACGCTATCACCATGAAGGCCGGCAGCCTGGACTCCCGGCTCACACCCCGCAGGTACCCGCCCACCCCTCCTTCTGTCACCTGACCCTGTATGCTCTCTGTTCCGCCCCGAGGCACAGCCATTTTGTTTATGAGGGAAAGATGGCTTTCTTTGTCTGACATGCTAGGTATCCTTCAGCTGTTTTCAAACCAGGCTTCACTTCCCTCGCTGGCTAATCGCCCATTCCTCAGGTGGGAGAGGCCTAACCTCTCCAGCAGGGCCTTCCTGTCCATCTGCATGTCAACTTCAGTGGAGATTCCTTTTAGAGGCTTACAGGCTCGTCCTTCTGTCGATCGATCTTTCATAGCCGCTTATGTGGTGCAGAGCCTGTAATGTGTCATAGGGAGCGCAGCGTTCACCCTGCTAGGGTCCTGCTCAGACACAGCGTACATGGGCTATGAAGTCTAGGTACACACCCCGCCACTGCACTGAGAAAAGGCAACGCCAGGAAATTCTCATCCATTAGTAACCGTGGCCAGAAGACTGTAAATCATTTCTGTGATTATGGCAGTGGAATCTTCCAGAATAACAGTGTCTCCAGCCTCAGGCCATGAGTGCTCACCAGACGGGTTTGTGACCAACAGCTCCCTTGTCCTGCGGGCCAGTCAGGATAATACCGTGCGTCACTTGGGCAGTGTTTTGCTGGTTCCAGGAGGCCCGTGTGCACGCCCATAATGACCTGTATGACCCCACTGCAGGCAATGCTATTCACTGTCACTCAATTTCATATTCACCCACAGGCCGTAGCATGCAAAGAGAGGCCATGCCGTCTTACGGTTAAGGGTGTATCTCATATGCTGTGATTAATTTCCTGAGCATGTGATGGTTATTTTTGATTGGCTGGCTAGGGCCCTGGCTCTGGAGTACACACCCCCAACCGAGAACCCAGTGCTGTGGGGGCGGAGCCTAGGAGTAATCAGAGCTCTTTCAGCACCCCCTACTTTAAATGAAAACCACAGACCTCTCCCAGTTATGCCACACTTGAGCAATCAGAGCCATTATTTAGCAGCCTCTTGGCCCCTTTGGTCTGGCGGGGGCCCAGACTTTCAGAACGCACTTCCTCCTCTCCTCCTTTCCTGTTTTGCTCCGTCCCCCCTCCCCTTCCTCTTTCTGTTAGGCTCTGCCTGCCGCTGTTTGCTGGTCCTTCTCATCCCTGGTTGTTTGTTAGGCAATCCCTTCCTTTCTTCACCCCACTTTCCTGCCTACTCGGGGGGGGGGTGGGGGGCATTAATTCATGTAGCAGAGTTACCTTTGTATCTGTTAGCGGCGCTGCAGAACCGTCTGATTATTTATAGAAATAGTGCTGTGAATTTCCAGGTGGTTTGCAGACCGGTGACAAGTTGTGTGCACCCTATCATACACCCCAGGGGGCGCTACCCAGCGTGAGCGCGGAACATGCTGGTCTGCATTGGTAGCAGAGGGGTCGCTTCCTTTTCTCCTCCCTCAAAGCTCTCCTGCTCGGACGCTCCCCCTTCAGGTTCCTGAAGGCCTTGAGCTTCGCTTCCTTGGACAAGGAGGAGCTCTTGAGCCCCATCAGCCAGAGCACGCTGCACCGCTCCTCCTCCGTGCGCTCCATGGTGTCCAGCGCCACCTACGGGTGCAGCGATGACTACATCGGGCTGGCGTTGCCCATGGACGTCGCCGACATGTTCCAGGTGAGGATCCCAGAATCTCCTGGGGGTGGGCGCTTCCAGGTCTCTATGGGAGGCAGCGTCTCCCCATCCCGAGTCATACCTGCTCCCTCCGGTCCCCACAGCTCAAGGAGGCCGCATATTTCCAGACCAGCCCCCAGGCCGAGGAGAGGGCTGCCAAGTTCTTTATCGGGGGAGATTCGGAAGGTAAGGGCATACTTGGACACCACGATGTCAGTTTTTACACCGGTGAGAAGTCCCTGGTATAAACTCCACATGACGACCCCCCCCAGGCGGCTGCTACACCACCCCCCCATTGCGGCAACAGCTCAGCATCACCGAGCTGATGGCAGCCAGCCGGGCCGACCCGCAGGCAGGGCCAGGTCCAGAGGATTCAGGTCTGCAGGAGCATCATGAGGACAACTGCTTGTACTGTGTGGGCGTGCGTGTGCGCGGAGGCCACGCCCACAGCCGGACAGGTGCGCTGACCACCCCTTGCCCGTGAGCCGTGGTGAGGTTCCGGGGTCCCATTTGCCCTCCATGTCACCGCCCTCCCTCCCCCCCACTTTCAGATTTCACAGACCTCTGCTATTCGGACTGGTGTGGCCCTGCTGTCGGCCCCCACCACCTGGAGGTCGTGCCCCCATCCAGCTGCTCGGGGGTGTCAGGCTGCAGTGACACAGTGTCCCAGGGCTCTGCCAGCAGCACTCGCAGCACCGAGCTCATTCTGGGTGAGGACCCCCCCCCACTCCACCCACATCACCCTGTGCTAAACCTGCCAGCCGCTGTCCCTGCCAGTGACCCACATGCTGTCCCCCCTCCCCAGGAGGAAAGCCCATCCCAGAAGACGCTCCTGCCGGCAGGGCCCTCCTGCGGAAGGAGGTGCTTCGCCTGGTGGTCAATCTCAGCTCATCCGTGGGAACCAAGGGCCACGAGACGGGCCTGCTTACGTAAGGGTTACCATGGTTACTGTTGGTTTTCGGCAGATCCCCCCCCCCCTCCATGCCAGCCTCTCACGGTCACCCATCACCTTTGCAGGATCAAGGAGAAGTTCCCATACGCCTTCGACGACATCTGCCTTTACTCGGAGGTGTGTCACCTGCTGGCCAATTGCCTGTTCCGCCTGCCATCCCGTCGTTTCATCCAGGAGCTCTTCCAGGACGTCCAGTTCTCCCTGGTGCGTAACACCCCCCCATCTACCACAGGTCTAGATGTGTGACCCAGCAGGTTAGGATGCTCTGCTTGTGATTGCATGATCGTCCAATCCCAGGGTTGACAGAGCGATGTCACCATTGGCCCCCTGAGAGTGTCAACTGCCCCAGGGACTATCTGACTCTGCTTGGGATAGAACCGTCTGCTAAATTAATGGGAATGTGTAGCTGGGTAGATGGAGGACATGAATCATCATGATGTAAATCCGTGATCCGTCTAACCGTCTAGGAGTAGTGTGACTTTGTGAGCTACTCTGACGTGGGCGGAGTTTGACTTGCTGGTGCAATCCTTCTCCCTGTATCTCAGATGTACGAGGAAGCGGAGATGATACTGTCAACGCCACCAAAGAAAGCTGGGGACGAGCCCTTCTCGGACTCCTGACGGCACTCCCCCACCGCCTTGCACCCATGGCCCCGGTTGTTCTGCATCGCAGGGTGAGGCGGAGACAGCGGGAGAGGCGTGGTGGGGAGGGCGACACTCACTAAGGCACAGCAGAGATGTGTGGTGAAAGGAAATATATCCAGGAGGGCCCTGCAGAGCCTGCCCTCCAGAGGATGTCGCCGGTACAGCACAGCCATGAGATGGAGATGAAGATGAAGATGATGCTTCTATTTATGATTTCTTTCTGCAAACACTACAGTGGGTCTTGCACATACCGGCACTGTCCACCGTGTACACTGCCCTTGCTCAGCTACACGTAGGGGGGTGGGACGTCACGGAAGGTCTCTCTTTCACCCCGTGCTTCTGATTAAAGAAAAAAACAAACAAAAAAAACAAGAACGTCAGTTTAACCTGTATTCTGGCACATTTCTGTTTTCCTGTAATTTCCTGGTGCTGCCACCAGGGAGCAGCACCTTTTTTGCGGAGCTGGACCTGGTGCCAGATGCAGAACCCTGGAGACTCAGCCAAGCAAGATGCAGTGACTCCTCCGTGTGCCACATCAGGACAGGGCGACATCTTACACATATGATCTGCACATGTCCATTGGCTCACTGAGGTGTCTTCCTGGAAAAGCTGTTTTGAGAAGGCATCGGGGCAGGGAGTGGAGCCTGTGGATGATTCTGCCGTCGGCATGTCGTAACAATGTAAGGAATCAGAAAAACAAAACCTCAATCACAGACGGGAAGATGCCACTCTGAGACTTCCCTCCGAGCTGAACTCGATTCTTCCTGCCGGCACATGGTCTGCATTTCTGTCAGCAGTGGTGGAAGGCTGAAGGTGACCTCTTTTGTTGTGCACACCACCCATGGCCTTTGGGAAGAGCGGGTGTTAAAGAGGGGTTCTGGTAACTAACCACAGGGTGCTGAGCTGGGAGGGGGGATTTCTCCTTTCTGCACTAAATTACCACAGTTTTCTTTTTTAGGCAGCTTATTTTTTTTGTATTTGAGTCAGTAGTGAAAGTCTGTGATGTGACTTATTTTAATATCTAGTGACTCTGGATTGACAGTCTGGTACTTTCTTCAGTGACTTTGACCTTCCCAGTTCTCACTGTGCTGATTTTCCTCATGGCAGAATCCTACCCAGCATTCCCCAGATGCCTGCCCCCTGGTGTTTAAAAAGCGGCACTGGCCCTTATGGCAGGAGATACTTCATGTCTGGCTTTGTCTGCATTGAGGAAAAAACTGCTTTTTCCCCTCTTTCTTATGGAGAGACACTGTTTGTAAAGACTGGGGAGCTGCCTCAACTAGTTCATAGCCGAAACCAAAACAGTTTTTTTTTCCTGCAGTGTCGTTACTAACTTAGGCCTACAGGTCAAGTGTTGCAGAAATTGTGAGTCAGAGTGTGTGCCACTACCGGAATGCACTTCCCAGAATTCCTTTGGAGACCCGGGACAGACGCCAAATGCGATGGAGCAGCGGGTCACTATTGCACAGTTACACTCTACATTTCTCCTTTATGATTCCCTTTTCCCTGTACGCGTTTGCGTGGCTAATTTATTGCTACAAAACTTTACCTAGCAGGTTAATCCTGACTTTATACTCAAGTATGCAACGTTTCACCCCGGTGATTATATAAATGTTTTATACAGAAAATGCATGAAATGGGTGGGGGGTTAAAACACTGCCGTAATATCGGATCCCCCTTTATTCTTCGTGTTTTTGGTTTGAGCTGCTATTATGTGGAGTGCCGGGTAATGCCCGGTGTCGCCTATGTAATATTCTGTACTTGTATTATATTGGAGGAAAAGATAAAACCATGAAAAGATGTATTTATTTATTTTTTCTTTAAGGAAATAACTGTATAATTTAAAAACTTAATTTGTGATTTCCCCTGTACAGTTTTCAGTATGTTTTGGGCACGTTATGGGCCTCGAGAATCTTACTATCTTACAGAAGGGATACTTTGTTAATAAAACAGCTACTTAAACCTGCATTTGTCTTCCCAATTTCTCTATCTCCCATTCGTCACAATAAGGGGTGTTCCCAGCAGTAATTTAAATTTAAAGCGTGATTTAAGGGACATTCTAAACGGAGGTGGAAAGTAACGAATTACATTTACTCGCGTTACTGTAATTGAGTAGGTTTTTTGTGTATTTGTACTTTTTGAA
>JAODJU010000119.1:21341619-21361209 GCA_026776725.1 Gnathonemus echidnorhynchus | reverse complement strand
TAAAACTGAGGTTATCCAAATGGGGACCTCAAAAGATGTCCCCAAAAGTAGGGAAATGTCAGGTTTTACTACACTTTAGGGACAATTTGGTGGCAATTTGAATGGCAGGTTCAGCTTCAAAACTTTGTCAGGTGGGTCCACCGAGAAGACCAAAGATATTTGCAGTTACTGTCGATGTGAAATGAGTTACCACCGAAGCACATCTAGTCTTAAATACCATACCAGGCTGCGGCTCTTCTCGGACCGATAGACGCATTCGCATTTTCATGTCTGAACATATGATAATACTTACGTAAATATAAATAATTTATTTATAGGTTAATATTATCATTTTTCATTTTGCCCCTCGGGGCCAAATAAACTTTTTTGAATTGAATTTAGGTATTTCATTAGCTATATGTGAATGAGGCGGTCTGTCGCGCGCTTTTGTGTCTTAACTGCATAATTTAATCTTTCTCAAAGTATGTCTTCGGTCAAATGGTATGCTGTCCGGAGTTTTCTTCAGTGTCCGAGATTGGATGTAGGCTTATTAAATTTATTGGGATTCTTAATTCTTTCATATACTTTTCGTAGTAAATCGTCACCACGCCTTCCCAGATCTTCGTAAGATTATTACATTTTCTCCGATTTACATATTATAGCCAGCTAAGTTCGGAGTGGTGAGGACATTTTGCACCGCTCGGTCAGCACAGTTACAAGTGAAGGAGAGTGAAGGGCAGACAACTGCAGAGCCAAACGAATTTGGGTGAGGGTGAAGATTATCGCTACAGAACTGAACAATATTGTGGTATTAGTCACCTTTACGCTGTCACGCGTCCGAGTGATTTAAAACTGAGATCCCCGCCCCCCCCAAATTGTTTTTCTTTATTTTTTTGTAAGTACTTGAAGTTTTGTTTTTTGTGTTAAATGCATATGTACCGATATCGCATTAAAAATCGTATCTCAAAATCTCTTCTCTATCCATTGGGGCTCTTTGTAAATCTTGGGTCAGACATTTAGGATAAAATGGCTTTTTGCTTTTAAAAAAGTGGGTCTCGTTCCCACTTTCTCCCTGGCACCCAGATTGAGGTCATTGCTGGAGACTGAGGAGAAGGAGCTCCTGTCTGAAATGGAGGTGCAGGGGGAGACGGCGCTGGAGAGGCAGGCTAAAATGCGTGAGAGGGCGAGGCTGCTGAAGGAGAGACGGGAGAGCGAGAGGGAGAAGGAGGTCCTACTCAGATTGGAGCAGCTGTTCAGGTGATGGATCACACACAACCGCGGGGTGTCCACAGTCAGGAGACAGTGACTGACCGGATACCTCACAACCATCTGCATTGAAGGGAGCAGAGCGAAGAGCTGCGGACTGCACAGGCACGCCAGCTTCAGCACGAGGTATGTGCAGAGCGTGCAGCTCAGCTGCGCAGTCAGGAGGAGGAGCGCTTGCAGCGCCTGGAGGAGGAGCGGTTCTTCGCCCAGCTGTGGGAGGCTGACCGGCAGGCGAAGGAGGACCGGGCAGAGCTAGAAGGTCAGCAGCAACGCAGCAGCGCCCGGCGGCAGCGGGACATCCTGTGCGCCCAAATGGAGGCCGCTGAGCAGCGGAGGGTCCAGGCCCGGCAGCTAAAAGAGGAGCAGGCTCAGCTGCTGGTATGGGGGGGGGGGAGGACGGCGCCGTGGAGGCTGCAGCATCAAGCACTGTGGTGTGATCCCATGTGTCTGTCTCACACAGCGGGAGCAGCAGCAGCTGCAGCTCCTGGAGGAGCAGCGGGAGCGCGGCCGCAGATGGCAGGAGCAACAGCGCGTGCGTGGGGAGCTGGACCGCGCGCTGAGGCTGAAGATGAGGCGACTGGTGCGGGAGGAGCAGGAGGAGCTGGCCCTGGACACGCGCATCCTAGAGGAGTTGCTGCAGGAGCGCAAAGACGAAAGCCACGAGCAGGAGCGCAGGAAGGTGAGGAGAGAGAAGGGGAGGAGGTGGATGGCGAGCGGGAGCCTACCTCACCCTCCCCCCCCCCACCCTCCGCGAGCAGCAGGAGCTGCAGCGGGAGCAGCACAGCTACCGGCAGTACCTGGCTGAGCGGGCGGAGGAGCAGAGGCGCCTGGAGGCGGAGACGGAGCAACTGATGGAGGACGAGCTGGAGCGCGTCTGGCAGCGCAGGATGGAGCAATACCGTGCGGGGCAGGAGGCTCGGAACCGCCTCATGAAGGAGGTGATGGACACTCGGCACCAGCAGATCCAGGAGAAACGTAAGCTGGGGAGAGGCAGGTTAGCAGATTGGACAGGGCTCTGTCATAGGTTTGTGTGTGACGTGTCGTCTCCCTTAGTCCAGGAGAACATGGAGAAACAGGCTCAGCTGGAGCAGGAGAGGGAAGACCTGAACAGGAACATGCAGAAGCATCAGCAGGAGGAAGAGCAGGAGAAGGAGAGGTATCTAAGGTCCGTACACTAACATACGCACCAGTCCAGCAGCAGCCATAACAGCAACCCCATCTGATGCTCCTTCACAGCCTTAGACGGACCCGTCAGGAGTATAGAGCCGACCTGCTCTCCCAGATACAGCACCAGCGGCAGATCCGCCAGTCACAGCAGGCCGAGCTGGAACGTGAGAGCCAGGAGAGGCTGGCCTTCCAGGAGCAGCGCCAGAGCAGACTGCAGGAGATTCTGACTCGACCCACTTCCCACCCGCGGCCGACCCACCCTTTCAGAAGGATGGCGGGGCTGCTTCCAGCTGCAGGGAACGAGCCAGCCTGCACTGAGCTTTGAGCTGTTTCACACACACACACACACACATCCTTATTATTACTGCAATACTTTGTCATTAAATATAATACACAGGTCATTATAAAGTATGAATAATAAACTGGTTTGATGTGTATTTTATGAAATGCTTTTTAAATATTCATGTAAAACCCTTGAATTTCTGGTCACCAGGGGGCAGTAGTCGCTCAACTTTGGCTTATGTCATTGTTGAGAGGCACTCTGGCCTTTCTTTTAAGGCCAAAGTCCTGCAGGTTTTATGGAATGAGATTTACATAGCAGCCACCTAACAGCTGAAAACAGAGATGATACAGCCGTCCAAAAATATCAAACATTAATATGGTGTCTGGTGCTGGTGACTGCTCTGGGTTCCCACCTGCGCCCCTTGTTCCCGGGATAGGCTCCGGTCCCCCCGCGACCCCAGTTGGGATTCAGCAGTTACGGTGATGGATGGATGGAATAAGGCATTCGAGGCTGACTAAAAGCTCACAAGCAGGCCCTCCATTTCTAGGGGGACGACTGGGGAAGTTGGCCTGGGCAGGAGAAGGCGCAGATGGGAAGGGTTGTGTGTCGTGGGGGTCCAGTTGAAGAAATTTTGTCCTGGGCCCAGGAATTATGTTTGGTGGGTCTGCCCACAAGAGTCACTACTGGGGTCCCCCATGTCCCCAGATGTAACCTAAAGGGAGGGTGTTAGGAGGAGAATGGTAGAACCTCTCAGTGAGAGATCTGTGTGCCCAATCAGCCGATCAATAAGTCAGTTACTGAATACAAATTTTATTATCCATCACGGACAATTCACAGTCATTCACAAGATACTGTAATAAACATTAGTGGACAACCAACAACTGCCACACAGGACACTGAGGCAGTTGAGTTACAGCAGTTATATGCTTGAATTTTATAAGCAATCTGCTCTTAACTTTGACCAGCGACGTAGGCCTGGTGACCAGCTTTGGTGAAGGCATATCACCACAGATGCCTGCATCTGGTGATCTCAGGAAGAAAACCAACCAATAACAACTCTGGCAAGCCGCCCACAAGGCAGCTGATTGGCTGCTCAGAAACACCCAAATGCACTAAAAACAAACAAGAGCCTAGAGACGGCAGTGAACCATCATAGTATTACGCAACCCAATAAGACAGGTGTGGTGCATCTTGTCAGATCTGAGAACTGGACTGACCTGATCCAGGCAGCGTCTGTTGTATTGTGCCGAGAGGCGTGTCTTTCAGGTACGTCTCCCTCTGACAGCATTGTGACATGGGCCTGTAAATGCTATTTAGGTGGGACGCCGCAGGCCTGCCTATGGGTGACTCTGCTCAACATCACCCCTTTAATGGATGAATCAGTAGGTCACTTCTGTGAGCTCTCACTATATCCTGGTGTGAACATCACAGGCCATGTTAGGTGATGCCCCCCCGGTGGGCAGTGTGTTGAGACCACAGTAGCTGCCCCTATTACTGGTGTTTTGAAGTATGAAAGCTTAACCACTGGATCTACTGGGGTGTAACGTCTGCGGTGGTAACCTTGTGTTTATCTCCACACACCCACCCGTGATAATTTCATCATCATACCACACAGTCTTGGACCAAGCAAACTCCACCACTCCCTATAGATTAAGACCCTGGCTTGGGTTTATATTTTAAAAATGATCTTAATCATTGTCTACCCAAAACAGTGGTTCTGTTAGGATTGTCCATCCCTGGGTTCATTTGACAGTCCCCTCTTTACGACAGACTATTTATAACCAAAAGGCATGTTTTTCCGCTAGAAGATTATCTGATCCTATTCTAGATCTTCCGTGTCAGACAAGTCAATATGAAGTGATTTCCTCGACATTTCTTGTTGTAAGAATCAGATTTTTCCATCATCTAATTGCCAATAGTAATAATACATACAAATACATAGATGTAACACAGATGACTTGCATTACAAACATGCAGCAGGTTGGGTATTTTCCGTGTAAAAATGGTGTAGCGTTTTCACAAGTGATAAATGTGTCTGCTTACCTAATTCCATCCACTGTCATCCCCATACCAGCCAGAGGAGTGGCTTGGGAGGAGAGCCATTAGCAGCCGTTCATAGGAAAAACATGCTTTCACCCAGTTTCACCCACTGCTGGGACACGTCTGAGACAGGTTTGGGCTGAGGGTTAAGCTCGCGCAGCTCAGAGGACAGTGGCACTAAAGATCACGCCAACGCAGAGACACCTGCCCCTCATTCCTGCTCCTGGATGTGATTCTCCGTGAGACTTTCCAAGCGTCTGCAGCCCAATCGAGGCACAGAGATGGGAGATTATAACGTTTATTGTAAGGTAGGACGTGTTCTTTCTCCTCGTTCATTTGAAAAAGCAGCATTTTGGTATTCCCTCATAGGATGAAGTGTCTGTCCGTATAGCACTTTACAAGTGGAGTGGATGTATTGCTCGGGTATGTTTGAGCGCAGTGATTTTTTTACACACTTTGCTGTATACCAGGGCTGGACTGGGATTAGAAACTGGCTCTGGGCTTCAGGGTCCCCCCACAATACATTTTTTTGGGAAAGTGACCAGTATGCCAGTTGGTCAGTTCAGCTGAGTTGTATCTATACTCTTCTTATTTAGTCCTTAGTCATCTTCGCATTTTTAAAATGTCCTCCAGACATTCTGACAAACTCTCATGTAAAATAATATAAAATTAAATTTGCACGTCTGAAGTGGTCCTAGCCCAAACATATTTATTTAGATTTTTAGGAACTTGCAAGAGTGAATCAATTTCCTTATTCTTTCTTTCTTTCTTTCTTTCATATTTGCTTAAGACTGATCTATTTATTATAAATTGCAAGGTGTGGTGCCTCCTTACGGTCTACGAGTACCACCGCGGGGTTTTAAACCTGGGGGAGGGTTTTTAATTAATACCACGATAATATTTCTCATGACATCTGTCTACATGTGACGCCGTCCTTCGGGGTACGTGTCCTGTGCTTCTTCCACTACAGCACTCCACAGGTCCACCGCGGCACTGCATGTCTGCATTAGATATAGTTGAATGCAGGCGCGGACTAGCCATCGGGAATTTCGGTTTTGCGAGGGCCGGTCTTTCTTCCCTAACTCCAGCATTATATAGCTGTCATTCCAGGGGTGCCCAACTAGGGTTTGCACCCGTCCCTTGCAATACACATTCGTGTGTTCCTCCTCACATTTTTCATAGTATTCCTCAAACGGACTGACTGACAAAACATGGGGAACTGTCTTTATCCATTCACTATAACCACTTGTGAATTGAGGGGTGGCCCACGGACATAAAGGGTGAGCTTTGTGACGGATCCTACAGGCGCAAATTAAGCATTTCATCCAAACCGCGTATATTTGGAACGTTAAGCAAAGTCGCGCAACTAGGGAGCGCCTCCAGTAGGACAAACGTCCCTGCGCGTTAACTGCACTCAACCTGTGCAGCGCGCGGTCAGGCCGGAAGGTGTCTCATACCAGAGAAGGGGAGCCGGGACTCCGCCAGTGTCAGCCACAGCCATAGCAGTCAGCAGGAGCGATTGCATGGACCCGGGGAGGAAGTGAGGGGGAGTCACCGCTTTAATCCGCTGCTCCGTAGAAAAACGCCGCTTCATTCCACCTGCAGATCCAGGTGTGCACTTACCTGCCGGATGGCTGTGCGGGGACATACTGAGCGGAGGTAGCCCTGATCGGGGTAGCTTATTAATAAGCGGGCAATCACAAAGAAACTGCGCCAAGTCGGAAACACCTGCAGCTGGAAAATGGCGACCAGACCGACACGGCTTTAAACTGGCAATATTTTAGGAATAAGACTTTCGGTGGGATCGTGGACTGGGCCGACATGTCAGTAAATGAGCTCTTCACGAAGGTGAGTGTGATCTTAAAGTGCGCTCATGTTGGGCAGATGGGAGATTATGCCGGTGTGTTAAATGAAGCACCTGTCCTAGGACAGCCTCAGTTGCACCTTCGCAATTTCCATGACGCGTTGTTCTTGGAACTATGAATTTCAGGAAATGTGTATAACCTGCTTCTAAAACTAGAAGAAGCTTTTAAATGTGGCTGGATATGCGTTTGAACCCTGGACTTGAACAATTCCCGTGTCAACCTAGAACTTTTATTTGGGAATGTTCTCAGGTATAGCACGTTTCAAAACTATAGCTGGAGGTGTAAAGAACAATCCGCGTAACCGGGCGGCGTTTTCCTCCTTGTTTCACGGGTGCAGCAGGTCTGTTTCGGTCCGCATTGGATACAGTTTCGGTCCAGTTTCGGTGTTTATTGGGATCTTCCTCAAATTCCCCCACGTTACTCGATACGTCATATCGTTTCTATTTGTACTGTTACTTCTGAACCGGAGACTTAATTTAAACAGCTTTAACCTTCAACATGACTGCAGTCGAGACTTTTTAACACAGTGAAACATTAAACAGGAATTCGTTACGATACGTGAATTTTCCCAGTCTCCTACTCCAATAAGAACAAATAAAGATCACAAGTACGAAACTGTTCATTAAAAAAATATTCAGTTCCTAGGTGTAAAACATTTTACTGTGCTGTCGTGTAAATCTTTCAAACGGAGAAAAACGCCGACTTTCATTAATCTGACAGGTCGTAGTTTGATCCAGGCACAGGCTGCGTAATGTATGACCGTGCGCCTGTTTCAATGTCACGTTTATCAGCTGCACATTGCGCTGGATTTCATCTCTGCTCTCAGTATCGCTCTGAAATGTGCGGGACGGACCTGATCCTTATCACCCATTCACCCTCCCTGTTAACTTTTCACGGGAGTCGCTGATGAGTGTCTCTGGGCAATTCACGGTGATAAAATGATATTGTGAAGAGGTCTGGGAGCAGGTGTGGTGACCTTGGATGGTGTTTCTGTGGAAAAACTGGAAATCCCACATTTAGGCGATGCCTCGGGCAGTCTGTTCTCAATCCCGGGCTGGATCCACGTTTTTTTGGGGGGTCAGATAGAGTTTCCCCAAAGACTTTTTCCTTAGCAGAAAGTAGCCTGTTATGCCTGTTCTCCTGCTGTTTCCTACACCTCTGTGTGGGCTGGCTTGTGCCATGCGTTCACAACAAGCTGGACCCTTGCTGGTGTGACTGGTGTGTATTGTGGTAGTGTTTCACACACTGTGTGAGCATCACAAGCAGACCAGCAAATGATACACCTTGAGAAATAAAAATAGTTTATTATTAGGGCTGCAAAGGGGTGGAAAATTTCTTTTTGGTGAATTTCCAGAAACTTTTTCCAAGGGAAGTTAAGCTGGGAAATTTTGGAGATATTGAGCTCCTTGGAACTCTGTAGGATACAGCAAAGAAAGCATACTGTATGAATAATACAACATACAAAATTACTTAAGCCGTATGTTTTTACATTCACACATGATTAGTCACAAGCAATTGGTTACACAATTGGTTATCACTATTAGTGGAGTCAAGATGTTTTTTTTTCAACTTCAATTAAGTTCCCTTTTATAGGCTAACCTGCAATTTTGCAAATTATGCAGTTTATTCCCACAAATTCCCATATATTCCCATTAATTCCCGTGGAAAGTTTCCAATTTTGAAAATTCAAAAAAAAAATTCCAACTCTAATTATTATTATTATTATTATTACTGTTGTTGTTGTTAGACATAAGTAAGTTGTGTAAATCTTTGTTTGGCTTTTATGTAGTGTACAGGGGTGCCTTTTGTGTTCATAACCAGCATTACGTAACTTGGTGCTGATTCACAGCCGGCTGATTTGCCATGTGACTGGAGACTTTCCCCGCACTTTTTCACGCACTCCCTTCTTCCCTTGTTCTGCTTTGTAATTCTGAAAGTTATGCTGGCCATAGAGGACTGTGGGCGCCTGGCTCACTATCGCCCCCTTCTAGATGGGCTGTAGTAACCAGTTCGGTTCTGGGGGACACGGTAAACTGCCAGCCTCTGTGTCATTTACGGAGTTGCTCTCCAGCCTGGCAGGTTACGATTCCGACTGTTTCCTGAGTCTCATCATGAATACTTTCCCTCTGTGACTCACTCTGCTACTCTGACTTTTTCCTGGATGTCTATCTAAATTTTAAAGATCAGTTTAGGGAAACCTATCTCCGCAGTAGAACTCCATTTCCCATGGAGTCATATGCATTGTGATAAGCTTGAGCTTAGACTAGCCTCAGCCATATGGCACCTATGAATAAGACCACCAAAGCCAGGTATGACTGTATATTTGTCGCAGAGGCAACAATGTCCTGTTTTTTGTCCCACATTAATCTATTTTCTACACCTGCTTGTCCTCTATCCCAGATGCTATGGGCACAAGGCAGGATGGGCACACGTACGTACCTTTCACATCTGTGTATGATTTGTTCATTCCAATTCACTTTAGCATGTTTTTGGATTGTGGGGGGAGACCAGAGAATCTGGGGGAAATGCCACAACAACACAGGGAGAACATGCAAACTCCTCACACATAGAGCTGGGGCAGAGACTCAAACCCAGAGGTGTGAGGCAGCTGCATTAACCAATGTCCCGTATGAAGTGGCCATATTGTAAGGTTCTGAGAAACTGGTTTAATTTTTTAATTAATTTTGTGGTTGAGATGGATTTTGCTGACCATTATTACTGCTGCTAATCCTTCTCATGACCAAATCCACCCCCCACAATCCACAGTAATTAATGTCTGACAAATGGTCTGCATGCAGTCAGTTGCTTGGGCAGCCAGACTTGTTACCTTCAGCAACAGTTCATTTTCAATGGTTTTCAACACAGCTTATTCCCATTTTAATAGTGAAAAGGGGTTGTGTGGCACAGGTTATTCCTGTACAGTCCCTGGCCATCCTCCTGTATCCTGTGCAACTGCACAGTCATGCTGACAGACTTTAAGCTAAGCGTTGCATGTGGTCACCATACTTTTAAAAGTTGATCTATGGCCTAGGGGTGACCAGCAGGAGAGCTGGTAGGCTGACCGCTTGGTTCTTTGATTCGCTCCGGCCTTGTTGACTGTGTTGTCCTCCCCACCTTGTCTTCCTCTCTATTTGGCCGCACTCTGGCCATCGGTTGGGTTTCCTGTAATGCAGTGAAACAGTCTGTGAATGAAGACACTGTCCATTCAGTCAGCATGCATGCTCCTATTCAGTGCTGTCTGCAGATGAAACTGGAATCAAAACTGAGATGCACAATACATTGAGTAACATGCCAATTGTTATTGGCTAATATTTGTTATAAATCATTCTGATACATCAGACACAGTCTTTACTGATATTGCTGGCTGATATTTACACTTTAGCCAGTATTCAAAGTTGGCAGTATTGAAGCTTAAGTCATAAATACTAAATTAATGGAGATAATTACGGTGGGTGAATTTTCTGTGAATTTTGGAGGATTTTGTCAGCACATTCAACATTTAGAACCTCACTACAGTCTCCCAAGTCGGCGCTAATTCAATGATGTCTCTCTGCCTGCATTATATATCAGGGCTCCATACTTCGGTCATTTAATCGCGTTTTTTGGAGACACTGCCATAGCTAGGTGCACCAGGGCAGCTTCCCTTTTTTGTATTTTTAAACCGTCAAAGTATGTCATGAAACACCAAGAGGGAGCGAGGATTGGTGTGTACGGTTGGATACTGAGAACCAGATCCAAATTTGAAATGGTTCAATAGTTTTAAGAACTCGGAATTTCATAAGAAGCGCATTCGAATATGTGCAAACATGTAAACCAGGTGTGTAATAAGCGGGTATTATATGTTTTCGATTCTTACACACTGAGGCTGGTGGACGCTGAGCTGTTGGTAGGTGCTGGCATTGCAGGTCCCCCTGCGCGCTGATCTTTCCCCTTAAGTGGCTTAGAAGGAAACCACTACCCCTCCTGTTCCCCGGTTCTAGTGGCCTCACGCAGCCACTCCAGGTTCTGCCGCTACTGGCCATGTTGCTCCTCCAGCCCCCGGCGCTCAGCCAACTGGGCCTCCAGGGCACAGCATGCGCCCTGGTGTTCCAGCAGCGCAGTCACTGCGGCATCAGCCTCGGCCTCCAGCTCCAGGCAGCTGCGCTCTCACTCCCAGTAGGCCAGCTGCTTGCGCAGCTTCTCCAGGGTGCGCCTCCTTTTCTCCAGGTCCTCCCGCAGTTGCCCCTCTTCCTCATACAGATCGCGACACTCCTGGGTCATCTGGTCCCCCAAGCTGCGACACTGCTTCCGCTGGCACGGCCTGCCGCCTCTGGCTGTCACACTCTCGCTCCCAACTGGCCAGCTCGCCACGCAGCTGCCCCAACTCGCACTGCTCCTGCTCTACAGACTCTCGCAGCTGCTTCTGATCCTGTTGATCCTGCTCCTGGTGCTCGTCTAGTTCGTGGAGCTCCTGAGCCTGCTGGGCCTCCAAGCTACGACATGCCTCCTCATGCTCGAACAGAGCGGCCTCCGCCTGCTGCCTCTAATGGTCGCGCTCGCAGCTGGGGTCATGCCACGGCTCCTCACAGCTGGTGAGCAGAGAGCCCTCGATGGTCGGTCAGTGGTTGTCGTCTGCAGTAGTGCCTGCCTTCCTCATTCGGTGATGTCGTCGTCTCCGATGCAAGTCCAGTGGGCTGACACGAGCAACTTGAAGATGCACTGCAGAGGGCCATGGTGCTTTGGAAAGACTGGCCAGCATTTCCCTCACTGCGCTACTCCAAGCTCGTCTGCTGGCAGGTTTGGGGTGGGCTAACAGGCAAGAGTGTACCCAGTGTCCCCTCTTGCCACAGCCTCAGCAGACTAACTCCTCCCGAAGCCTGTGGTTCTGGACTGTTGTCCGCTGTTGCTGCCATTGCTTCTGATCCGCTGCTCCATGGCCGCCTTCAAGTATTCAAGGCTACAGCGGGCTTGCCAAACAATATTGTGAAGAGCCCGCTCCAGCAGCACCAGTGGGACTACTTCCGGCATCCCGCTTCTGACGCCAGTGTAGCACTTGGCAGACCCGGGTATCGCAGTGGCAGAAATGAGATGAGGCGGGACATGCAAATGGCCTGCGCTACTCGGAGCCACCTTGTCGGTGCTACAGTATCGTGGTTATATATGAGCCAAGCCACTGTCGTTAATTTCAAAATGCTCTGTCGCTAAGACTATAAACCAGTCGTTTGTTCAGAAATTGCCTGCTGCTAAACCCAAAGTCCAGTCTTCATGTGCAAACATGTAAACCAGGTGTGTAATAAGCGGGTGTTATATGTTTTTTAAACGGACGGCAGCGGAGGGAGTGTATATATGTTCATTCAGTTTCACTAATTTAGCTTTATATACCTCCTGGTATTAAGCTGTGATATGGATAAACACCTCACGTATTTACCGTTTACCGATAATTAAAACCGGTCTTGCGTACCATCCAGTTTAGGCAAGTTAAACAGAACTGTGAAGTATTACTAACTTCAGTGGCAAACTGAAATCCAAGATTTATTTTATCTTGAAGCAACCTGGTTTTGTTTCAATGAAATATGAAAATCACATTTTCGTCAAATAATCTTTGCTATAAAAGTTGACGAACTCTTTAAAGAGAATAAATGCAGTGTTTTGTTCTAGAACAGGGATGGCCAGTCTTATCCGCAAAGGGCCGATGTGTATGCGGGTTTTCGCTGCAACTACCTAATTAGACTACTAATTAGAGGACTGATTGGCTGAAGAGTCCTCACACCTGAGTTTGAACAGCTGACCTAAAGGTTATCCCAAAAACCCACATACACACCGACCCTTTGCGGATAAGATTGGCCACCCCTGTTCTAGAAACATTTTGACTATTTTTTTTCCCCACAATCGGAACAAAGAATCAATAAGATTTTTTATGAGCAGAATCAATTGAATTTGATGAGCTGAACCAAATCAGACTTGGAATCGGTAAAATTTGAATGATACCCAGTTCTGTTTGTGTGAGTGAGATAGAGAGTGATTAGAGTGGAGAGACTTTTTCCTTTAAAATAAAACATCACATTGTTATTTCTGTAAATTGTATGTCTACTACCAAAGCATTTATCAGTAATATAGTTAAGATGGAAAAAAATTAATATGTTGTGTTGCATGTCGATTTCAGTGGTACACCTACGTTTTGTGCTGGTGCTCCTAAAATTTTCAATAAAAGTACCAGTGCTACTTATGGACAGAGTTAGGAGTGGTTGCTACACACATTCACAAGATCTTAAGAAGTAACGTCACCTTCATCAGTTTTCCTACAGATTCGAGAAGCTTAGAAGTTACCTGGTTACCGGTATGGGTTACTCTATCAGCAGTCCATCTATCTTTTTTCTATACCTGCTTAGTTCTACAGACAATTTGGCAACCCTGGCTGGAGCAACCAGAGGAAACCCCACCACAGCACAGGGATAATGTATAAACTCCACATCTGTAGACCCGTCATACAGACTTGAACCCTCATCCCAGAAGTGTGAGACAACAATCCTAACCACAGCACTACTGTGCCGGTCCTTGCATTGGTAACATTACACAGAAATATATCGATTATCGGAATTGGTCCAAATTTCCACATTGTTCCACCACCAAGACGAAGTGTTCAGTTACCTTTTTTCCTGATACAAAATACAGAAAGCTTCACTTGGGTGCTCTCCTGTGACTGAACACTTTACAATGGTGCTTTTGTGCTTAGAATTAATCAACGTTTTGAAAACACGGTTGATCGTATTAACTGTGCAAAGCCGCGTTCTCTCAGTCGGTAGGATATGACTTGTCATGACAGGTTAGAATCCCAACAACCTATTTGCTGAGATGGTGCCCAGATGTCAGCCCAATGGTCGTATGCTTCGGATGAAAATATCTGCTAAGTGTCTGGAATAAACAAAAATTGTTCTCCGACAGAGCTATGGAGTGGTGCACCAGGGGTACGCCACTGGACCACATAGATTTCACCCCCAGCCTTTGCAAGCGTACACAGTTAGTCTCACACGCATGCTACAGTGGTAGTAACCAGTGATTCCTTGGCAGTGTGACCAGTTTGAAAACAGTTTTCTTGTAGTGTGATGTTCGGTGTTGCTTTGATTGACCCCACCCCTGGAACTCCCCCCTCTCTAAATTCAGGGCAGTTAGTCAGCCTATTTGCCTAACCTTCCCCCAGAGGAACATCCTAATTATAATCTTCAGACAAGTAGATGATTATTTGGCAAGAGTATACACCACCATATGGAATCCGTGTCCTGTGCCCACTGTCATTCTATTCATTCTGTTATTTTTAGGCAGTTAACAGGTTAATTCCCCAGTGGCTTTTGTTACGTGTTTATTTCCTTCTCTCTCTGGCAGAGCTTGGCTAACCAGTTGTACAGCTCAGGTGTCCTGTCAGAATTGTGGTTCAGTGTCAGAATAATCACACTGTTCAGTCTGATCTCTTAACTAGCCTTTCCCTTACTCTGGATATTTGGACCGGACACCCATCTGTTTCTGGCTACTGAAGGACACTTGAAATGGTTAAGGCTGGTTGGTTTATTAGCTTTGGAAAGTAGCCCCATTTAATGTTAACGTTAAATTTAATGCAATGTTAATGTAAACTCACGAATGTAGAAAAGGTTGAAAAGGGTCGACGTCCCCAGCAGTTTGGTAATGGTGCAGATGTCCACATAGTCTCTGCAGAAAAGACTGAGCTCAGTTTATCAGAGTAAACTGGCCATGTTACTCAGGGTCGAGAAAGTAGCGATCCGTAGAACCAGGAGACATGAACTGTTAAGGACCCGGGATGTGTGGCTCTCAATGGCTGACGTAGAGGGGGTGGGGAAAATGGGAATCGTTATTTATGTAATAGGTGCTCTCTGTCACACCTGTGTCATGTCTTTGTGCCGCTGGTTGCGAGTTGGTGAGGTAAACAACTGTCACGGTCGCAGGGGACTGAGGTGGCCCACAGGTGGGACCGTGCAGGCAGGAGCTTGGAATGTCAGGCTCCACCCATCTTCTGCTTAGTGTTTTCATGGTGTTTGGGGGGGGGGCGGGCAGTGGGAAGCCAGAGGTGTCCACACACTCATTCCTAAAAAGCCTTTTTCATTGATTGGGTATTATTTAGATCAGTGTTTCCCGGCCCAATCCTCAGGGACACCCAGACAGTCCACATTTTTGCTCCCTCCCAGCTCCCAGCCAATCAGGAACACCAAAATACCTGGTATGGGCGTATTGGAACCTGGGAGGGAGCAAAAATGTGGACTGTCTGGGCGTCCCTGAGAACTGGATTGGGAAATATTGATTTAGATCCATAATTTGCCATGACTGTGTGCCTCCACTCTCGCACAGTGTGATTGTCAGGCTCCCAACGGAAATGCAGTCACTCCTGCGTTTCTCCTCTTTTGAGGAGAGGTGGAGACAGGGAGATGACTCTCTCCAGCTGCTCAGACACACAGCCGGGGGTGGGGCCCATGTGTGACGCTCAGTGAAAGCTGATTGGCCAGTGTGCAGCCGGCCTCAGCCAGCCAGACCGGTCCTCTTCATTCACCGCTCACACGTCTCATCCCGTTGGCTTTGAAGGTTTTTGTCCTGAGCCTCTCCAGTCTCATACAGTGTAACATGAGCACCTTTATCCCTCTCCTCGTTCCACACTGAGCAGGGGGTTGCGGCTTCATGCTCTGGAGCAGCTTGACCCACCATTCTAGCTGCGGGGAAAATGAACTCATCCCTCTTCAATGAAAAGAATCACCCATCCGTGCATTCATCTTCATTATATGGACAAAAGCATTGGGACACCTGGCCATTACGCCTACAGGAACTGTTATGAAATCCCATTCTAAATCCTTAGGCATCAGTGTTGGTGTCTATTGGTCCCCCCTTTGCAGCTTTAACAGCTGTCACTCTTCTGGGAAGGCTGTCCACGAGTTTATGGAGGGTATCTGGGGATTTTTGCCCATTCGTCCAGAAGAGCATTTGTGAGGTCAGCAGGGCTGCCATTAACGACTATTTTTCTATGGATTCATCTCTTGACTATTTTACCGATTGGTCGATTAACCTAAACGATTATTTTTCCTCCAGAAAATTAAACTGCCAGTTTAATTTAGGATGATTTTATTTTCACAGCAACGGGCCGTATGTCATTGCTGCGCTTAGATAATGGACGCCGGCTTTTCGGCGCCATACGGACATTATATTCACCCACGGTTCAGTAAGTAGATTAGTAATATGCCTAAAATATTAATGAGATCTTGTCTGTATAATCTAATAATGTAATCTGTATAAATTCGGCGTATCCTTGTGCTAATTAAATTTGGTTAGAGGAGCTCCTTACATGCGACCATTTAGATAAATCATGGAAGCAGTGAATTGAAGTCTCTCCGTAGCCACATCTTCTGAAAGGGGAGATATTATGGTAGGTAGAACAAACGTTGGTGGTGTGGTGGTACTTTGTGCAGATTATTAGATAATCATTAGACTAGAACAAAAGATATTACAATGCTCTCCATACTAATGGAAATTTAAACATGAATAGGCAGCGTTTACAGTGGTTTTGCCTTCTGTGGTGGTCCATCATCCAGAATAGCAGTTTCTCTTCAGGCACTCGTATATAACAGTAGGGCCGCTGTGGTATGCGTCGGTTTAAAATATTGATGTCGATTAATCACTCCAGCCATAGAGGTCAGGCACTGCTGTTGGATGTGAAGGCCTGGCTTGCAGTCTCCATTATAGTTCATCCCAAAGGTGTTCAGTGGGGTTGAGGTCAGGGCTCTGTGCGGATCAGTCAAGTTCTTCCACACCAAACTCACCCAGCCATGTCTTTATGGACCTTGTTTTATGCGCTGGGGCACTGTCATGCTGGAACTGAAAATGGCCTTCCGCGAACTGTTCAAACAAAATTGAAGCGTAGAATTGTCAAAAAAGCCTTGGTATACGGAAGCATTAAGAGTTCCCTTCACTAGAACTAAGGGGTCTGAAAAACCCAAACTTTACAGTTAGCACAATGCAGTCAGGCAGGTAAACCCAACCGTCTCGTCCTCGACTGTCAGACTGAGAAGCATGATTTGTCACTCCACAGAACCCATTTCCACTGCTCCAGAGTCCAGTGACAGTGTGCTGTACACCACTCCATATAATGCTTGGCATTATGCTTGGTGATGTGAAGATTACATGTAGCTGCTCGGCCATGGAAGTCCATTCCGTGAAGCTTCCAGCGCACAGAATTTGTGCTGGCGTTAATGCCAGAGGAAGTTTGGAACTTCTGGCAGCCAGATGTTCCTCTGTTTTCTGTGTGTATGTTTGCCTGCAGTATGGTTGCTACCTGCATTGATCGTTTAACTGCCTCTTTGTTCTTTCCCATGCATGCTGGTCTCATGGAGGAAGATCTCAAGCATGAAAAGAGGAAGGTGGGGGTGAAGGTTTCACTGTCACCAGAGGCTGGATAGTTCTGGTCCAGAAAGTAAAAATCCAGACCAAGATTTCAGCCAGTTGAGTATCAAGAGTCACAATCAGAGTACTCAACTGGTTGATTGAAACAAAATCTTGGTCTCTATTGTTACTTTCTGTTTCTGAACTATCCCTCTCTGACTGTCACTGCTAATGGCAAAAGCAAGGTGTACCAGTGGCACGCTCACCTGCTTTTGTAAACACCCACTAATGACCTCTGACCTTCTTTTGGATTGGTGATGGGCGGGAACGTCCTGTTTTACAAGCCAAACGATGTGCCAGCCTAAACAACCTTGATTTGCATGTAGTTTCGGCGCAAACCCAAAGCATTTGTGTGTGAGAACCTAATAAACTGCAGACCTGTTCAGGAGGTCTGTAAATCCAGTGCATCAAGGCTGGGTTGGGACAGCAGGCTGCCTCTGCCCTTTGTGTTTGGGGTCCGGGTCCCTGTCCTCATGTACCCTGATTCTGGCTGGGGTATACAGCTGTGATCCCGCTAGGCGTCTGAGGTTCGCTAGCTAGGCCACTTAGCGGAGCTGTTGTCTGTTGGTGTATTTTTTAGTTCCGTGTAGTTGGATATTAGTCAAGGAAAAGTCTGTGTGAAGGTGCTGTCAAGTGAATGCCTGCTTTAAAAGGGCAATGGAGGAACTGTTGGATGTATCTGTCGATAAAGAATAATGGGACCCAGGCAGCACCTTCTGTCTGCTTTGTGATGTGTGAATTGTGCGCCATTTTCTTCTACTGGGCATGTGAGGGTCTTTTCAGGTCGACATAAGGGGTCATTCCAGTGCTTTCTTAACCTTGTTCCTTGTAAAGCGTGAACATTGCCCCGCTGCTGGTCATCAGCTGTGCATACTGATAAATACAGAATCTCACAGCATTGCTCTTCTA
This sequence comes from Gnathonemus echidnorhynchus, assembly GCA_026776725.1. Classification (NCBI taxonomy): domain Eukaryota; kingdom Metazoa; phylum Chordata; class Actinopteri; order Osteoglossiformes; family Mormyridae; genus Gnathonemus; species Gnathonemus echidnorhynchus. The sequence continues at coordinate 21,343,290 of JAODJU010000119.1, read as the reverse complement.
CACAGGAGTGCTAATTTACATCCCAGGAAATCCCCATAAAGCAACACCGACTGGGTTTGAAGAAGCTGAAAGTGGCCTGATGTTCTCCTGGTCGGTGCTGACAACTTAGCTGCCCGATTTCCAGGCCCTTAGTCCTGAGGTGAAAAGGCTTCTGACGCAGGTTGTGGTTCCAGTTTGACACCCCCATAGCCAGCTCTGTCTATGACTGTCATACCTGTGAAAGGCCAGCCATTACCCCACCCAATGTTGCCTCATATCTCCACACTGTCAAAAAAATGGTACGGCCCTAGTTCAGTTTTGTTCCCCACAGTATTACCAGTGTTAATGTACCCCCACTGAGTCCATTTCTGTATCTTAAGTTAGACTTAAAGGTACATTTACCTTTTCTAACCATGCACATCTCTCTGCATGAGGGATGGTCTACGTCACTGCTGAACCCAGCTGGAAAGCAGTGACCTTTGGCCCACCCACTGTTGGTGGCTTTGCACGACTGATAGGTGCAGGATGCACCATTCAGCAGAACATTTTTGATTAGAGGTGCATCGATGCTATATTCATTATCGATATCGGCACCGATCCATATCTATTATACAGATCGGGTATCGGCCATATGTGACCCATCCACATCCGATGCTTACTTATTTAGTTCTCAACAGTCCCATTAAATCAATTTGTATGATCAGTCATAGGACAGTTGTTTTCCATATTAGATATGTTCTAGCATCATTCAAGCTGTACGCTAACGCTGCTGCCCAGTTTTTGCCACTTAGAGGGTGTGAGCGCAGTGACTTCTGCCTGCCATGACATTTGCATACCCTTTACAGTAAGGAGGAGTGTAAGTACGTCAGGTAAGAGGGTAATGATAGCAAATGTGACTTGCATGCTTGCAAAGCAAACTAACAAACATATCTGCAATCTGGAGGTATTTCACACTTGAAACTGAAACTCATAGCACAGTGATTTCCAGTTTTTATAAATGTTTTGAGTGGTGGGAGTAGCATTTAGTAGAAAATCCAACTAAAAGTGCATGTCATTGTGCCAGACAACACTAGTGATATGAAAAAAGCATTGGCTGATTTGGGAGTTGCTAGCTTGGGCTGTTTTGCACACTCACTATAGCTTGTGGTATAGGAGGGACTGCTATCGTAATGAAGTATAAGTGATGCTGTTGCCAGCGGGAGAAAAATTTTAGGATATTTTAAGCATTCGCCACTTGTGTATCCTCACTTGGAAGATATATTCTAATTGAACTGCAAAATGCCTCAAAAAAGCTTAAAACGACGTACAAATGAGGTGGAATAGAACGTGTTTCTAGTAGTCTAATCAACAAGGCTTTTTTGGCATACATTTTTATAATCGGTATTTACTCATTTTAAAATAAAGAGCTCTGTTATCAGACCGGTACTCATATTGGCTGATACCCTCTGTTCAAGTATTGGGATCATAACGGCACTGAGAAAGTGGGATTGGTCACCTCTGCTGATAATATTAAACTAAAAAGTGCTCGTATCGGAATCTGTATCGGTATCGGCAGTTCAGTGTCTGTATCAGAATCAGATCGGAACTGAAAAACTGTGGATTGGCCCATCCCTAGTTTTAATGGAGGGTGGGTGCCTTCTATGGCGTGCTGGTCATAAAGGGACACCACCCGCCCCACCCCACCCCGCCGCC
>JAODJU010000119.1:21313150-21334324 GCA_026776725.1 Gnathonemus echidnorhynchus | reverse complement strand
CTTTGTAATTGGTGATGTGTTTCAGGCCCTCCCATACCTTTCTGGGGTTGTTGTCTGAGAGGTGATCCGATAGCTTATTTACCAGAAGCTGTTTTTAAAACCTTTACATATTACGAATCATAGGTCCAGTAAAGACTGTGAGTATGATTTAATTAATTAGCCACACGCAGGTCAGATATAGTCACTGTATTTGTACATGATTCATTGTCCACCATGGACTTTGTTAGACCCCTTTTCAGTTCCAAGCCTCTGACAAAGCAGTGCATGCCAGTGGTGTCCTTCATGTACACAGTGACCTGACCCCATTTAACACGAGTACAGGCCGGTACAGGGGGATCTGTGCATTCCATTACAGTGAGGGCCTCTTTGTGACTTGCCGTTCTCCTCACACCTGCACAGGAATTGTTTTGGTGGCCATCAACCCTTACGAGCAGCTGCCGATCTACGGGGAGGAAGTCATCAATGCATACTGTGGCCAGAACATGGGGGACATGGACCCACACATCTTTGCTGTGGCTGAGGAGGCCTACAAACAAATGGCCAGGTAACCACAGCCTGTGGCCTACATTGAGTTATAGGAAGGAACTCGTTGGTGCATGCTGCAGCCAGCCTTCTGTCTCACTGCTGTTTTGCCCCCTGCTAAAAGGTATCATATTTTCAAAATGTTCAGTCAATTCCAGGCCCCAAAACCTGTATTCCCCTTCATGCTGCATAGATACTTCTGTGCCTTTGGCGACTTGCTGCCGCTGCCTCTCCCCACCTCTCTTAAATGTCAACTTTTTTTCTGTGTACAGCTGGAATATTCCTGTGGTGGTCATCTGAGTTCTGTTCTGCTTTGTAATCTCTATGTCAGTCATGTTGTAAAGGTGTCAGCGTAGCACACAGCCTTGAAGCATGCGGCTTAAAAGGAGTGTCATTTTTCTTCTGAATTAAGTAGTCGACGCAAAAATGTTCTTGTTGGTAATGCTATGGAATCTACACAATGTCCTGATGGTTAATTTGTCTGGAATTCCCTCTTAATAAGAAAATGAATGTCCATGACTGCAGCAAACAATAATCCAGTAGACCTCACATGCACAAGGTTGTTACAGCCATGACTCGTTGTCCCATTTTGCGCAGAGATGAGAAGAACCAGTCCATCATTGTGAGTGGAGAGTCAGGAGCAGGCAAGACTGTCTCTGCTAAGTATGCCATGCGCTACTTTGCTACAGTTGGAGGCTCAGCCAGTGATACAAATGTGGAGGAGAAGGTTTTGGCTTCCAGCCCCATCATGGAGGTGAGGATCTTTGACGGGAACCTTGCCAACTGTAGAGGGTTGTGATCAGTGTTAAAACAGATCTTGGCCCATGTGCAAACATTGATAAAGGGATTGAACTTTGACCTCCTGTGTGTGTTAATTCTGTAGCCTTCTAATTTAGGTTAATGCCACACAATGATTTATTTGCAGTTGTCTGAAATAGCAAGGTGCATTCTGGGAAACCCTCCTCATCAAGTCCCATCCAGGCAGTAACTCTTACTTTTCTCACCTCAACAAAAGTCACTCACTAGCAATCTTCTCTTCCCACACTTCCTGCTTAAAAACCCAGGCTATTGGGAATGCCAAGACCACACGCAACGACAACAGCAGCCGCTTTGGCAAATATATCCAGATTGGCTTTAACCAACAGTACCACATCATCGGCGCCAACATGCGGACTTACCTTCTGGAGAAGTCTAGAGTGGTGTTTCAGGTGAGATTGTGCAGGTATCTGGTGTCAGGGACTATAGGTGTGTGCTGAGGGCTCATGTTACATGGGTACAATGGATCATGGGTTGACTGTGAAGCTGAGATCAGGCTCAATGTTCTTACAAATAGGAGGTTAATGTTTTAGGGCAGCTGTTCATTTAATCACCGGCTCATGGAACATGAACCTGAGAATGTACAACACACACACACACACACACACACACACACACACACACACACATATACACACAGAGCATCCTTTTTTTCCCCAAAGCCAGCGTGAACCCTATTCTTTTTTCTGTGCGGTGATCAGTCTTTGTTTTGTAGGCTGAAGATGAGAGGAACTACCACATCTTCTACCAGCTGTGTGCTTTTGCAAACCTCCCAGAGTTCAAAGATCTAGGCCTCAGTAAGTCTCAGCTCAGCATACCAACACATTCATTTTCCCACACTGGGTGCTGCCATGGAGTTGCTGGGATTCTGAACAGCATTTGAAATGCTGTTCACTTGTTCACATAAATGATCTAAAGTCAGCATTTAGGGAGACCTACAGAACAGCTAGGAAACAGAAAAGCTGCTTTTTAACCTAAAATGTTAAGATGCACTAATTGGAAAGTTTCTGATGAGATTTAATATTTGCTGGTTGCCAGCTATGTTTACACATGAGGCTATGTAAGTAATAAGTAAGTAAGGTTTAAGCAATGTACTACTGACAGCTTTTGGTTCATAGATTTGAAGCTTTTCCTTACAATGTCATGCCCATTACAAAGTATGCATAAACAATCCTGGGGCCTTGATCATGAAAAATTATTTTTAAGATGCATATGTCAGCATTTTTAGTTTGAGTGCATATAAATCTCCACTTTTCTTTCACTGTTTCCACCAGTAACCTCATTGCACAGCAGTAAAAAGATTTCTAAGACAGAAATTAAGATAATTTCTAAAGATAAATTGCTCATCATCAAATCTTGAAGATCAAAACGGAAAGCACTGAATCTGTCAGTGTGTTGTTCTATGCTCTAAACTTTATATTTTAATAGGCACAACAGTTTGACGCTTTCCATGCTCTTCTGACTGGAGGAGAAGGTGGCACCTGTTGATCTCATTCTTCTTTCCTTCTCTCCACACTTCTCGTCCCCCCTCCCCAAGCTAGTGCCGAGGACTTTATATATGCCTCCATGGGTGAGAGCATCTTCATCGAAGGAGTGAATGATGCTGATGACTTTCGGAAGACCAAGAAAGCCTTCTCACTGCTGGGTACGCACCAACTCCCGAGAGATGAAAGGCGCGGGTGACGGTTACACTGGCCTCCCCAGAGACATGGGGGCACAGTGACGTGGCCCAGGGCCACAGCGATGTGGAGCACAAAGAAGTCGGTGTTTGGCTATTCCCCTGCACAGTCAGGTTCAGGGCTGCCAGCTCTCACGCATCTGGCTTGACACTCATGCTTTCAGACTCTCATGCTCACGCAACAAATCTTACAGCAAATCTATATTATTCCATTATAAATCTAAAATAAGCTACATCAGAAGCATGTGGGGTCGTTTGCAAACCCTACAGACTATTTATTAGATAATAAAACTCTTACATACATGTAAATGAGTATGCATGTATGTGCAGACCTGTCTCGAATTGAAAGTCTCACGCCAGCCAGCTGACCAAAGTTAGCGACCCTCGAGATTGGATCTATAGGCATACATCCCATTCTGTTCTTACTGCTCTGTACATTCACAGATACTGCAAAGCATTCTGCATAGTGTATTATTTCACATGCGTACGGTAACGCACTACAGAAGGCTGTCCAGCCAGCCATATGTCGTGATCCTTGTCATGCCGTGTTTCACTGAGTAATGTGGACATCCTGGTTTCTGTTAATTGGCAATGTGTGTGCTTGCACGCAGGGGTAAAGGAGAGTGACCAGATGAACATTTACAAAGTCATTGCTGCCATCCTGCACCTGGGAAATGTAGAGATCCAGTCTTTGAGGGATGCAGAGTCCTGTCACATCTCTGTGAGTCTCTGTGTCATCGCGAGTCGTACTGTCAGCTAGGGTTGGGGCCATTCCGGAATGTATATTCATCAATTCCAATCCAAATCAGGAAAAGGAACTGCAGCTGGGATTGTGAAAAGAAAACTCTGAGGAACAGAATTGGAATTGAGTTCGAATCTAAAGGAGATGTAAATTCCAACTCCAGTTCCATTTCCTGATTTCGATTGGAATTGATGAATACATTCCGGAATGGCCCCAACCCTGCCTTCAGCCATTCTATACCTTTGGTCGTCATAGCCTTAAAACCAACATGCTTTCGCCGGCCTGTTCCCCTATCTGTAGAAGGACGACCCTCATTTGCAGCACTGCTGCCGACTGCTGGGAGTGGAGCGGGACCAGATGGAGCACTGGCTGTGTCACAGGAAGCTGGTGACGACCTCAGAGACCTATGTGAAGAGCATGCCACGTGCCCATGCGCTGAATGCCCGCAATGCTCTGGCTAAACATATCTATGCCAATTTGTTTGACTGGATCGTACAGCACATTAACAAGGCCCTATACACCATTAGCAAGCAGCACTCTTTCATTGGTGTCCTGGACATCTACGGGTGAGCCACGTTGATTGGTTGTGGGGTGGGGGCTTTTGTGAAAATGTCGCCCACTGACTAGTTTTGGGGGCCCTATAACAATTAATATAAATATACTGCATGTAGGCAAGTGATTGTTGGCTGGGATACCAGCCAGGAAGAGCTACGTTGTGTCCCGTTGTAACCATCTGGTCTTGCTTTCTCCCTTCATCCCATTTCCACAGGTTTGAAACTTTTGAGCAGAACAGCTTTGAGCAGTTTTGCATCAACTACGCCAATGAGAAGCTACAGCAACAGTTCAACTCGGTTAGTTGGACAGCACATTTTGCTAGTATCAGGAACCCGTATATTCCTATATGGGACAGGTTTGACTGGGTCCTTCTCAGATGTGATTATGGTCCCCCCCCCCCCCAATTCCACCTCTCTGAAAAGTATGTCCTGTATAATTGAGTAGAGAAGCTCAGGGCTAATCAAGGCCAGTTAATTGATCAAATGCACAGAGAGCAGTGTTCAGTACTCAACATGCACCTCTTCCCTCCAGCACGTGTTCAAACTGGAGCAGGAGGAGTATATGAAGGAGCAGATTCCATGGACCCTCATTGACTTCTATGATAACCAGCCTTGCATCGACCTCATTGAGGCCAAACTGGGGATTCTGGACCTACTGGATGAAGAGTGCAAGGTATGGGTGTTGTTGCAAGGAGGTAGCATTGTCCACCTTGAGTAAGCCACTGAGTGAGTGATCTTGAAACATGCTGAGTCTGTATACATTCAGCTACCTTCATTCATGACCAGTCCTGATCTTTTGTTTTGATTGCAGGAGCCCTGAGTACACAGCCAAATTTATTTTGTCATAGCACTTAATCTGTTGACTCCTAATGAGTCCAGTTAGATAACTTAAAGCAATGTCAAACAACTGTGGTTCCTTTCACAGGTAACCTGCAAAAGTTTTTGTGCATTTTTATGTTCTACTTCCTTCAGGTACCAAAAGGAACAGATCAGAACTGGGCCCAGAAACTTTACGACCGCCATTTAAGCAGTAACCATTTTCAGAAGCCCAGGATGTCCAACATCTCATTTATTGTGATCCACTTTGCTGATAAGGTGGGCTGGACTGATAAACATCGTACTGTGTACTTTGACATGTTTGGGTCAACATATATAGGAGGACATCAACTATAGTCAACTTCCATTTTGTTCCTGTAGGTGGAGTACCAGTGTGAAGGGTTCTTGGAGAAGAACCGGGATACGGTCTATGAAGAACAGATCAACATCCTAAAGGCTAGCAAGGTGAGAGTAATGCCGTCTTCCTGCTGAATTGTCAGGACTAAAGGATCATTCACACAATAGCACACATTCATCACAGGCTATAGAAATAAAAAACAAACAATGACTCTATTAGAAGTACCCATGAGGCATCACCTCCAGCTCCTGAACTCTTTCATCCACTAATTGCCCATCCTTCAAGCCATACAGCCATTCCTAATTGACCTTAGGGAGAAGTAAAAATAGGAGTTGGGGTGACAAGTCAGTATCTGATTCCAACTTTACTTTTATGGAAAACTTACCTCGTACTTGAATACTAGTGTTGATATCATGACAGCATTGCCGTGTTTTGGGAAAGATGTTTATTGTTATATATTATCTTTGACAGAATAATTGTGTCTCATTGTGATGACTGAGAAAGGGTTGTAGACAAAGCCTGTTACTGGATGTGGAAGATAAATTTTGTTATAGGAGGGTTACAGTTTTGATTTTCCAACAGACAAATGTCCTTGTCAAGTATACACAGTCTCCAGTCAGACTCAAAACATTACTGGAAAGTCGCTTAAGCAAATAGTTCACATGCTTCACATTTTAGCTACCCAGGCAGTTAAAAAACAAGGAGTTGGCATGGAGAAGTGAAAAACAGGGTGGAGCCCAAGATCCAGGATTTAGCAGAAATGTGCCTGTCACTGATGGGGATATTTGCTGGCCCCAGATCTCATCGCCATCTATGTATCACAGTCCACCACTCATCCTGTAACATACTGGTAACATTTCCCCTGATTAGGAATAGAATATGTAATAAACCACATGGATCCGTATTCATGAGTGTTGAATGTGAGCAGCACTCTTCAACATATATTTTACAAAGACGTCTCTTAGAAATGGTTGCACTAGGATGTAAACCACACCTCTACGTCTTATAAAATGCCACTATAATATAATAGAATATATGAGCAGGTTCTGTCTCTGGGATGGAAATGCTGCAGATTTACACAGCCAGGCATATGGGCAGAGGTGGACAACAATCAAACCATAGCATTTGAGGACAACAGTGGTGTTATTTGTGAACTGTTAGTCACCCCAGCAGCCTGGATCCATGATCATTATAAGCTGTTAGACTGTGTAAGTCACTTTACCTCCTGTGTTTCCCAGAGAATTTAGCTACAGACAGTATTGGGGAATTTACTCACAAAAGTAATCCATTAAAGACAAAGGTGGAAAGTTCGGGTCTAGAAAGTACAAATCCAGACCAAGGTTTTGTTTCAACCAATCAGTTGAGTACTCTGTGACTATAACTCTGTATAAACAAGGTCAGAGGGTACCAAAGGAGATCAGTTTCATCTACCCAGAATCAGAAGTGGAGCCAGTACTGCTTGTATCTTGGCAAACTACGTAGAGTCCTGAAAAAACCGATAAAGACCTTCACTGCATGGTCAAACTTCACCATTATCAACAGACTGTAACCAAGGGACATGCCAGGAAGTGCTGAGTTGTTTCCTGATAAAGACAGAGAACAGAGATTCCTTTTCTCTGGTATAAACTCAGGCCCTCTGCAGGGTGTCCAGCCAGCCTGCCAGTGATAAGCAAGCTGGTGTTTACCTTTAATTCTTGAGGAGAGGGATCATGCCCACATTTTCCCCTTCTGCATATATATTACTGATATGTTAATACCCTTTGGAGTTGGATCACTTAGCCCACAGTGGTCTCCTATGAAGCCAACACTCCATTGGCAGGATGGTGGAGCTGGGGGTATGAATTTCACATTCTTCTGCAATCTCAGTTCCAGCTAGTGGCAGACCTCTTCCTGGAGCTCAAGGAGAGCGCTGGCTCTCCTACCTCCCTCACTACCACAACCACAAAAGGCCAGAAGATCAGCGTTCGGCCTGCCAAGCCTGTCCCCAAAGCCTCCAACAAGGAGCACCGGAAGACTGTGAGCTATCAGGTGAGGAGGTTCTTGTGGACGCTGTCCCAAATTCCCCCGTGATTCCCCGTCTTGGTAGTTGCATGCACATTTGCTGTCCCTCAGCACTCAACCACTTCTGCGTCTGTTGCACCAGTTCCGCAGTTCCTTGCATCTGCTGATGGAAACCCTGAACGCCACGACGCCACACTACGTCCGCTGTATTAAACCCAACGACTACAAGGAGTCCTTCGCGTAAGTGTGTGTTTACTGGGAAGCTCCACAAAGCTGTCCTCTCATCTAAAGGACACACTAAACTGATTGAATGTTCTTAAGCAAATTGCCTGGAGGCCAGTGCTGACTTGGATTCTCCCACATGACTGCAAACAATGAGCCACTTCAGTCCAGGGACAGAAATGTCACCACACAGTTGAGCAGCTTATTGCCGCTTTATTTGGACCCCAGGATGAGGGGAGTTTTAACGATAGTGGGGGGGCTGGGGGTGATTCCATAATTTGAGCATCATTCCCTCATTCCTCACCAGAAGAACCAGTTTATGGGCTGGAAATGTCTTGTCACCCGTGACTCGTCCTATATCAGGCGGTAGGTTTAGGGGGTGGGGATGGGCTTGGCTACATGGTACAGTCTCTGGGAAACCAGAGAACTGTGCTCATTGCTGCAGAGGAAGATGAGGTAAGGAGGAGTGTTTTCACAATGTTGAGCGTAATATGAATATCAGACAGTATGGTTTCTGCTCCGCCAATACACAAGCACATTTTAAATGGTACTTGTAGTAGCACTTAGGTTAATTCATCATGTTTCCTATCTGTCCCGCAGTTGTTTAATGATGTCATACGTTTTGTTCGGTGTTTAGCATGTCCAAAAAATCGTATGGCAGGGATCCAGGCTGCAACCACTTAATTGCATTTTGCGACCATTTTTGGAGATTGTGACACCAAGGCGTCTTTCCATTTGTTGTTGTTGTTGTTGTTGTTGTGTTTTTATTATTAAAAAAAAAAAAAAACGTGAAACACCAGAAGGGACCAAAGATTGGTGTGTAACGTTGGGTATTGAGGTTCAGTTCCAAATTAGAAACACTGCCAATTTTTTAAGAACCCAGAATTCGATGAGAGTTGAATTGCGGTTTCACTTACTGATTTCTAATAAGGGTTAATGCACCACAAGTACATTTACATTTGTGATTGAAATTATTTTCATGAAAACACATTTATTAGCAGAACTCCTGTCTAAGCCTGGGCTGTGTATCAGCAGTATTTCGTTCTGGCAAAACTGTATCCAGGGGGATTTCAAAACACCGGAATAGCGACGCTGTTTATTACTCAAAAATACTCTGTTGCTAAGACTATAAGCCGGTCCTTAGACTGGCAGCTGTCTGCTGCTAAACCCAAAGTCCAGTCTGTACAGACATATAAGCCAAGTGTGTAATAACCGTGGTTTAAACAGGTATTACACGTCTTTAAATGGACGGCTAAGGAGGGAAAGTATGTTTATATTAATTCAGCCATTGTTTCATTAATTTAGCTTTATGTGCCTCCTGGTATTAAGCTGCAATATGGATAAAAACCTGACCTTGTGGTTTACTGATTATTAAAACCAGACCTGGGTACCATCCAGTTTAGGCATATTTAAACAGAACTGTTAAAATATTACTGACATCAGTAGCAAACTGAAATCCAAGATTATCAGTGTGGTTGTTAACCTTATTTTGTTAATAAATGGAAAAGATATCATCTTCAAGACTTGAAGTTGAACTCTTTAAAGAGAATAAATGCAGTGGTTTGACTGAAACTTTCTGGCATTTTTTAATGTATTAAAAACATAACCAAAACTCGGTAAGAACCGGATTTGATGAGCAGAATCAGAATCAAAACTCAACACTATTGGGGTGTGAGTGAGATAGAAAGTGATTAGAGTGGAGAGGATGCTGTGCAGGATCCGGTCTCCCTTGACAATGAAACAAACTTTGGTGTTTATGTTTAACAAAGCAGCTTAATGATTTATTCTATTAAAGCACTACTTAATTCTCTGTGACTTTTTCCTTTAAAATGAAACATCACACTATTATTTCTGTAAATCCTGCGTTTCCTACCAAAGCATTTATCAGTAACAGACCTACAGTTAAGACTGATAGTTCTGTGAATGTGCTGAGCTGCATATCGATTGAAGTGGTGCACCTAAATTTTGTGCAGTGACTGAGAGCGAAGCACTTGTTTCACACTGCGAATGTGTGCGCATGCACAAATGTGCATGCAGATCGTGACAGGCACGCTTTACCCAGAGGATCCTCTGTGATGCAGGTTTGACTCCAAGAGAGCTGTGCAGCAGTTGCGAGCATGCGGCGTGTTGGAGACCATCCGCATCAGTGCAGCAGGATACCCCTCCAGGTAGGCAGGCCCTGAGGAGCCTTACCCGGCTGTCACTGATTCTACCATCCACCCCTATCACTGCACTTCTGCTGTATGCTTATTATTGATAACACAATCCTGTAGGTCAGTGTATCCTAACCTGGTCCTCAGGGACCCCGATACAGTCCACGTTTTTGCTCCTTCCTAGCTCACTGCAAAATGTGAGAGGGAGCAAAAACACGGACCGTCTGGGGACCTAGGAGGACCGACCCATCAGGAGGAATGTGACGCTTGTGAGGAACACCTAGCACCATGGTGCACTCGAGGTCCACTGACTGTGGATGTGCTAGTCTTCGCCTCTCGGCCCGTGGAATGAAATTGTAATCCCAGTGTTGAGTTGTGTTCCGTTAGGGGAGCAAAGGTAGAGAGTCACTTCAGAGAGCAAACATTTGCTGTAAACTAGCCTGCAGAGGAATCTCTGTTTTGTAACTGATGCAACAGCTGATGATCTTGTGAGAGTCTATGCTGACCCCAAAAGAACCTGAGCATGTTTATGTGTGTGTGCTGATTATGTAAGAACCGGTTTCTCCTTTTACTGTGAGTTATATAAAAGCGAAACAGTGTTCTGACCCTTGTCTTGTTGGGTTTTAGGTGGACCTACCTGGATTTCTTCAACAGGTACCGGGTTCTGATGAAGAAGAAGGACCTGGCCAGCAATGACAAAAAAGCCATCTGCAGAAACTTTCTGGAAACCCAGATCAAGGTTTGTATGCTGCTGTGTTCCACCCGGCCTCCTCCAGTCCAGCTCCCAGATGCGTGGACTGATCGTTTGTCCAATTATCGGGGGAAGAAGCTGTTTCTGTCAGAGACATATCTGTAATCTTGTGGAAATTTAAACATGGCTGGTTTGGTTACTCGTAACAATTGCAATTGGTCCTGCGGAGTGGCCAGGCCTTGTACAATGTGATGGCCAGAATAGAGCTAGTGATTGTATTAGGGTGGCATGGGCTAATATTTTCTCATCCTTGGTACGGTTTGCCAATCGTGAGCATTACCCATTTATCATCTCCCAGTCCAGTTGGAGACACCATAATCGACTGATTGACCCCTGACCACCCCTTAGATGTGCCCCTGTATTGGTCCTGTTGAAATTCTCACTTATACAGTTTTTTCCTCACAGAGTTCCTTCACCACACAGCTGTTGTGTCTCCACACGGCAGTTGACCAAAGTGAAGCGATGTTAGTTTTTTGCCCACTTTCCTTCAATGGTTTTCCTGCATTTTGCATGATAATGGAAGTGAGCGACAAAAGGGTGTAGACTGGTAAAACACAAGATACTTTCATTACATAGACGAGCACGGCAGCATTTCATTCCAGTGAGGGAATTTTAGTACAGCACTTATTGCCTTGACTGATGCCTCTGCATTTCCACCAGGACCCGGACAAGTTCCAGTTTGGGAAGACCAAGATCTTCTTCCGCGCAGGTCAGGTGGCATATCTGGAGAAGCTTCGTACTGACAAGTTCCGGGCTGCCTGCATCAAGATCCAGAAGACGGTGCGAGGATGGCTGCAGAGGATCCGGTACCAGAGAATCCGGAAGGCCGCTATCCTGGTGCAGAAATACGGCCGGGGTTACCTCGCACGCAGGTGAGAACACTGTCCAGTAAGACATGTTAATTGAGCAGCTGCCGACTTGGTTTGAACTAAACATGATTTTCGTGTCTGTTCGCCCGTGTCTCAGGTACGCCGAGTTGTTGCGTCTCACTCGGGCTACCGTCATCTGTCAGAAGCAGTCCCGCATGGTGCGAGAACGCAGGGCCTACCTGAGAGTCCGCCAGGCCGTGGTCACTATCCAGGCCTTCACTAGGGGCATGTTCACTCGCACACTCTATCACGAGGTAGGGTTTTTTTGTTTTTTTTTTGAACATGCCTCTTAATAGAATGAATACACTTTCAATAATAATAATATCATCATCATCATTATTATGATTATAACTCACCCTTCAACATAAGAACAGCTAGATGAGTCAAAAAGAAATATGTCAATAAACATGCATAATGTAGAGAGAGAGGGAATCAGGAGGTAGTTCATTTACCCCTCCACAGGAAAGAAGGGTTAAAATTCTTTTCTGGGGAGGCTTCAGCCACGCTGTGGTTATGGGACAAATGAAACAAGCAAAGGTGGCTTGGACAAAATGGATGGCTGGTTCACAAGGGCTGCCATGCTGTTCTGATGGCCCAGACCGACATCTGCTGTCTTCACAGCTTTGGTTGAACCACAAAGCCACGATCATCCAGAAGTCGACACGTGGCTGGATGGAGCGGAAGAAGTTCCTGAGGGCCCGGAACGCGGCGGTGGTGATTCAGTGCGCGTACCGGTGCCTGCAGGCCCGTCGGCAGCTCAAGCAGATGAAGATAGAGGCGCGATCTATGCAGCACCTGAAGAAGCTGAACGTTGGCATGGAGAATAAAATCGTACAGCTTCAGAGGAAGGTGGACGATCAGGTACGGCAACCCCATGTTTACACTAGCTGTGATGAAGCTGAGTTACCAGGGAGATGGTGGCCCTGTTGCATACCACTCCAATATCATCCTGAATACAAGCAGGAGAAATGAGGTTCCTTTGTAGGGCATCTGGGTTCTGCCTTAGAGATGAGGAGTGAGGGGCTTGGATTTTCGAGTGGTGTTCAAAGTTGAGCCACTCTTCATACGTATCAAAAGTTCCAAGTTGAGGTCATTTGGGTATCTATATCTCTCGGCATGGGAACACCTTGGTATTCCCCTGGTTCAGCTAGAGGAGGTGGCTGGTGAGAGGGAGGTCTGGCCATCTCTGCTTAGACTGCTACTTCCACGACCTGAACCCAGATGAGTGGAAGAGGATGGATGGATGGATATAATATGTACTTTTAGACATCACTGTTGTTTGAGGTTTTTCATTCAGCTGGGTGGTTTTGAGAAGGTGCCATTTTATCTTGAAGGTTTCCCCATGGAAAACATTGACACTGATCAATGATACAGTCCCCCTGTATTGTATTAATCCCAGCGTGATCTTAGACGGGATGATTTCGTCTAATCTATACCCTGCATCAGTGCAAGTAAATATTTTTCTCTCTATTTCTCTCCAGAATAAAGAATACAAGACCCAGAATGAGCAGCTTCTAGCCAACAACACCTCTCTGGTCACAGAGATGAGCAAGCTGCAGAAGGAATTGGACCAGGTGCGCAGTCACCATGGAGACGGCAATCAGCTGACCTCACTGCAGGCGGAGCTGGAGAGGCTGAGGGCGGAGCTTAGCAAAGCTCATGCTGAGCGGAAGAGGATCGAGGAGGAGCACAGGAGTGAGAAGCAAGATCTGGAACAGGTGAGGTGTGCTTATGGATGCTGCCTAGTAAGACAAGTAGGAACGGTACTGAATTTTACAAATACCCATTTATTCTGAATATCAACCATTTACCCAAATGTAGGAAAGGCAGGGATCCCAACCCGTCTTCTGCTGGAACGGTAGAAAGCGCTCATATGATTCATTAATGGAACCACAAGTCTGCTGGTTCAGGTCCATGACTAACGGTGTGGTTTGGCGCGTGTTCTCTACATGAAAGTTACCTGGAGAAGTTTGTTTTCAGTGCGTGGGGGTCTCGCAGTTTTCAGTGCTCGTTATTTTGCACTCATGTAACTCTTACATGCATGTTTAAATGCTTGCGATGTTTTATTTAATTGATCATTACAAATGGGGTCTGGGGAAGCCTTCCGTCGGCCTGAATAAAACACAGCATGAGCCTAGATGTTTATCTGCTGAAGGCTGCAGCAGTAGGGGCGAAGGCCCGTGAAGCTTCTGAGATCCGTTTGGGAAGCCTACTCAGCCACACGTGTGAAGATCGACAGATTGCTGAAGAATGACTCAGATTTCTATCCTCTGACATGCGCTGAAAATGCTACAGGTCCCATTTTGGGATTTTTTATCTTAATTAATGTTTGTGTATTTTCCTTTTTTTCTCCATGCGTTTCCCGGGTGTGGGTGGTGGGGGATGAAGCCGGGGTGACCACGCCTACTCTAGCTTGCCGACGGCTGATCTCTGTATTCCCTCCCCTGTGTAGAGGGTGGAGGAGCTGGAGAAGGAGAACTCCTTGCTGAAGGCAGAGAAGGAAGAAATGAACCAAAAGATCCTGCAGCAGTCTAGAAGCGCAGGAGGTAAGCAGGCAGCTCCAGAGCGGAGTCGCTGAGAGGCAAGGCGGCCGCGTATCGCCGCTTAGTGTTCTTGCTGGTTTACGTTCGCCCCGGTGATAGTTGAGAACGCGACCGAGGCTCTTGCTGCAGGTGAGGACGCTTTGTTTCCTCATGACAAGGGGCGCCTGTGTGCAGAAGTAGGCCGGCAAGGGCTGAGGTGGGATTGGATTTCGGAGGCGCAGAGTCGATATGCACGAACTGAGCCGGGGAGCCCCTGGGATGTGGCTCAACCTTTGTGTCGCAACACAGGGGAAGTGTTCTCTGAGGGGCATTATGTCTGGGGTTCGGGGCTGCTGGGCCAGCCTTCCTAAAGGGAAGCATTTCTCCCGACCCCAAGATCTCAGTGTCATGTTCCCATGTCCCTGTCTTCCACCAAATTGAAGCTGCTGCCTAAAGCTGTGGATATCAGCTTCTGCAATGAACTGTGTATAAGTCTGTGTTGCAGGAATACCTCACTATGTGCCTTCCCCCCCAGATGACAGTGTATCACAAAAAGAGGGACATCTGCAGGCTGAGCTGGATGATGAGCGTCTGCGCTATCAGAATCTCCTGAAGGAGTTCTCCAGGTTGGAGCAGAGATACGACAACCTGCACGAGGAGGTATCCCTGGCGAAGGTGAGGGGAGGCTGAACGGAGCACCGCGGAGAAGCTAGATGGAGCCGTTTTGCACACAGTCTGCCTCCCTCTCAGTATGGTTCTGGTTTGCAGAAATCCTCTCCTTGTCATCTAGTTTCAGCCTGGCCACAGAAGGAACCCGTCTAATCAGAGTAGCCTGGAGTCAGATTCAAATTACCCTTCCATCTCCACCTCTGAGGTTGGAGAGACAGAGGACTCAATTCAGCAAGTGGAGGTAATTGCAGCCCGTGGGATGTGTAGGGGACGTGTGGGGGAGGGGGGTTGATTTACAGGTGAGTATTGGTTCCATCTTTCTCTGGGGCCTTGCAGGAGATGGGCCTGGACAAGGCGGCCATGGACATCACTCTGTTCCTGAAGCTGCAGAAACGTGTGAGAGAGCTGGAGCAGGAACGTCGCAAGCTGCAGGTCAACCTGGAGAAGATGGAGGAGCTGGCTAATCGCAAGGTGAGCTGGTGTCCACTACTCCATCCTCTCTGTCGCCTCCATGCTGATAGCGTGTGACAGCCAGTATTCAAGCTCTTTGCTTTCAGTCAGAACATCCAACCTTTAATCGTGCCCTGAAGGTAAATTTAAAGAATTTATGGCATCTTCATTTTACACTGGATCCTCTCATTAGTTGGTAACAAATCTGTTTGGCTGTCAACTTTAGCAATGTTGAGATGATCAGATGAGATGTTGGCACCCTGTCAGGCTCTAGAGGACACACACCCACAAATACTCTGAGAAATGCATAAAATGTAGAAATGCACTGCCTTTGGAAATAATGTATTTAGGGTTTTGACACCTCAAAAATATCTGAAACAAGCAAAGAGCTTAACCGTGATGACAAGTGTGAGCAAATTCTAACCAGAATGTTAATCTCTGTCATGGTGGGTAAAATGCAGAAGTGCAGGGAGATGGGTGTGTATCTGATTACTGTATCAGCATTGAAATGCTCTTCCATGGATATAAAATCTTCCCTGATAACAAAGTTTTGAAACATGAAATCAGATAATTGATAACGCAGAGAACAAATAGCTTTTCATCTGCTTTTCTAGTTGGATAGTAGTTTAATATTAGTTAATGACGCTTCCCCTCTCCTTTCTTTTTGATTCGGCATTGGTGATCAATACTGGTATCGATCCTCCTTATCACTGCTGAATTAGGGTTGTTGTCTTTGTTACCTCACAGGCTGTGGAACGCAAGGCTTCCGTGTCAGAGCAGGATTACAGTGCAGACTCTGCGTACAACAGCCTGAAGGTACAGGTTCATGTACCTTTGATCCCTCGCATGCGCACACAGACACATACACACACACCGTGCGGATACTCACAGTCCTCAGTGGGATGTTGATGTTCTTCGTCCATTTAACCTGTATACTGGTGTGCATACTGGTGCTGGCCATCCTGCTACAGAAGCAGTGGGTGAGTTGGGGGGGGGGTCTTGGACGAGAAGTGGGAATGCAGCCAGGTGACTGTTGTGTGTTTTGACTCCTGTGACCGTTGTGACTTCTGTAATCGCTGTGACTGTTATGACTCCTGAGTGGATTTGTGGTTCAACTGTGATGGAGTTCATTGGGACAACTGTAGACACATTTGATAGGATTTCTGGAAAAGCTTAAAATTAAATTTAACAATATCGAGATCAAACAATAATTGTGGTTGGGAGGTTGGTGGATGACTCGCATCTATTGTTTCAGATGTGAACAAAACTTCAGTTCCCTGCCGCTAAAATTTGCGAAGCCAGGGGGATGTGTAGGAAATGTGTACGAAAATACAGAACAAATCACGTATTTTCCTGCATCAGTATGGAGGACAGCTTTTTATGTTTCAGTACAGGACAGCGCAGTCCTCACTCTCCGCCCGGGGTGACATGGCAGCCACAGACAAACTCTGGCCATTTGTGACGAGATGCGTGCTGCTAAACATCGAGTGTGGGGTCAGGGCTGAATTTTAGCATGAGTCTTAGATGGAGCACAAATACATTTAAGGATATTTTTCTTAACAGCTTCCAACTGCCCAGGTTTACAAAGGACAGTAATATCTTCAGTGTACAAACAACCAGCTGTCAGATAAGATAAGAGTACGCTGTAAAACGAAAGCACAGTGCAGATCTAGCTGCCTGTGACTCTGTGTTCTTTATGGAACCATATGTACAGCACAGTAACCTTTCGTTTCTAAATGTTCTCCCCCCTCATCTCCTCTCCACAGAGACAAGAGCTGGAATCCGAAAACAAAAAGCTGAAGAATGACCTTAATGAGCTACGCAAAGCTGTGGCTGACAATGCCTCCCAGAGCAGCTCCTCTTCATCCAATGAGCACCAGGAGAGCTACAACCTGTTGCTCAACCAGCTCAAGGCAGCCAATGAGGAACTGGAGATTCGCAAGGAGGAAGTACTCATTCTCAGGTCTCAGATCATCAGCTCCACCCAGGAGAGTGTGACGGCCAATCACGTTGTGAGTCTTCCAGTGATTTTGCTTTTTATAGATACCTTATTGCAGTAAGACACCTTAGATTCCTGGAGGGACAAATGTGCTCTTTCCTTGCCTCATTCAATGTGAACAGTCAGAGGAGGCATTGCTATATGCAGTCAAATGTTCAAATTGCTTTTCGCCGTAAAAGACCACCTCAGATCTTTCCACCAAGAAAATTAGCAATTTGTTTCTTACGTTGCGAATGTTTTGCTGAGAGGCAAGGCAGGGTGAGTTTACTGATATAGCACAATTCAAACACAAGGCAATTCAAAGTGCTTTACAAAGTCAGAAGGATACATTTCATCAAGACATTAAAATCAAAAATTTAAAAGACGACAAAAAAGCGTAAAAGCCAAACACTTAACTGAACAGAAGTTGCATTGTGGTGACAGTGTTTGACTAAACTGATATAGATAATTTATTGAAAAGCTGCAGCAAACAGTAATGTTTTAAGCCCTGATCTACATGAGCTTGACAGTGTTAGCAGACCTCAGGTCTTCAGGAAGCTTGGAAGCACAGAAAGCGAATGCTGCTTCTCAGGGGTCTGGATGCTTCATGATGTTCAAGTAAATCAGAAATGTATTTGGACCCGAGACCATTTAGTGCTTTGTACGTTAGTAATAGTATTAGTATTTTAAAATCAGTCCAGTGATGCACTGGAAGCCAGTGCAGTGACTAAAGGATCGGTGTGATATGTTCTGCTCTCCTGGTGTTAGACAGGACCATGACGCCAGCTTTCTGGATGAGCTGCAGATGTCTCATTGATTTTTTATTTATTTATTTTTTTGCCAAGACCTGTGAAGTCACTGTTACAATAGTCCAGCCTGCTGAAAATAAACGCATGAACAAGCTTTTCTCTGTCTTCTTCAGACAGAAATCCTTTAACTCTTGCTATGTTTTTAAGGTGGTAGTATGGCTGATTTTGTAATTGTCGTCATGTGGCTGTTGAAATTAAGGTTGAAAATTCTGGCACATCCGTTCTTCGATTTGTTCAATGCACATATTCAATGAATCTAAGTCTAAACTAAAGTCACATGGTGACACTGTAATGTGGAACTGTGTGTCATCTACATAATTAGGTAAGAGATGTTATAGTGTTCCATAATCTGAGCAATAGGGAGCATGAAGATGTTGAATAGAAGAGGCCCAAGAATGGACACCTATTGGCCTAAATAGGACTGTGTGATATTACATTGCAATGTACTCGATAGTATGGCACATGCACATTAAGCACCAGGGATTTAGATGATGGGCGAAACGTTCAGCGGATGCCGCTTTTCGGTACTATACGGATGTTTACTTGCGTCCACATTTTGGTGAGCAGATTAGTAGGGGTGTATTGCAACATGACGAGATTTCTCGTCGGAGTGAAAAGTGGTCTCACGGAGGCGCTGCAAATCAGCTGATGTAATCATGTTGGCGTCTGATGAAATTCCCCTAGCTGATGCCCCAGACACTTTTAAATATTTTGCGTGGCAGCATTTTGGTACCCGGCGGAAAATATAAACGGCGAAAGGGTGACAGACAAAACACGAACCATCTGTAAGCATTGTGGGAAAATAATGCCGTACACAGCGGCTAACGCTACTACTATGCAAAGCCATTTGCAGCACCATCATCTCTCTTTACTTAAAATTCACTGCACCAGTGAATAAAACATAAAAAAAAATGTTTTATGTTTTATTTATTCTATTTCATGTTCAATTGAGTAGTCAAATACGAGAGAAGCCTGTCATTTGAGTTTGTGGTGAAATATTTTATGGTGCTAGATATTTGTTCTGTTCTTTACTGCATATGATGATGGTGATTATTTAAAACATTTCACCATACATCTGCATTATTTAGCATTTTTTGACTTAAATTAATCAAATAAGAGGCTGCTTTCCAGTAATATATTTCCTCTTTGAAGTTTTCCTTAAAATATTGTTAAAATATCATCTCGTCTCGTTCTCGAGGGCTGAGTATATCGTTACACGACTACAGATTAGTAATAACCCTAAAGTATTATTTTTCTGTATAAATTTGGCGTATGTAGTGCTGGCCAGCTAACTGAGGCTCAACATGCTTCAGTAGCGAGCATGCAGACCTCCCACAGCTCCAGCCTGTGAAGTGATACTCACGCCTCTTCACACTAACATCATACGGCTTCCCTTCCTGACAGGAAACCAGCAGTATGCCAGCGCTGAGCAACAGCAACAAGCACGTAGATGAGGATGAAGTGGTGCAAACTTACCAGGGACTGAGTGAGTCCAAAAAGTAAGTGTCACTAAAGATGCAGTCATCAGCATTGTGTCCATTTATGTGGCTGGTTCAAAGACATGAGCAATTACAAATGCAAGGTATCTGTTATGGAAGGACCTTCTAAAAGCAAATGGCACTAGTGATGGTCCAAGATAATTGATGTAAATAGCTAAAGACTGATAAAATGGTCCTCGTTTCCTGAAACTAGGTTGACTTGAGAGGAAGCTTCAGGGTTGGTATTGAGTGACCTCATTAAACAGGTTATATTGAGGGCCAATGAGAGCTCTGCCTCTCTGTGAGAGTGACAGGTGGGAGGAACAACCAGCCTCAGTTTCCATTTAGCTCCTTGGCCCCAAAGCACAGACCCTGTGCTGTTTCTCCTTTCGTTTCATCACTTCTTTCCTTCCTTTATGTGTCGTTAGTCTGTTGGTGAACTCTTTTGAATAGAGTAACTTCTTCAATGCAGCATCTTAATCTGCTGACTGGTACTACTGAGAGCGTCAAATTATGCATGTAGAAGGTCAGTTGTAGGCGTGGATTACAGGTACCAAGCAGGGTTAGCGGATACATTATAACAGCTTCCACTATGCTTCTTAATTTTTTCTCTAATAGATGTAGCAGAGCAATGGTTCTGATTGGCTGTGTGTTCTACATGTCTGTTGTTCCCAGCATGCACCTCCACTTTGCTGTAACCTTTTTCCCTCCCCCACCCAGGCTGCTGGAGTCCCAGTTACAGTCACAGAGCCGACACCACGAGGATGAACTGAAGGCCTTGAAAACGCAAATCGAGCTGCTCAGAGATGACCTGGAGCACAAGCAGGAACTGCTTAACCACACATTGGCGCTTCCCCCTGATGCCCAAGTGGACTTCAGCGTCCAGCAGGAGATCACACGCCTCACCAATGAGAACCTGGTGTGTGGGAAGAACGGAGGCTTGGGTAGGAAGAATAAAGTGATGCTTTATGAACCGGAAAACCTGATTTTCTGCCTGCATCTTAGGACCTGAAGGAAATTGTAGAGAAGTTGGAGAAGAATGAGAAGAAACTAAAGAAGCGACTGAAGATCTCCGAGAAGCGAGTGCAGGAGCTGGAGGGTGAGCAGGAGGGACCGCAGGCAGGCTTTAGCTAGCTGACTTCTTCCTAGAGACAGGTGGTGACAGGCTGACCCATCTCCCTACAGCATCCCAGGCCACAGCACAGCAGTCGCGGCCTCGTCCAGAGCTGTTCCGACAGGCAACCGTCCAGCGCAAAGAGAAGGACTTTGAGGGTATGCTGGAATACTGCAAAGAAGATGAACCTCTTCTCTTTAAGAACCTTATCACAGGTAAGATTCCATCCCGACACCAGCAGTGTGGTTTACAGTCACAATGTTCTCTCCAAAAAATGAAGTTCCTGACTGAAACCATCCTCTTTCAGACATGAAGCCCCAGCTGGAGTCAGCCACTGTACCCTGCCTACCAGCCTACATCCTGTTCATGTGCATCCGCCATGCAGACTACATAAACGATGACCAGAAGGTTCACTCGTTGCTTACCTCATCCATTAATTCCATCAAGAAGGTCCTGAAGGTAGGAGACAAGGACTAGTCCCACTTCAGGCAGGAGGGTCTTCATCTTAGCTGATCCAAGTAGCAATGACCTTTAGCCAGACTGCCAAGCATTCATGAGTCAGGTTTGGTGCAACTACAGCAGTGGTTTTTGAAGCATTAAGAACATAAGAACATAAGAAATTTACAAACGAGAGGAGGCCATTCGGCCCATCAAGCTCGTTTGGGGAGAACT
>JAODJU010000119.1:21292699-21313050 GCA_026776725.1 Gnathonemus echidnorhynchus | reverse complement strand
GGAAGACTGTTCCATACTCTAACTACACGCTGTGTAAAGAAGTGCTTCCTCAAATTTGTTTTAAAATGTTCTCCCGCATTTTTGAACAGTAGTTGTGGTTCCTCTGAATCTGCACTCAATCCAGATTGCCTTCATTTATGAATTTACCCGCAATCCTCGGTTTCTGCTCTGTTCCCAACTTTCCTATCCTCCTCTGATTTGGGTAGGGCTGGGCGATATCATATCGATATTGTGTGCGCAATAATCATCAGGGCTTCAGATGACAGACGTAGCATTTGGCCGGACGCCAGCTTTTCAGTACTATCCGGATGTTTATTTACGCCCATGATCTGGTAAGCAGATTAGTAGTATGGCTTAAATATTAATGAGATGCGTTTTGTGATACCCAAAAGTTAGCAATCTATATTAACTTTGTTTATTAAATTCGATTAGCGGGGCACACCACATAATACTGATTTGGTATACTATGGTTTGGTATACCTCAGTGCAATATGCACTGAAGTTGCGGTGAAGAGCAGCCACAACATCCTTTAAAAGAGGAGATCTTGTGGATAAACAAAGTAAAAAGACGTCGGCGGTGTGGTGGGACTTTTTGCAGTTTAAAGTCTGACACATTTCTTAAACATAAGGATATGCCGTATTTATACTGATACTGACTTTTAGGCGTCATACAAAGCCTCATTAATATTTTAGCCATACTACTAGTGATGCGCGAGTCGACCTGTGACCCGTGGGTGACCTGCGGGTGCGGGCGGTTTTAGGGCAGACATTTTTAAAATATCATGGGTGCAGGGGGGCGGGTCAAAAAGTTACAAAACGCATTTCATTATCAATCAAAACGTGTTGTAAACGGGGTCCGAATTACCACGTGGATCTCCTAGTTCCTCTCGCAATCACAATCAGGGAAATAAAAGGAAATAAAGCTATCCGTAGATAATCTGATAGTTCTCAGATCTGATGTTACATCAGATGTTAGTTTTGACAACTAGTGTTTTGCATACATGCGCGCCTGTGTGTGTTTGTGTGTGTGCAAGAGAGATGTCTTTCGTGCAATTTTCCGCAACCCTTCAATAAATAACGACATAAAAATCGATCTTTCGGTTTCTTTGTTGTTTGGTACACAGTATAAACTGTCTTGCATAAAGTTGTGTCATCATCTTCAATGCGAATCTAGCACAAATCTATGTCATCTTTGGGTTAGAGTGTCACAAATGACACTTCATTGGTAGGTTCCATGGCAATACAGGCTCACTGGTGTTTTTTTTTTTTTCCTCTGGTCAGATCGGGTTTTAGGTCATTATCCACACGTATTGTTGCGGGTTGGGCGGGGAGGTTTTGATCTCCTGACGGGTCGGCTTGGGGCGGGTGTTAAAAAAAAGCTGACCCGAACAACACTACTTACTATTAATCTGCTTACCAAATCATGGGCGTAAATAAATGATCGCATAGTACCGAAAAGCTGGCGCCCGGCCAAATGTTTCACCTGTCATCTGAAGCACTGGGGATTATTGCACATGCGCAATATAATATCGATATGATATCACCCAGCCCTAGATTTGTGGTGTTCTGGTTCTGCCTTCTGAACTGTCAAACTATGGGTGTTTTTTTAATACCAAGAACGAAAATACCGTACTTGTGGTCTGGGAAAGACCAGTCTTGCAACTTGCCTCCCAAGAATGAACTTGGGGCTCAATGAATCATGGGATTGGTCTCATTTCATGAGGATGCAATCGATGTGTCCTTGATATTTGTGGCGGGGCAAGAACGACATTCTGGGATTTTTATTGTCTTCTGTACTTCTGCTCTTGAGTATTGGAACTGGTCTTCGGGAATGAAAGATGACGTAAAACAGGTTGACGAGAACACAAGTACAGTAAAGTACGCATATTGAGATTCACCCTTGCTCTTTTACAGAAGCACAACAAAGACTTTGAGATGCTGTCTTTCTGGTTAGCCAACACCAGTCGTTTCCTGCACTGCCTGAAGCAGTACAGCGGGGAAGAGGTGAGAAACATTAGTATGACTACTGCCATTCGACAGTCAGGAGGTCTTGGTCATTTGCTGAAAGATTATAAAGTTTTATGGCCTTCTCCATATCTGCAGTGGAGAGTGTCACTGTCTTTTCTCTGCCGTTCTCTCAGGCGTTCATGACACAGAACACTCCAAAGCAGAATGAGCATTGTCTTAAGAACTTTGACCTGGCTGAGTACCGACAGCTGTTGAGTGACCTGTCCATCCAGATCTACCAGCAACTCGTCAAAGTGGCTGAGGAGACCATGCAGCCCATGATCGGTGAGAGCAGATGCTGCTACCGTCCAAATTCTGCTCCTGCCCATTACGAACAGCCTACACAACCCGATATCTGGTGAATACCTCTGGCTGAATGTAGATTCAGCAGCAGCTGAGGGTCGTGAGTGAGTCAGCCGGCTAAGTCTCTGTGCCTGTCCTCAGAAGATTGCCGGTTCGAGCCTCGGCAGAATAGTCGTGTGTCCATGGGTCCATGCACAAGGCCCTTAACCCCCAGCTCCAGGAGTGCCGCATGCTGGCTGACCCTGGACTGTGACCCCCAAGCTTCCTCTCCTCTGTGTGTGCGTGTGTGTGTGTGCGTGTGCGTGTGTGTGTGCGCGAGCAAATAGCAAATAAAGGGTCAAGCGTATTTGGAATACC
Source organism: Gnathonemus echidnorhynchus (assembly GCA_026776725.1). Lineage (NCBI taxonomy): Eukaryota > Metazoa > Chordata > Actinopteri > Osteoglossiformes > Mormyridae > Gnathonemus > Gnathonemus echidnorhynchus. The sequence continues at coordinate 21,310,383 of JAODJU010000119.1, read as the reverse complement.
TGTATGTTCCCTGGGTTAAAACCATATTATGTCCAGATTAACATTCTCATTTGTTAACCCCATCAGTGTCTGCCATGTTGGAAAGTGAGAGCATCAGTCTGGCGGGCGTCAAGCCCACAGGGTACCGACACCGCTCATCCAGCATGGAATACGACGGGGATGGGCCAGGCACCTACACCCTGGAGGCGCTGATCCGACAGCTGAATCAGTTCTACAACACGATGGCTGATCAAGGCCTGGACCCAGAGATTATCCAGCAAGTGGTCCGCCAGCTCTTCTACTGCATCAATGCCATCACCCTCAACAACCTGCTGCTGCGGAAGGATGTCTGCTCTTGGACCTCCGGTATTCAGCTGAGGTACCAACTGAACATGAGCCAGTCTAGCAGAACAGACTGAAAATATAAGAGTCTTTTATAATCCTTTCTAGAAAGACTAACACACCAAAACCTCATTGACTTGACCAAGAGGAGACTTCCAGAGTCAGGATGGGTGCAGAAATGCATATTGCATGAAGGGTATTGATTGCAGTGTCTGTGAACCTGTGTTTATAGATACAACATCAGCCAGATGGAAGAGTGGCTGCGTGGGAAGAACTTACATCAGCGTGGGACTACGGCCACCTTAGAGCCGCTCATTCAGGCTGCCCAACTGCTTCAGGTCAAGAAGAAGACCTCCCAGGATGCAGAGAAGATCTGCTCCCTCTGTTCAGCTCTCACAACACAGCAGGTAAGAGAAAGGGTGGAATGCATCTGGGAGAGAGAGCGCCAGCAGCGGAGGACAGGCCAGGGTGGCGACTGGGCCCAGTTCATGGGTCTCTCTCTCTCTCCTGCAGATTGTGAAAATCCTCAACCTGTACACTCCACTCAACGAGTTTGAAGAGAGGGTCACCGTGTCCTTCATCCGAAACATCCAGGTAGGGCCATATTAAATCTCATAGTGTATGTCTGATTGCTTATCCCTGTTGACTAGCGAGTCCATGACTGTTGTTGTGCCTCAGTCCCAACTACAGGCGCGGAACGACCCCCCGATTCTCCTAGTGGACACCAAGCATGTCTTCCCCGTCCTGTTCCCCTACACTCCTTCAGCCCTGACTTTGGACACCCTGAGAATTCCAGACTGCCTCAACTTAAACTTTCTCAATCGAGTCTGAAAACTACACCAATGACAGAAGGTCGGGATTTCCTTCTCCATCTATCAGTCATGAGGATTATTGATTCTAAAATCATAAACAAGCCACACCACGAGAATTGACAATACACCTCTGGTTCTGTCTGGATCATTATCTTGCTTAAATTACACAGCTGGATGATTTGTGCCTTTTGTGAGAGACCAGGTGTGAATGACTCTCACCCTTTCAGCATCGTCAAGTGTGTGGGTAGCGGGAAGTTTGAAGCATGTGAAGATGCAGAGAGGGGAGAAGACTTGGAATGATGAGATAAAAGACTGGTCGGTTTGTTTTGGCAGAGTTTGAAGTTAATTAGCAAGTGTACAGTAGTGTTTATTAGTAAGTGAAGATGGTCGACGGCTGGACGCAGAGAAGACGGACTGTCTAAAAATGACAAGGAAAGAAAATATTAGTGGAGTTGATACCTCGTTTAAAAAAATCTGCAGAAAAGATAGAATAAATTTGACCTTGGCCAAGTGTGAAGGATCTGGTAAGCCTTATTGGGGCTGCAGGACATTGACATGGATAGACCAAAAAGAAACTCTGCCCAGTGCTGAGCTAAATATCGTGGGGCTTGGACAGATGTCACTTGGTCCTGTCCTTATTCCCAAAACCCTTTAACTGTCCTACTACTGTTCTAGGAAGTCCCTGGGGGTCAAACTCAGTGCCCTGTCAGTGATTTTGCAGAAAAGTTTTTATCAAAGCTTTTAATCATTTAGCACTGCATTTTGAGAGTCTCGTTTTCACTGGCTATTGAAACACATAACTTCTGCTGTATTTGGATGGAACTTGTTTGATTTGGTTTGTTTAATGGGGGAGTGAGTGGGGCTTTCTTTTGTGGCTGCATATTTTTGTAAATTTAGAGGACTGATCCTCTGATTTTAAGTGGTGAGTCTACAGATTTTTTTTTTTGTCTTACTTGGCTTCTGTTGGTCTTATACTGCCACCTAGTGACAGCAGAGGTACAGGACTGGTGCACCCAGTCCACACATACAAAGTTCCAGGTGCCTCATACGTCAAGAATGTCAAAATGCGCTTCCAGGTGCCATACAACTGCTTGGTTCTTATTGTTGTTTTTAGGTCTGTGTTTTTACTATTATATATATAGCCCATTTAATATATGTTAGACGCGTCCAAGGGTGCAGGCTACACAAAATGTAGCTGGACTAGAAATATACCGAGAGGGGCCAGATCCAGGCATCAGCAAACTAGGCAGCCACCTAAGGCCCAATCGGCAGACAGTCAAGGAAGAAAATATATATTCATATATATAATTTATAAATAAGAATAATTACACAAACTTCACACATATTCACATAAAATTTTAAATGTTTATGTATAGGCAGGAAATGGCTGAGGTATTGTCTGCTTGGAGTTCTGTAATAATGTATTCTGGCCCTGGGGCTGGGTTTCATGTAGTGATGCTGTTTGGTCCGTGTCAGCTGGTACAGAAAGGTGGGGGTGAAACATATGAACGCACTCTAAATGAAAAATAAGGCTCTCTATGATAGTCTGGGCTTTGTGGGATACCGTCAGCAATAGCTCTTTGCTCCAATAAAAACAAAAAGTTCACACCTTGCACCCAACACCGTAGACAGCACTCTGTCCACCGAGACTGACTGGTATTACTGACTGGGATAATTACCAATAAAAGGACTCTGAGAAGAGAGACTGGCTCTTTCCATCACTGTGTCTACAGCTTTTTGGTTTGTAACATTACTGCTGTCGATCAAAAGGACTTAACAGGGTCTCTGCTAATGTTAAATATGTACAGAACTGTTCATTAAGTAATGATAATTTACCAGCACAAAGGTGCTTGCGTGTGAAAAGCACAGGAAGTCAAGCTTGTCTGAAGATATCAAATTTCAAAAGAAATCTGGACATTTACGGCACCTCAGTAAGCTTGTTCCGTGTGGGGGGAGAGCGGACAGTGACACTCATCGCCGTGTGTGGCGGCCGTGACTAACTGTGTGTGTCTTCAGGCAAAAATGGGTCGAGATGGAAGTGAAACTAACCGAACAGAATCTCGCCACCCAAAAAAAAAAAAAAGGAAACTGCGATTGAAGTGCTGATTACAGTAGACATATTTACAAATGCAAAACCAATCCGCAATTATCACAGCGAACTGAGGAACCCCAGCTGAGCCACTGCCAATGGTCTGACCTTTGCTGTGAGTGACGGGGGCTGCTGCAGGGCCAGGCAGCCCCTCAGTGTGCAAAGGAGCAGACGGTGCTGCGTGGGTCCCCCCCAAGCCACTTATTTATCTGTGCATGACAAGGCACCCAGACCCAGCCGTGCCCCTTTGTCCTCACGCTGCTGGGGTGGTGAGCAGTCACCAGGTCATGGCCTGCGCTCAGCATAGCTGGGCTCCTGAGTAAGGTCCTTAACTTCACTTGTATTTTATTTTAATAAAAGTGACCACAACATAAATAAATGTAAATGCATTTTCCTCAGCAACATGACAGTCATAACACACATTTTACGATGGCTGTGAGAGAGCCCAGGACAGTGCGACACCGCCCCAAATGAAGAGGCACCAGCTCGGGCTGGGAGCCTGGAGATGGGGGGGTTTGGTCCAAGCTTGCAGATGGGTGCTGGAGGCCGAGGAGGTGACTGGGGGCCTCTTACTCATCATGCAGGACCGGCGCACATATATTTTAAAACATTTTCTTTCACCCCATTAATTATTTTTCTGGTGATTCCTGCACTCACTTTGGGGGGGGGCTGTCTCGTGTCTTCACCACTCGGTGATTTAAATGTCAAAGGTTGGCCTCTCAGTTATCAGCAGAAATCTTAAAAGGTGCCGTCGATGCACACGGAAGATTCTGCTCTCTGATAACACTGCGGATGTTTTCATTAAAATCACCATTAAAACCATAAGAGGTGCCATTTAAAAATAACCGGTATAAGCGAATTTGTGCTGTGCGGTGATTTTAAGAGAAAAGGATTTAGTAAATAATTCATTAATCACATTTATTAAAATCTATGATTATCTATCTGAAAATGGCTGCTCTGTTGACACAGACAGACGTATTCTCTCCGTCTTTCACCTCACAGTGACTCAGGAATGACTTTCAAACTACATGATATTTTACACATAGTTTCGACAAATGTTTGACTATAGAGCTTTTGGGCTGTTCTGGTGAGTAAAACCTTAACTGTATAATTAGGTCATTTTGAATTACACTGGATTACTTTGACTACCATCTAAGGCAGCAGGCCACGTGTGAAAAGTGAAAGTGTCAACAGAGAGATTTAAGATCTAAGTTTCCACAGAAGTGAGCAAGAAAGGTATTTTCACAGTGGAATTTGATCATTAGTGGAAAGCAACTGTACTTCAGTCATACAGTGTTTATATCAGTAGTGCCCAACCTGATCCTCAGGGACCCACAGACCGTCCACATTTTTGCTCCCTCCCAGCTCCCGGTAGTAAAAAAGTGGACTGCCTGCTCGCCTCCAAGGACCAGACTGGGAAGCATTGATTTATACGGCTGTGCAGCTCCATTGTCCAGTTAAGAGTACTCTACACTCAATACATATACAAAAATTAACTTTAAAAAAAATCCTTAAATACTACCAGTTCTGTAAGAAGATACAGGAAAAGATATAGCTGCTAGAGACGATTAGTGCAACTGGATTCATCAATCGGTATTTCCCACTCAAGAAACCTTAAAACTAGCTCAGAGGCCTCGTACCTCTCCTGTGTATGTAGTGTGGGACGTGCATCACTGACCGATATCATTCAGACAACACCAACTCACTTTCGCAATTTCAAGTTAGTGTGAAGAGGGTGGTTAGTGTTGCGAAGTCACTGTTCTCATAATACAACGGTAAAAATAAATGGGCAATAAACTCCACAGTGAGCTCCTCCTACCCAGTGAATTTTAAGAATTTACCAGAGCACCCACCATGTTTTCTTTACACCCACATCCATTTTGAGTTTCTTTTGCCCCCCAGCCTCTGATGGTGACACTGAGGAGCAAAGATGCAGGAACGTGTCACAGGCCACGGTGAAAAGCAGGACCATTAAGATGGTGAAAAGGCAGGCCTGTGTTTAGTTTCATTCTCATCTATTATGAGCTGTGACCTTTTGCTGACATTACAACCAGCCTCTGGCATCACATCTCAGCGAAGCCACAGCAAATAGGACTCCGACATCTTCACTCTTCAGCTGAACGACGACAACAACATGACAAGCGCTTTTCAAACATCTGCTGGATCTCTGACTCTGAGGCTGTGGGCCGGCATCCTGACCATGTAAAAGCTTCATCACTCAGCTCCCCACTACTGAGGGATGTACATTTCTGGTCAATGCTTTAGTTTTTACTCTTTACTTAATACAGTGTCAGTACTGGACACGAGAATTTTTAAAGAAATGACCTATTTACAAAACTCAAGCCATTTGGACATACTACAACTATTGTAAATTATGACAGTGTTTCCCAGCCGCGTCCACAGGGACTTCCAGTTGGTCCACATTTTTGCTTCCTCCTGGCTGCTGGTAGCAAAAATATGGACTGTCTGAGGGTCCCTGAGGCCTGAGTATGGCTTTATGATAACAGGTTGTACTAATATGGAGCCACCTAAGGGGTGCAAACAGCAGAACATTCTGCATGTCAGTATTCTCAGGAAGCAGTTGTTGGATGCCACTGCAATCCTCTGCTCTCCCTCAGATCGGAGGGGATCAGGGCCTCGGTCTAACATCCATCCCGAAGTACAGACATTGGGCTAAGCTGGTGCTGACACTGCGGTGTGGAGCATTTCCAACCTGTCTGTCTTGTACAGGGCTGCCAACTCTCATGCATCCGGCATAACGCTCACGCTTTCAGACTCATGCTCCTGCGAGAAATCTTATGGTGAATCTATATTATTCCATTATAAACCAAAAATTAGCTGCATCCAATGCATTGGGGCAGTTTGCAAACCTTACAGACTATTTACAAGGTGATAAAACTTAAAATACATGTAAACAAGTGTGCAAAGTTGTCTCAATCTCACGCCAGCCAGCTGACCAAAGTTGGTGACACCGGTGGTGAGTAAGACAGTCACACGTTCTGCACCAGAGGGGATCTGATGCCACAAGTGCTCATCAGGGCACTTCCATCTCCTCGCTAAAGTCTTATTCATTTTTACCCCCCCCCCCCCAAAACAACTGATCTCCGATCCCCGCCTTCCTAGTGTCTGTGGGAAAGTGAAACCTGGGGGGAGGGGAGGGCTTTGTGAACACAATCTTCACTGTGTTCCCATGCTAGCTGCAATTCACCGCACTGTTATATCAGTTAGGGAACCAGCTGGGTCGGACCCAGAGCGCTTGCACAGAACAAGCACATCCGTAGGTTTCTCCAGTGCCCAGGTCCACAGGAACCAGGGGGGGATGGGGGGGTTGTACTCCCAATATTTAATTTGCCTTAATTTGCCCCCCAATTCACTCCAATTCTAGCTTCACTTCACCGTTGCCTGTTCACTATATAGTTCAGTTTAAAGTTTTACTTCATGTTTTTAATGTTATGTATAGTCTTGTCCCAACTCATAATCCAGCCTCATACGTCTTCAAGATCCTTGAGATCTAACACACAACTTGTAGACCTTCCAAGATGTTGATTAAAACTGAAGGGTGATGGTACTTTCTCAGCTGCTGCTCCATAACTGTGGAACAATCTGCCTCTCTATGTCAAACAAGCCACATCAGTCGCTGCCTTTAAATCTTAAGACATACTTTTTTGGACAGGCATTTAGTCCAAGATGAGATACTGTAGCTCTGGTATAGTTGGTTGTTTTATTTTATTTCCTACTTTATTTTGTTTTCTTTCACTTTATTTTTGATGCTGTATAACTCAGATCATCTATACTTCTGTGGATTTTATATTTTGTAAAGCACTTTTGGAGTATGCTTGTCATCTTGAAATGTGCTTTCAAAATATATTTTACTTACTTACTAATAAACAGACCTTTACATTAAAATTATTAAGTTGCGTCACCGCAATATCAAACGGTGTCCTCCGCCTTTGCCAGAGCCTCTCTAAAACCGTGCGCACGGTGACTCGAAGCTGTTCAGTGACATTACTGAACACAAGTTTCCACATCTGACAGAAAGAAGGCAGCTTATTTTTGACCTGAAAGCAGAGAAAGCCAGATGAATGTTACGGTTTATGTACGCAACCTGTTGAAACTGAACGGAGCTTAGGGAAGCCATCGTCAGTGGTTGGAGCAGAGCGTGATGTTTTGAAACCTTACACACGCAACAGACAGCAGTCGTGCAGAAGAGCCGCCCGCTAGGGGAACTCCAGCCTCAGAAGCCCATCTCAGTAGTAACCCCCCCCCCCTTTTCTGGGCCTTGCATTGAGGGCTCCTGTGTATTCTTCACTCAAACAGTATTGAATGGGACGCCAGAGACCCAAGTGTCATAAAAAAACAGATTAAGTCCCCGGACACAAAATTTCATTTTCAGCACTTCCTTGCGCTATTTCTGACAAAGCCAGCTGATTCTCATGGAGGTTTGGTGGGACTGTCCACAGATTAGGGAAGCACATTTGTCTTAGCAGTCTGAGCAGAGATGGCCAGACCTCCCTCTCCCCAGCCACCTCCTCCAGGGAATACCAAGGTGATCACAGGCCAGCTGAAAGATGAAATCTCTGCATTATATCCTGGGTCTGTCCCAGGGTCTCCTCCCAGGTGGACATACTGGAGCACCTCCCCAGGAAGGCACCCAGGAGGCAAACTAGATAAATGCCCCAACCACCTCAGCTGGTTCCTCTTCTATACAACTGAATGAACACGGCAGAACGGCCCCGTCTCACAGCAAGCCCAAATGAAGGTAAAGTGTCATCTGCCTCTTTGCTGTCTAACAGTTACAAATTGCTTTGCTAAACTTAACCAGGGAACAAAACGCAATAACGGTCTAGCAGACAAGTTAATTAATAGTTCCATGACACTTTAATATCTCAATTGCATGTCGCTTTGGAAAAAAAACCTCTGTAAAATCAAGTAAATCTAAAACTCACTGTCTAGCAGCTATTAGTAACAGCGGATGAACAGCAGCTCTACACTAGACTGAGACAAAACATCTGAATAATATTCCTGATGCATCATGTTCTTCGGCCTTTGCAGGCCCTACATTACATCTGTACATTATGACCTGATAACAAACCACAAACCGGCCTGGTTAGACGTAGCGGTTTTCTTTAGGTAACACATTATGTAAGATGTGTGCTCTGTTAATAAGCATAATTCTATACTGATTCTATAATATTCTATAATAAATCTGCTCTTCGTTCTAAAAGTACTTGCGGTCCAGTGTAATTACGCACATGGAGTGGCTCTTATGGTATTTAAATTGCTGCCACTAGCAACCAACTTCCTGACCTTTTATCTGGAACTACAAGAAGCAGATGGTTGAATGAAACCTGCTGATTTCCACAGTAAACCTCTGAACCACCACTAGATGGTTAAATTACAGCATTCTACTGGGGCTGCTAATGCACCTTCAACTTTATTAATCTCCAAGGAAAAATTATCTGTAGTATTCAGAAGATTCGATGCTCAACCCGGGAAGACTGAGTTTGTCAGGTCTACAGTTTGAGCTGTTTGAACAACAACGCCCCAGCCTAACCCAGCTAACCCCATTTGTGGTGTCTCGCTGTGACATTAGTCACAAAGGAATTCAGGGAGGTCTCAGTGCTGCATTCTGATGCACCTCGGTTTTACTAATGCTACAGCAATCACAATACAATCAAACACCCGCTGGGGGAGAGGCCATGGGTACACATGTATGTGCAAGTGTTATGAATGCATGACACATGCGGGGCTGCTCGGGAAGTCCAAAGGGTCACCATCTGCTGGGACCATGGTCATCAGCAGAACTAGGAACCGGGCGTAGCAGCAGCAGAACCAGGACGCCAGGAGGCCCTCGAGAGTGGGCATGGCTGATAGAAATAGTCCTGCAGCTGAATGACCAGAAGCCAAGGAATAGGTGCTGGACTGTGCTGAACGGTGCTGCTCTTTACCGAGGTGATGGAACAACAAGCCCACGGCTCCCTGCGCCAGGAAGCCTCTGGGTACAACGTACATAGAAACACGGAAGCTGCCTGACTGCCAAAACAAACTTCTAAAAGGAACTACCTTTGAAACATTGACTTATGTGAAATTCGCCAGAATGGCTGCTTTCTCCAAAAAGTCATTGTGCTACTTTGTTACCTCATTTCCTAGGAACACAGATTCTGAAACTGCAAGCACGGCTGAGGCTCAGCTACACGCGTAGTCATTTTGTAACCGATATTTGCCATACCAGTCTGCTGGAACTGTGCTTAGTGTTTGTGCGGCAAGAAAACGGGATTTCCCACTGTTTTGAAAGCAGCACCAATGGGTTTAGTCACCTGCTTTTCCCTCAATAAACCTTTTCAGGTTGGAAAACAGTCCATCTCTGCTGTTTTGTCCCAGCACACTCCAGGACAGGGCCAAACAGGAAGTATTCTGTTCTGCCACATGCATCATCCTCGCCCTCACCGGGCTCTCTGATGTCCCCCTGGGCCTCCATCTCTAAGGCACCGCCATCTGCCCAGGCAGACGATGTCAGAGTAGCCGTGATCCGCGTGGGCAGCCCAGTCCGATTCAAAAGACAAAAGCAAAACAAGAGCCTGGGATTTAAAACAAAAAAAATGGGTGCATAGAAAGATTCCCAGCATGCCAAGCCACTGCAGATAAAAGCAGGGCGCAGTAAAGCCGCTGCGATGTTGTTACGAGATGAGGCTGTGAGATAGCGACGTGTGCGGTTTCAGAGCCGCCTGCTGTACTGCCAGGCTGCGCATGAAATTGAGCGCAGTGGCGGCTCTCAGGCTAATCGGCTGCTAGCTCCCTGATGGCCGGGCCACCCGGGGCCACTGCTGCACCACTGAGCACAGAGCAGTAATCAAGGTGCTGGATCTCCACAGGGCCAAATGAGCCAGCTAATCTTTTTCTTTCTTTTTTTTTTTTTTCCGCGTTTCTCACGTTCTTTTGTACTCCGAACCCCAGTGCCTCAACCGCAGCTGCCACCCACGGACGCATTCGAGAACTAAACCCTCCTCCTCTGTCTGCCATCCCTCGCTTCCTGGCTGAATGATGGAAAGCCAGCCTCCTCCTCTCCTTCCCCAAGAACAACATTCTCTCTGAGCGGCCTTCCTCCGCGCTCCTCCTCTGCAGTCGGATCACAGAAGGGACGCCATCTTCACGTTTTTCTCTGATGCACCTAGGGAAAGACCTCAATCACTATTCACAGGTCACATAAAACAAAGGTTTTCTTTCACTTGACTATTATTTTTTGCTGCTAATGCTCAACTGATAAGACTCATAAGTGCAATGGGAGAGAAATGTCGCATATCGGCCAGCAAGCTCTGTGCAAACATGAGAGGCTGAGGCATGTCCCCTTCAGAGCAATGGGGCATCTTTATGACAGGTTTCTACTGGATAAAACAGATGAAGAAACAATGGATCCCAGCAACACAAGAACAGCCGGTTCTTAATAGCTCTTTGTAGTATGTACATGCTGAATGCGGCACAGGAAATATTGTCAAAGCCACGAGACCACAGTTCACTTTGCTGTACACACCACAAAAATCCACGAACCCGCTTTCCAACCCGGGGAGATCATTTTTGATTCTATCCAAGTCTGGCTGCTGTGTAAAATAACATCCAGTGCTGTATGACTGAGAAAACCAGACTGCCTGTTTGCTTCTGCTCTTAACCTGTTACAGAGAGATCCTTCACTTTAGAACCATTGCAGAAAGTTTTCCACTAGAGTTATAGGATTCATGAGAAAAAGGGAAAATAATTCATTTGGATGCAAAAGTATGACCTACAGCTAGTGGAAAACAAAAGGGAAACTTAAAAAAACCTTTGAGGCTAACTGCAGGGTGCCACAGGCCTTGTAGAGGGCAGGATGTTGCTTGTTTTGTTGCTGCACCATCCTCCCCATCTAGGAAGGAGACCCACAATGTCCTCTGTCACAGCAGGAAGCATGAAGATAAGGCAGCATGCAGTAACCATCGGCCCTCTGAGATCAATGGCTGCTCCTGCAGCCTCCCGTCGCCCATGGCCCTCCATCTTCAACCACTGATAAACTTCATTGATGACCCTCCATCTCCGGTCTCTCCTCAGCCATGACCCTCCATCTCAAGTGCTTTGCCTATTGTATCTCCTCAGCTATGACCCCCCCCCCCCCAATTCTTATATCTTCTTGGCTATAACCCTCCTAGCTGGAAATTCTGGGCCTCTGTCTTGGCTGCTTCCTGCTACATTTGTCCTGCATCTTTGCTCTTTTTTTTCCTTCATGTATTTATGATTTGGTGACGAAAGCCCAGCAGCGTCTGCTCCTTCTGTGAACTCTAAGATGCTCCAAACATCCCCAGGATCTCCGGAAAAACTTCTTATTGCTGCACAGTCGTGAGTATCCTGATGTATGGCACGGTGTGGTATTCAAGCTGCACTGAGCTAGAAAGGAAGGGTCTTCAGCAGGTATTGGAGACTGCCCAGCAGATTATCGGCTCCCACCTTCCTCACCTGAAGGACATTCACTTGAACCATCTCCTAAGGCGAGCAAGAAACATCAGCCGAGGTTCCTCACACCCTGGTTACAGCTTGCTTTCCATCCTTCCCTCTGGCAAGGCTCAAGGTCATCAAGACCCAGATAAACTGTTTAAAAAACAGCATCTTCCCCAGAGAGGTGGATAAACTACAGAACTTTTTGGTGATTAGTGATCATTGTTAACACACCACAGCACGCAACAACGAAATGTGTTCTCTGCATTTAACCCATATGTGACTTTCGTGACATAGCAGGGGGCAGCTAATTCAGCACCCGGGGAGCAGTGCTTGGGGGTGGTACCTTGCTCAGGGGACCACAGTGGTGACTTGCTGGTGGGGGATTCGAACCTGCAATCTTTCAATTACAAGTGCGCTTCCCTAACCATCAAGCCACCACTGCCCACAACTTCTGGGCGACTACCCAACAGGCATATAAAATATGCCAACTGACTAGGCAGGGACTACTGTAAGTGGGCTTTTCTAATCATTAATGTGGACTCTAACTGGACTGTTTGAGATGTGATGCAGTGATGCTTGTTGCACTGATATGGGTTTTATAATCACTGATATGCACTGTATTACTGATATGGACTTTTTAATATGTGATGCATTACTGCAATGTGACGTCACTGGTATGGGTTTTATAATCACTGATATGCACTGTATTACTGATATGGACTTTTAATACATGACACGTTGGTATGTTGTGATGTCACAGGACCTCTTTAATCACTGAGATGCACTTTAAAGATGAGTTGAAATTAGCATTTTATTAGTGTTTTTTTTTCTTTTTTTTTTCTTTTTTTTTTACCTCATATGGCCTTTTTTAATAAAATATGTTATTTAAAGCTGCTAAGTTCAACCATTTGCTTCCAGGTGAATTTCATTGTATATTAATATACAATGATAACAAAAAGATCTAATCTAAAAAAAATTGTATGCATCCATTTCAAAACATCAGTATTAGTAATCAGGTGCTAAAATGTCACTTTACACAGAGGGTTTCTGATTATGAACTATTCAGCTCTGACAGACAGCCCGAGCTAAACAGGATCAGCCAACCTAAACTCTGCACGCTAACCAAAGACCTACTCTTCCACATCAAACGTTCAAGGCCAAAAAGCGTGTTTACGTTAAACAAGTGTAACCACAACCTACAAGACACATCAAAAACTGAGAAAACAACAGACCAAAGTTATTTACAAAAAATAGGCTGATTCAGAGCAGACGTGTTAACTCTGAGTGTCAATGCAGTGTTTTGGTTTGGTTTGGTTTTTTTTTTTTATTTTTTACTTTTTTCTTGCCTTTGTCTTTCTATGCTGCTGTTTTACTCTGATTGACCTTCATATCGACAGACATGCTGACAAGCTTAATCAAAACAGCTGGCAGAGTCACAGAGTGGATTTTCTTTCTTGGTACTGCAACCTCACATATTTTTTGATTCAGTTCTTCTCTTAAAACGTGCTTCTGTCCAGTAGTTCTGCTGATAGCCTGAACCAGTTGTGTCAGAACTCCTTCACTAAACTCTCACAGCCCGCGAGCATTATAAATCCCGTGAGTGTGGTACACTCCATGGCAGCCACACTTCAACCCGTCTGCACCACACACAAATCAAATTGTACATCTAGGTCATTAAATTTTAATTCAACAAAGGGCCTTTGCGTCACCGTTTTTGATTCTGATGAAATCTGACATGTGAATTTCCCATACTTCCCTGAGCTCAGAAATGTTTATTTTTAAAAAGAGAGAGTGAGATTAGTGTGTAGTGTCAGTGATTTTTTTTTTTTGTAAATTCAGAACTAACCCTAACACCCCTTTGAATAAGAACACATTTTTTATGTTTAAAACCAGGCAAAGATATTTTCTTCCCAATTAAGTGAAATTTTTTTTACCCCTACTCCACTTGCCTTTTTGAGGCTCCAATGTAGCATTTAAAACGTTTTAATTTTTGGGTGCTTATGTCAAGAAGAGGACCAAGTAAGAGGCCACTGTTTTATAAGCACAAGTAGTACACATACTTATGTATTTCATTATAAAAAAAACTTACTTGTTACTTCAAGCCTTTTTTATAACAATAAGTAGCAAAACATTCAGTTGGTGAGATAAAATTTGAGCTTGGAAAAAGAAGTGTATATTAATACAACAGTAGAATTTTTTCCATACCTAGAAAAAGCACTATTTTCAAGTTATAACTGAGTCATATAGCTGTAATAGTAAACAACAGCACGAAAAAAAAAGTTACAGCTCATACGAAAACATTCTGTATTATATTTTTCTACCTGTGGTGTAGAAACTCAAAGGGACTTTTTTTTAATAATAAACATTTCTGTGGTCTTGGAGGTGTATGTCATTCACATGCCAAATTTGATCAAGAGCAACAATTGTGATGCAGAATCTTATTTGGAAAATGTGTTGAATTGAAATGGACCGAGCCACCTTCAGAAGGAGGCTCCTGGTGAAGTACAGCGGGTGGTACAGTGGTTAAGGAACCGTGGCGAGAGCCCAACACAAACACAGCTGCTCCTGCAATGTACAGCTCTGTGAACAAGCTTCCAAGGCTACTGTGGACAAAAGTCTTCAATTGAAAGGTTAGTTCTGGTGTGAGAGGACTACCCTGCCGGAAAATACAGCTCGACCTGGTTTAAGCTGCTTAAGCTGTTTGACCAATTTATGAAAGTTGACCAGCTTAAGGTATGTTTTTGCCTGATGGTTTGATGGTCGTACCAGCATGATGATCATTCTTACCTGGTTTAGCTGGTCATGCCCACCCAGCTAAACCATCCAAGAACAGCAGGAGCTGGGACATGACCATCTAAGGCCATCTTAAACCAGTTAAACCAGCTGGTGTTTTTCAGCAGGGTACTAATCAGACCAGTTTAAGGTATGCTCGAATCAGGCAAAAGCGATATTAAAAACGCAAGCACAAATCTTTGTGTGCAAACACTGAGACATCAGAAGAGCCAACTGGACTGGAAAACCACAACTAAAATGCAAACGATGTGGAGAGAGCCCTACTATTCATTTCAAACCTCCACAGGTGTGGAGGAGTTTGACATGCCCTGAGGAGATACAATCAGGGGAATAACTGCAGAAGAAACAAAGACGATAGCATAGAACGTCTCAGCTTAGGACATCTGCTGTGTTAGACAAGCACATGGGAAGCTTCATGTTGGCCTCATTCACTCAAACCAAACTGTCAGAGACACAGGAAGTGGCTTGCGGCCCATTTGTTTTCGTCTCCGCGTACACGTTCGCATGTGGAGAAGACAACTGGCATTGCGATGCTGCCCTTAGCATGTCTGCTCCTCAGTGTGGCTCAGCCTGAACACACCAAGCATGCCAAACTGCACGGGGTGGGGGGTGGCAAAGAGGTGTCTGCACCCAGAATGCCCTGCATGAGCTTTCCCAAGATTTGGAGCAGAAAATTGACTCTGCTCTATCATTAATGTACTATTCCAATTGGTTGGCCCCCTCAGTACATTTTGCTGACCGGGGGGGGCCCTCAGTTGATTTTGCCGACCGGGGGGAAACCCCCTTAGCACATTGCACCAACGCTGGAGTTTGCCTGTAGATTTCACAGATAGAAACACCAAAATAGAAAACGTTCCAGAAGTAAAAGACCAGTAAAACATTTAGACTTTTTTATGGTGAACCTCTTCCAGTCCACGGCCATGGAAAACATACCCCCGCCCCCCCGGGGCTGGTCAGTGACATTATACAAACTCTGGACATCTCCCCAGGAATGGAATTCCTCTCCTTTTAGGCACCTCATTGTCTGTGTCACATCAGCACAGCTGAACTATTGGCACGGGACTACAAGCAAAAGTTCAAAAGGAGTCCATTAGATAACTGGACTGTCCTTGCTAGGTGCACAGTTAAAATAATACTACGAGCATCACATGTAATGAAAGGTATTCCCTTTTAAATTTGTAATGAATTTATACATTTTAATTAATCATTGTGCTGAAGCAGCTTGAAATTAAACTAAACTAAAATTGTTTCCTAATTATTATGTGAAAACACCTCGGAATAATTTGTTTTATGATAAAAAATAATAAATATATGAAACAAACTCTTTTAACTTTTAGGTTGTGGATATATCTATTACTTTATGACTCAATGTCCCAGTCATATCTAAAAAACCGAGTTTCAGTTTAGGTCATAAACACTACCGCTAACATGTCTGTATAACTTCACGGGATGATGACAGGACAATGGAGACAATTTACTAATAAAATACCAAATATACCAAGGCAGTTTTTGTCATAAAACAAAGGGTCACCACAGCCAAAATGTTTTTTTGATAGTACATCCAATGGAGCATGGGATGGCGGGCCTGGTAATTCGATGCCCCTTCAAAGGGGTAAAAAGAACTGGCAGGTGGAGGGAAATGGATGTGAAAGCCTTTGTCTTTTCATTTCCTACAAGTTCCTGTTCCAGTGAATGGTGAGGCATTGTTGGCCAGGAGGTCGGAGACGACAGCAGTAATGATTAGATGAGGATGGTACCCGCCTACTTCCTCTTCAGCGGCGACGAGTGAAAATGGAACAGAGGGGAGCAAATGAGCCTCTTTCACCCACACAGAGACATGGGAGAACATCTGAAACATGCAGACATTGTGTGTGCGCGTGTGCGTGAGCATGTGTGCGTGTGCGTGTGCCTATACTCATACATGACATAATCTTCCGGTGAAAAGATAGAGCAGGGTGACCTAAAGACCTCCATTTACACCTTTATAACCTCCGGAAGCTTGGTGGGCCAGTACATTTTTATCGCAAACTTTTCATCATAAATCTTCACGCGTTTTTCCAAGTCGTCTGAGAAACAATCCTGATACTCGGCCAGCAGTGGCAACACTGGGAAAACCGACCACTCCCTGTCACCCCAGCCCTACCAGTCCCCAGCCCCATCCTCAGATTCTTTTTTCTAAACCAATGTGATTGATGAAGAGAAGAACGACTTCCTGTTATCAGCAGAACCACAAACCAAAGCCGCTACTCTCCGCCCTCTCACTTCCTCTGCCCTCCCCCTCCGATCTTCTCTCATGCTTATATGGGAAGACAAGCTCTCTGAGTGGTAGGATCACCTTCTCTGAACTGCACCTCTGCTGCGTCCTGTGCTCTGGGTGGGGAGCATGGCTCAGTCGTGCTGGGCGACGCTCTTCATCTTCCCGCTGCTGGTTCAAGCCCAGAGTGGCAGCGACGATGAAGGTAAGACCATCTCCATGCTCCTTCACTGCTTTTCGCTCCTGCTCCGCTCTCACCTCTAGCCGCCGCTCCCCCTTCTTGTTAAAAGGTTACATGCTGCTGCCTGATTTGCTGTCTCGTTGCTCAAATGAGTGATTCAAAGCGGAAGCTGCTTCAAGTCTGTAATATGCTCATATGATTCACGCCTCATTAGGCACAATTTCTGCTCCTTTCTTAATGTTAGTGCTTCGCCCCAGTAACAGTATGACATACTATTCAATACATTGAGAAATGTACATGAACCGTTTTCTTTTGGACAGTGTTTACCAACCTGGTCTTCATGGTCCCCCGGACAGTCCATGTTTTGCTCCTTCCCAGCTCCCTACCAGGGGCAAAAATGTGGACTGTCTGTGGATTCCTGAGGACTGGGTTGGAAAACACTGTCCAAAAAAATACAGTTCAGGTACATTTCTCAATTATTGGTATTATTGTGGCATAACGTTTCGTAGAATGGAGGCATCATTCTGCCCAGGGTAGGTGTGTGTAGCTATATTCTGGGTGTGTTCTGGTGTCTCACATGTGTTGCGGTGCTTTCAGTCACCCTGTTGACCCCAGATACACCCACGACACCACCCTGAGGGAAGGCGCACTGGATGTGTACATACATCAGGGAAATGACGCCTTTGTTTCACCTTGGGGTATTTACGCACCCCACGGCACCGCCCTCCTGAAATAAAACACTTACCCCTAACCCAACGTGTGACACTGAATAAT
>JAODJU010000119.1:21256934-21278153 GCA_026776725.1 Gnathonemus echidnorhynchus | reverse complement strand
TTACTTTACTTTTTCAGTGGAAAAGTAATTTAATTACAGTAACGCGTTACTTAGTAACGCGTTACACCCAACACTGGCCCCAAGTTCATTCTTGGGAGGAAAGTTAGAAAGACTAGACTTGCTAAGACCACAAGTATAATCCTTGAATTCTTGTTACTGATAAAATACCCTCAGTTGGGACACTACTTCGTCGAGTAGCATTAAAGAAATACAGTTCCAGCAGCTGACAAATATAGAGAATTCCCTCTGATAGAAATCAGTATCACTCGTGAAGAATATTACTGGGGGAAGCTAGTGGATTCTGTCGGTCTCTAAATGCCCTTCGCCCTGCGGAGTCAGCCCTGTGCTATGCATGCACCAAGGTCAAAAGGATCTTCAAAGTGTGCAGGCATTTTCCATGCAGCTATTTATAGGCTCTTATATAGGGTTTGTTATTTTGTGAAAGGAATATTCCAGTATAAGTTTTTGGTGAAAGGGCAGAACTTATGCCTGTTATAATCCAAAAGCCTGCACTTACACCTGCTCAGAGCAGGTTAGGGGGGCAGCTTAAATTACCATGGCAACGTATCCCATTAAAAGTGAACTGCAGGTCGTAGTGCCCAAAACTCAGAAGTTAGCCTGAAGAAACCTCACTAAATCAGTAAACTCACTTTGTAGTGTTTCCCCTCATGCTCATTCACATCACAGTGGACAACTATGACAAAAGTAATGATACAGCTGCCAACAGCTGGGTACAGGGGACGTAGCTAGAAGTTCAGGGGCCCTTGACAAAATGACATGTTGGGCCCCTTCCTCTGGTCCTGCCATTTTCAATCTGAAGAAATATGAAATACAGGGGGTTCCACCATGGTGTAATGGTTCTGAAGTGCATGATTTATACTTTTGGCGTATAAGGCACCTGTCCGGGGTATCTATGCCCCAGGATAGACCCCCATATTGTAGCAAGTCAAGGCTCAGAATAGCATTGAAGTCCTAAAAGTGAGATTAAAAAGATCTTACAAAGCATTACATTCAGTATCCTGATACCTGCATAAACTCTGCACGAGCAGCATCGTAGTACCAGATAATGCTGACTGACCAATCAGGGTTGGTTAAGCCCGCTCTCTCGAGTTTACGCTGGGTTTGTAAAACATGCTGACCAGCTGCATCACCGTGTGGTACAGCAGCACTACAGCTATGGACTGCAAACGCCTGCAGAGAGTGGTGAAGACTGAAATGAAGATCATCAGGACTCCGCTGCCCTCTTTGCAGAGCAGCTACCGCCGCAGAGTCCAGAGGAGGGCTGCCTCCATCCTCAAAGACCCCACACACCCCCAACAAGGACTGTTCACACTTCTGCCCTCAGGACGGAGGTACAGAAGTGTGAAATCTAGAACCTCCCAACTCAACAACTCCTTCTTCCCCACTGCCATCAGACTCAGGACAGGAGTACGAATAATGGACATCATACTACCATACCATACTACCCCATACTGTTATTTTTGCACATTAAGCTCTTTTGCACATTACACTTAAGTATTTATTTTTCTATTTTTTCTATTTTATTGCACCTTGGAATTTTCACGTGGATAGCAAAGTAAGAATTTCATTGCACAAAGAAATTCACTTTTCTACTGTACATATGACAAACACTTTGAATCTTGAATGCTTCGCAGTACAGATCAAAGGTATACATCCACACTAAACGGACTCAGTGTAATGCAGCACTTTATTCTGGTACATCACATTTATTTTTCATATTTCAGATACATATCATACCAAGGGCAATAAGTTAATCACAGGATTCCAGCACCAAAACAGAAACATCAAATAACATTATGCACATTTTTAAATCATCTATATATTAACAATCACTGGCAAACAGTCACTCGTGTTAGAATGAGTACTTACCAGTCATAGTTAAATGGAAGTTGAGATATACATTTAATAAATTAATCAAATAAAAATGAAAGAAATAGAGGATTGTCAAGGTGGCAATAACTGTGACATCACGCAAGACATTTTCCAACAGTAATCGTGGTATTTTCAGGGACTGACTAGCAGAAAGATTCCAGCCTTTCTGAAAGCCCCCCTCACCATTAGTGAATCATAGTGAGTGTGCACAAGTGCTTGCACACGTGCATACACACACACACACTCACACAGACACACCCATGTGGGAACCTGCCATCTCCTTATGGTCATTCAAGTTCATGCTGTGTAAAGAGTAAGAGAAGTTTGTCTTGGTATAAATACCGCAGCTGTGTTATTTATAGTAGTGCGTACAGCGGGTGCCATGGCGATAGCACGGCGCGGGCTGCAGCTGGAGCACTGGAGCCCCCCCGCCGTCTCAGCGGCACCTGTGATTTCCACCCAAATCATCATCACAAGCAGTTCCAGACCGGTGAAAGCAAATGCTGTTCTCACACCTAAAAGTGCATCTTAACAGTTTCAAAGTCAGCTGTTAGTCTGCATCTTAATTCTGCAGCCCTGCAGTGTTTAAGTGCCATAGGAAGGTGGAGAAAAAAAATCCTGTGTTAAAAGACCACAAAGTGCAACATTTCAAAAACACAATGACTTTAAGAGCATTCTCTACCACTATGCTAACAGGTTTGTAGTTGGTTAAATACCTATACAAAGGACTCTGTACATTTATGTCACATGAGCATTTTCTGCCTTTAACTGTACAGACCACAGCCTAGTCCTGCACCCTAACTCAGGAAACCTCTTCCTTCTTAAGGGCCTTAATCCCTGTGATGCACTGCAGCCTGAGAGAATCAGGCGAGCAACATGAGAACCACGTTCACTGGCCATCTATACTTAGAGTGGTCCTCAAGGCCGTTACAGTAAAACGCGATGCACCATTTCCAACCTGTATGACCACCGGCAGAACAGATTGGTGGCTTTAAGAAGCTCATGTTCACCGAGACACATGGAATCAGCTTGCAGACCAGGATAGCGTGTCTGCTGAAGCATTTACCTTCATCACCCTGTTCTGGGATCAGTATTCACAATTATGCCTCTCCTGTGGCTCTCACTGTCTCAATTTACCAGAAAAATCCTTCAGTTTACCAAAACAGTCACTCACTACTGCGACGTGGGTTGAAGATGACTTGGTGAAGTTACAGTGCGAATGTTAAGAAATCCCAGTGGAAGAACAGGCATACCACAAACTATTCAGATACTCAGGACATGGCAGAATCCCCAAGAACTCCCATTACTTAACAGCTGCGAGTAATTATGGATAACAACACTCATTATTCAGACATGGATCATTCAGAATTCTTCAAAAACCTGGGAACTGACCATCAGGCCATGTTACACTGCTACAATCAGTTTAATTAATAACCCCATTTAGGAGAAATACAAATATCAGGTAGAAAGCATGGGGCTGGCCCAAGGCCGGACTCGCCCAAGTCCATGTCCCAGTACGACCTTGACTGCCTGGTACCATAGCGGCCTGGCCTTGTTCAGTCGCCGTTTTCTTCATATACACCTCCACTGCTGATGAGGGAGAATTAACATGCAAAGTGGCAGCCACACAGAGACGGATCAGACAGGCAGGGGCAGATGTGAAGCACGACAAAACGGCGCAAGACCAGGTGCCAACACTGGTTGCTTGACTGACCGATCAGAAAAATGCCCACACTGACTGATGTCCATGCTAGGGACTCGCTTACATTCAGGGCCAGAGGAAGCAGACCTGAGACAGCAGGCACCCTTCATCAACAGGCTCAGCATGAAAGCCACCTCATTGAGAAACACAGCGAGAGCCTACAGGAACATGTGCAACTTCACCAGGAGGACCAGGAGGACAGGCGATTGGGGAAATGAACCCTGGGCACACGCCGCTCCCGAGGGCCAGCTTGCAGCAGCAGCTAAACCGGACGGTGGAGTTTTCAAGGCGTCGGTTACTCTGTTTCCATGGAATAATCCCACCATTTATACTAACAGGCTTCACTGATGTGGCTCCCTAGCCGAGGTCACAGTTACCATGCTTCGATGGCTGCGGTGGAGCCCAGGGTTTATGTTGAGAGAATGTAGGTGTTCGAGAGAGCAGAAGCGAAGGGGTGATAGAATGGCCGAACGGAGATAGGTCCAGACACAGCATGCCACCTGTGGACTGGGGAGGTATGTTCGCTGGAGGTCAGGGGTCAAACTTCAGGGCCTCCGGCCCCCTGGCTTCGGCTTCCCCCTCGGTCCGGCCCCCCCAGCCCACGACTCCATCCTCACACGTCGTCAAAGATGCGGCTTCGTGACGACGACATGGAGAGATAGCGCCCCCCGGAGTGCCTGTGGGGAAGGACAGATGGATTATGGCAAATACATCCGGACAGAGAAACTGGCCTGCAGCATTGCAGACCAATACGGAAGGTGAAGAGGATGACGGGGCGCAGGCCGCACCTCCCGGACTCGGACTCCAGCGGGTCATCGGACAGCATGTCGGCGTTGAAATCCAACGGCTCGGCGTCCTGCAGAAGCTCGATGCGGTCCCTCTCAGGCCGGCCGCTGGGCCGCGTGTACTTCGCCTCTGTTAAAGGAACAGGAAATCTGTGAGGTAGGGACAGCCTCTCCTGGGAGGTCACTTTAAGATACACGATCAGCGATCACGGAGCCTCACGCCTGCTGCCACTGCCGCTGCTGCTGCTGGTGGCGTTGGAAACGTCGCTGTAGCTGGTCTCCTTCAGCTCGGCGTGGCTGCTCCTGTTCCTGGCCGTGTAGTCGTCCCGCTGACCTCCATAGCGCTCCTTCCATTCCTGAAAGGCAGGCCAACATCCGAGAGTCCAAATCTGCCTTTGAACGGTGATCCCTCCATACCCACACATGTGAGTGTGTGGACCCACAACTCCGTCAAAGTTGGAAAAAATGTGCAAGCAAGAAAGAGCAGATATGAAAGGATGTTGTAAAGAGAAGGGCAGGAAGAGCAGGGACACCCAAAATGGCGATCACATACTCTACGTCTGTTCTCTCCATCTTCCACTCTTTGCCGTTTCCTCTTTTCTGGGTAACAGACAAACCAAAACAATCAATTTCAAATGAATTTTTTTTAAATATGAAGGGTGTCAAAACAATAAAGCGGACAGGTCAGTCACCGCGGCGAATGAGTTCTTTGCCCTCGTCGATGAGGTCAGAGGTCATGTCGCTTTCGCCCATAAACTGCTGGAAGCCCAGAAGGTTGAGACACCGGGTTCCAAGGCTGGAGAAAGAGGGGTTGTGGGGCAGAGGCCAGACTTACATTAGTGTACACATGACAGGAACATTACTCCTCGCTTAGACACCAGCACAGACTGCGGACTGACCTGAAATAAGTGGCGATGCAGAGGATAACAATGAGCATGGGGTAGTAGATATAGAAGCCATTGGCGATGAAAGACAGAACTCGCATGGATCCCATGATCTAGGGGGGAGATGATCTGATCAGGAGAGATCCCCATCACTGCTTACGCTAGATGGCATCGGCATAATACCCAGGTACCAACAGCACAAATACCAGGCCCGATGTGCCTAATATGTGGGGTAGGGAGATCATCAATGGAGATCCACTACTACCCACACACGGCAGCAGCACCCAAACACAGGAACAGGACGTCAGACCCTGAGTTATGGTTCAGCCAGTCTCGCTGTAACCCCCTTCCCTGCGTTGGCATTTCCCTCACAGTGTCCGCGGACTCACAGATGTGTAAGCAGTCTGCTCCTTCTGCTGGTGGGAGATGGCGGAGTCCATGTGGATCAAACCCAAGAAGTTGAGGCAAAGAGGAGGAGTCAGACGACAGAACAGCCTGTGGAGAGATGATGGCTTACAGGACAACCTGAGAATGGGAGGCCATTTTTTTCGGACACACAGGAGCTTGTATTGCCCAAGGTGTCGCCAAGCAAACTCTCCAAGCTCGACCTGAGAGAAGGCATCTGTTAGCCCCTTCAGGAGTTTTTTTTAAGGATGCAAAAATAGGTTATGGGTAGCGGACCCCCTCCCCAATCATCAACATACATGCCGCTGAACTGAAGACTGTAGGCATCAGTCTGGTGATGTGAAGCCAGGTAGTAGTAGTTGAAGACACGGATGCGGAAGACGGTGGAATACACGCAGGTGCACAAGAAGAAGATGGTGATGAAGCACGCCATCTAGTGGACGAGAGCACACCGTGCGCTAAAGGAAATCCCAGCACTTCTCTCGTGGAATGGTGCTCAGTGAGGCCTCCCTCCACCCAGCCCAGCCCAGCCCCTCACCTCTATGTACAGGTAGTTGTAGTCCCTCTCGGCCAGCTGAATGAAGACCGCGAAGAGGGAGAGCACGGGCTGGGTGCTGAAGAAGGTGCACTCTGACCAGACCACGGCCACCGAGAAGAGGGACAGCACCACAGCCAGCAGGCGGTAGAACCAGTGTTTCAGGAGACACTCCCAGTACCACTCTGGGGGGAGGGGAGGGGGCGGCAAACGAAGGCCATCAGCCTGCTCTCTGAAATCTGATCTCATTTTTCAGCCATGGTTAACCTAAGGTAAGGTATGCTGGTGACAGGTGCTGCTCCACAGGGCCACACCCGCCCAAGGCCCGTCAGTCACCATTCCTCATGTCAATGCAGTTCCTTCTGTCCATTTTGTAACCATTTAAGGTTCTGTTGGTTGCTGTAACCCACCATACATGTAGGTGTAATAAAAAGGAGACAGAGCAGGTCTGCTTTAGGGATTGATGCTGGTTTCCAGGACAACTGTCCTTCGAGCAGTAGATGTACATAAATAAAATATCTTCCCATCTGATATGCAAGCCTCATTCATAATGAACAAAACATTGTTTAAACAGATAATAACCACCATAAAGACAATGGGAGATCAGTGTAAATATGCCCCCCCACCCCAGAACCTGACTCACCGACAGTGGGGGTGTACAGGTACCGGCTGACCCAACCCAGTGGTTCTATTGGGGCAAAGCTGTGAACAAACTGCCGCGTTGAGCTGGTCTCATTCTTGGCCACGTCCTCTAGGTGGAGTGCTTGCTCTAAAAGGATCTGCCACTGGACCCGGGTTCGATTGTGCCGCTGGACGGCATAAATCACCTGCAGACATCACATGAGTATGATGACACAATAGGGCTCAATGATCCCCAGCTGCTGGCCAGACTGGAAGAATGACCCGACGGAGCAGCGCTGAACCACTCACCTGCTTGTGCAGCTTCACCAGACTCTTCTCAGAGGGGTAAGTGTTCTGCTTGTCATCAAAGTCCTCATAGTCATCCATGTTCCTGCCCATCTTCTCCTGGTACTCCACAGGACACTAGAAGAGAGGGGTGAGGATTAGATTACTCTACATAGACAGAGAGAGAGAGAGAGAGAGAGAGAGAGAGAGAGAGAGACACACACACACACACATCTTACCTTCCTCAGAATTGTGTCGATGTACTTCCTCAGGGGGTGGTTGTACTTAATAGATTCACTGACCTTCCTCACCTCCTATGTGAAACATGGACATACGCAGGTAAAAGTAATGATCTCCTGGAGGTAATTCTTGCCTCCTGGTCACTGCTCCCCACCTCCATGATGTCCTCCAAGCTCTCCTCAGCGTCTGCCTTCTCGCTCATCAGCTTGGCCGCCTTGAAGTAGGTCTTCAGGAGAAGGTGGCCGCGGCGGGAGGCGTTCCAGTAGGAGCGGGGGATCTCCACCAGGCCGTAACCCAGCAGCAGCACCAGTAGGAACAGCCCCCACGTGTTGGCAGCCGTGATGCCAATTGTCTGGAGCTCGTACCTGGGAGGAGGGGAGGTCAGCGTGGGAGATACGTTGGGGAAACAGGGGCAGGGTGGGAAGCAGGGCCTTACCATGACAGGCGCCATTGCGGGTGTATAGCCACGTATATGAGCAGTGACCCAAAGATGAGCAGGTAGGTGCCGTAGTAGATGGCGTTTTCGATGAGTGCCGTTTTGATCTTCCCGGTGATGGAGAACCCTCCCGAACGAGCGTACGACTGCATAAAGGGCAACAGGAGCCTGGAAGACGGGCAGAGGCAGACCATGACACCCTCAAGTATCTCTCAGCAAGGTGGGGGTGCACGGAACGTCACCAAACAGATGTCAAAAGTTGACAAGGCACTGAGCGCACACGCTTACCAGGTCAGACACTGTGAGGTCCAGTACACCACTCGCCAGAACACAGGCATGATTCCCACTGGGATGTAGCTCCAGGGTTTATAGCACGTCTTGGAGGGGCTGTGAAGGAAGACCCACATGCCTGACGACTCTGAAGCTCCCCTCTAACTTAACGCCGTCTTTAGCACTCGCCGCTGCTAACAGTTGCTTATGCCACCACTGGGAGGTCCCAAGCCATTTAAACTCCCCCCAAATTGCACTCACATAAAACACGGCTAACTTAGCAGTCTACATCGTTTACAAGTACCTTCAACCTCAAACTCAAGGGTTAAACCCCTGCAGACCATCTACAAATGGAGGATTTCAGTCTGACTTTACAGCAAGGCCTCTGGTCCACTCTGGGTTAAGTTTAAGAGCATTCTGACCTTCGGGTGGGCGACACGGAGGAGTTGGCGGTCGTCCGGTTGGAAAACGCCACAGTAACTGTCACCATGGCTGCATGTTCATTATTGTCTTTCTGGCACTGGTTGTAAATAGTCTGGATGGGAGAAAGGATGTGTGAACGCACACAGAGAAAACTAACAAGCGAGGAAACACGAGCACACAGACAGGCAGGCAGGCCAACTCACAGCGTGCATATCTGCCATTGGCACTTTAGTGCTAGGGACCCAAAACACTTAATTTAAGTTACTACTGATGACAGGAGCCCATGATAAAGATCCAAGGCATTATGGGAAGAGGAAGGGAGGGTACCCACCGTGCTGACATCCAGTGGGAGGATGAAGACGATGAGGAAGCAGAGGTACCAGGCCAGCAGCGTGCAGAACAGAACCATGCGCTGCTGCTTGCGAAAATCGCCATAGCGGTGCAGGAGGAAGAGAGCGAGGAAGAAGACCACCACGATCTCGATGGCCAGCGCCGCACCGCTCATCTTGCCTCACTCAGAGCCCTCGGCCGGAAGTAGTTATGGCAGTCAGGAGGAGAACACTGAGCTGCGAGCACAGGGAGCAGAGTCAGCATGGAGCACAGTGATTAAAGAACGGCAAGTCTTCAGCCACTTAAACTTACAGGCCAAGGACTGTGAGCTGGTGGCCTGATAAGCACCCAAAGCAGAAAAATAAAGGTGAAATTAATATGACGTAACTCATGGTGACTAAGAAGCAGGACATTGATATAGTTACATTACTGACTTTTTTACTATAAATCATGGAGAGTAAAGATCTAAAAGCAGGGCATCTCAAACACACAGCAGCAACCACATGTGCACCAGGAAAGTCTTCCTGCCAGGACGGCCATGTTTTACACAGACAGGGAGGCATGGACCACATAGCTTAACCTGGAGCCATTTGCTGTCCCAAAGGCTGCTGCATTAGAGGCTACTGAGTTTCCTTGGCCGGTGCCCAAGTCACATGCACACCCCACAGAAAGTCAACACTGACCTTTGGATCTCTGAAAAGGACCCCCTTATCCCCTGATAGATTGAGGAACACAGAATCCAAGGCTGCACCAGGGGCACCTCTCAGTCCCAGTGCCGACATCAATGCTTTACCTCTGAATGTCTGTATTCAGCACCAGTGCATAAATATAAAACTGCTCATACAGCTTTCAAAGTTGAGTCTATTTACAAACCCAGTCTATTTCTGAAAATGCAGGGAGAACACTATTAAACATTCAGAAGAGTGATCAGGAAATACCAGTCAGAATGAGTCTGCTCAGACTCCAGCAGAAAGAGGATGGTGGGCTGTTTACCAGAATAGTTACCGGAAGAACACCATTCATCAGCTGATAAATGAAAATGTAGCTGGTTTGTCTACGAAAGGGGAAAACCCTCTCAGCACCCTAAGAGAACGCTAGTGTTCACTTTTCATGTATCTCGAAGTGTGTCCTGCCTTTATGATTGATGTGCATTCCTGATCTGCTTAATCTTTTCAGCAAACAGGCAATTGTGGTACCCGGCCCAGTTGTTGCTCATACTGAAAAACGGTGAAATACAGTACTGAGGCTTTCTGAAATGTCCACCTAATATATACACGAAACCAGACGCCCCCCCTCCAACCCAACCAAAACCGTATAACCACCCAGCGCCTCCGCAGCGTGGGTCCTACGCACGTTTTAAAGGAGACTGCGCTTCCTGAAGTCTTGTTGCAGGCAGGTTTACCGGGATAAGGATGGAGGCGACATTTAAAATTAAAGGCAACCTTCTTTGGTTCACCCCACCCAGACAGTACTTACACCGGTCTCCGTCATTAGCCCCAAAGGTGGGAAGTAGACAAGCGCCATCGGGGAAGGGCGCTTTAAAAGATGTTACAATACGCAAAACGCGATCGCAAGAGCCGCACCAGCGCACACAGCAGATCAACGACAACATAAATAAGTTTAAGTATTATTATCAATAATTATTATTATCATCATCGCTCCACCTCCTTTATACGTCAGCCTAAGATATTCAGTTATGGAAACTCTTCAATAACAGCGGCACTCGTGTCTTACCTACGGTGTGACACAGATAATTCCGACCCTAACAGAGCTCTTTTCTTAAGCTTCCCGAAAAATCCGAGAATCAGGGTATCGCTACTCCGAATCCCTGTGAAATTTGTATAACATAGTGAGGTCGCGTCATATCCGTTTCACTTCCTGTTACGCGTACGAAAGATGACTTCCGGTGAGCATTTCGGGAAATGTAGGCACGGCGTGGGTATTTAGCTTATCTGCTAAATGAAAATAATAATATTAAAACGTGACATTATGCATGGTCGAAGGGCTCCCATAAAATACATTTGAAAACAATCAGCCATGTACGTGCAGAACAGGTGCAGAGGTGGTGCATGCGTGATACAACATACCGTTAATGTTTAATGCTTACGTTATTAATTACTATAAATGAAAGTTCTGTCAGCCCGTGACTAATGTCTGACGTATACCTGATACAGAAACATAGACATTGTAGTAAATCGTCTGTTAAATGACTGCATAATACCCGACAGGACCTGTGTAGGAAATCCACTTCCGGTTTTCGCTTACCGGGTGTAAACGTATAGGAGCACGCGGAAGTGGGCGGGCTCAAGCGCAGTTCGCAATAACCCGGGCGGGTGAACTAGCGGGAGGTTTAAACGACCACATTTGGGCCAAGCTTAAATAGCTATCTATTACAATACATCGCGCCTTGTAAAACCAAATGGAGATGTCACGGGAACGGTAAGGACTGTAGCTAACTAGCTACTGATACAGTGATGTAGTGTGTGGCTGGTTTATGGCCCGGTTACTGATAACAACCGCAGCTCTTATTAAACAAAAAAGCTGATTATGTTAAATCGCATTTAACTCGAACCACTTGGAGGAGGTGACAGTGATGGCAATGCATATGAAATAACGATGGACGTTGTGCCATATTTCTTCATATAGCGGATAGCACGCATGTGCTACAAAAGCTTTATGTGACCGTGGCCATTTCCAGAGCACGAATGCCTTATATGGCCATTTATAAGGCAGTGTAGTATAATCTGAAATGATTTCTGGATCTGCTTACAGCCGCACTAATACCGTGAACCTACCAGCCTTTACTCTGCACTTTGCAATTTTATCTTTCTTTGCAAAGTGATCTGTTTGGCGCGTCCGCGCAGCTGCATATGGCGGCCAGTCGGGTTGGGGGTTGGTCATTTCTCTGACGCGTTCAATGGCCGACTTTTAATCAACCGGGTCCGTTATGAGTTTATAACTGAGCAAACGCTGTCAGCAGAAACTGTTTATGAACCGTTAACTAATGTGATGGGTTGTTCCTCATTGTTCATTTAAAAAGTTGTGAAGTTTATTGGGGGTGGGGAGAATCCAAATTAAAAGCCTTCAGTGCGCGTGTCCGTGTTGTGTTGGCAGACCCTTGCAGCAGCTCCCCTGTCTGAATGAGCAGTTGGACGGATCCATGCTTTCTCAAAACAAACCAATGAAAATGCTGGACAAAGAGAATACCCCCCAGGAACTCATACAGTGCTGGTCACCCCCCCACAAAGTGCCCCGCATCTCAGCACGGGGGAAGGAGAACGACTTTGTGCTGGGCAGGAGGCCTCGGAGGAGGAAAGAGCCTGCTGGTGCGTGAGTGTGCATGTGCCAGGTTATTGTCTATATTTAGCTGTGTATCAGACAAAATGTGGACCCAGTGTGGAAACACTTGAGTCACTTGGGCAGATTAACTGAGATGGAGTGCTTTGAGGTGAGCTTTTCCATCCGTCATGCTTGTAGGTTTTAATACTGTCGTCATGGTAACTAAGGCTTCTCCTGACCCCTGGGCTCGTGTCTCGTCCCTCCCAGGTCTATCCTGGGACCAGCTTCCTGATGAGCTCCTTTTGGGAATCTTCTACTGCCTGCCCCTGCGTGACCTCCTGGACGTGGCTCGGGTCTGCCGTCGATGGTGCCGTCTGGCGTAAGCGTCGCGGCTGCGTCCTTGCTGGCTGGCGGTCCGGGGACGTTTGCCCGGCGTGTCAGTTAGCTGGGCTTTGTTACGTTTCTGGGTTTGTGGCGGACAGGTGGCACCCGTGCTTCAGTCGCTACAAATAAATAATTCAGCACAGATTCACACCAAAGGAAGCTGTCCTACGAAGTGACACCTTTGTATGTATGTATGTGTGTGTGGCTGGGTGCTGACAGGTTTGACGAGTCCCTGTGGAGTAGCGTGGACCTGTTGGGGGTGGTCCACCTGGACGCAGCGCTGTCCCAGGTTCTGCCAGCAGGTGTCCTTACTCTGCGCTGCCCCCGCTCCTGCATCGGGGAGCCCCACCTCGCTCGGGCACCGTGAGTCTCATCGGCGATGGCAATATCAGTGCTGCACGTGCAGCTGCCCTTCACCGTGCACGTCTCCCTCCTCAGGAGCTTGCGTGTGCAGCGCATGGACCTATCCAGCTGCATCGTCTCCCCATCTGTCCTCGGGGACATCATGTCCCGCTGCTGCCATTTGCAGGATCTCAGTCTGGAGGGCTTGGAGCTGTCTGACGGCATCCTGCTGTGAGTCTCTCTGGTACTAATGTGGTGCTTCTCTGGTCCGTGTGGCCAGTAGCCAAGCTCAGCCTCCTTTCTGTCTGTCAAGCAGGTCCCTGGCTCAGAATCGGGACCTGGTCCGACTCAACCTGTCGGGCTGCTCTGGCATCTCCCCGCAACCGCTGGGGGACATGCTCCGGGCCTGCACCAGGTAGAACCTGCCTGGATCATCCTTCACTAGGCTCCCAGCCCGTCGAGACCCTCTGCTAGCTGCGTGTGGTTCAGCGACCGTGACGAACCCCTTCCTCTCCCTCGGTCTGTAGGCTGGAGGAGCTGAACGTGTCCTGGTGTGACTTCAGCAGTGAGCACGTGAAGTCAGTCATCGGTAACATTCCCTCAGACGTCACACAGCTCGATGTCAGCGGCTACCGGCAGAACTTAACCATGGAAGGTGGGTGTCAACTGGACTTGGGAGGGGGTGGGGCCATCTCACTTGCCATCCCAGGCTGACCCCGCCCCTCTGATTCTCCTCCCCTGTCAGATGTGAAGGTTCTGGTGGAACGATGTCCCAAGCTCACACACCTGGATTTAAGGTGAGTTCAGAATGTTTGTGGGTGTGGGTGGGAGTTTGACTGGTGTGACCTCTGACCCCCGCCAAATGCATCTTCGCAGTGACAGCGTGCTGGTGACACCCGAAAGCTTCCAGTTCCTCCGCAGCCTGGCCTCCCTGCGCCATCTCGGACTCAGCCGCTGCTACCAGATCCACCCGGCGTCTTTGGCGTGAGTTGCCGACCAGCCCAAAACCTGCCGCAAGCAGCCGTCTAAAAGCTCACTCACGCCAACGTGGCTTTGCTTTGTGTCCTCGTAGGGAGCTGGAGAAGCTTCCGGCACTGCGGACGCTGGAGGTGTTCGGCCTGGTGCAGGAGAGCTACCTGCCGGTCCTGAGTAAGGCGTTGCCCCGGCTGCTTATTAACATGCGCTGCTTCTCCGCCGTGGCCCGGCCCACACCGGCCGACTGCAGGGACGGTGCCGTGTGGGGGGTGCGCTGTCGGCTTTGCTACAGGTCCTGACGGCGCTCCAGAAAAGCTCACGTTGTGAGGGGGTGTGAAAAGATGTAGTGAGCTGGTTTAAAAAAAATGGAAGATTAACAGGACTGAAAAAAGAATCTTTGCAGAAAAGGGAGTCGTCCTCATAAACTCGACAGCCGCAGCTCTCCTTCTTTGACTATCCGAATCCAGACTCCTGCAAGTTTGTCGCAGAACGTGTTGTGAAGGCCTTTCCGCATCCCTGAACTGCCTGGGCTCTTCTTCTGAACTGCTTTCCAGTGCAGAGTGGGCGTGGCTTGTGATCGGGCTCCTGCCAGTGAGAACAGTGTCAGGGCAGCTGATGCCTTGGTCCTGCCGACCCACGATGGGGCGGCATCACCCCCCAGTCTCGCTTGTGTCTGCTGCCTGGTTCCTCAGACGGGTGCGTTTCCTCAGAAGTAGTTTTTAAACTGGATTATGAAATTTTCCATTTACTTGTCTGTGACATTAACATGATGTTCTGTGAATTCAAGCATGTAAATAAACTAGGTTTTTAAAAGTGAACCTGCATGTTTTTGGTCTGTTTTTCCTCAGTAAAAACAGCTGTGTTCATGCCGTTTATTAACCAATCACAAAATATTTGCACACAAGCAGACACATCATTGTCACATCAGGAAAAAGCACTGAATGATTCAGCTCCGATCTTCCCAAATAATACAGTGCATTTTATACGAGCCCCCCACGCACACGTACGCATGCACATACACAAAAACCCCAATCAAAATCTTTAGTGCACTTTTCCCCAGGGAACAGCTAACACTGCCAGGATGGCGGTTAGAGGTTAAAGTGCATTTGAAATGCATGTCACCCCGTAAATACTTCCTGTTTTGTGTTTGAATAATCCTCGCTTTGTGCTGCTAACCTGCTTTGTGACACTTTGCAGCAGCGATTTGGCATTGCAAACGTTCAAAAGCTTCATAAATATTATAAAAATGACAGGAAAGGAACAATACCCCCCCCAAGTGAGTATTTCACCACCTGCCCTCCACCCTGATTTTGCAATGTCTGGTACAGAATTTGACCTCCCCGAAATACAAATGGCTTCACAGCCACAGCAGATCCTCCTCACTCCACCACATGCTCTCCAGAATCATGTACAGCAGACCTCTAATTGGCTGCGAGCGCAGAAATGGTCACATGCTGTACAAGACCAGAGAGGTAAGGGACTGTGGGACCCGGAAGACATCCACTCTAAAGTCCTGATAGGGCATTGAGACAGAACAGTCATCTATACCTCAGCAAAAGGAGTGTTTGCTATTGGCTGGGGTTCAGCTTGGCCCAGGTTGGAGGCAGCACCTCTGAGTTGGACAAGGTGGGACCAAGGACAAGACCAAATTCACCTGAGCAACCGGAAATGACGTCTTGGTCAGGAGTGTCCAACTACTTGTAGGTTGTTTTAGGCTGTTGAACTTCAGCACGGAGATGGGATTCATTTACTTAACCTCCCTGGATTGGCCACAAGACATGGATTCTGACTCTGTTAAAAGGTTAATTGCCATTTAGCCCGGCAGCCTAAACCCCGGATGATGGTTCCGGTCATGGGGGGTCACCTCTAACAAGAGTAACAGGAAATAATCCACCGAAGCAATGAGCTGATCAAAAAAGGAAAAGCTGAGAATTGATTTCCCCCAACTAAATTAAACTAAAACTAAGGCAACACAGACAGATGATCAACCCCGATGCACTCTGAGCACCTTTTTAGGTTGACACCCTGACCCCACCCACCCTGTCTACAGCACGCAAAGGCCTTGCAGCAAACAGCGGCTCAGTCTTTCAGCAGGATCGTGCGGAGCTGGTCTTCTTCATTCAGGCTGATGGTCGCTATGGCTCCGTCATTAAATTCGAAAGACGTTCCGCCGTCGACCACCATGCAGGCATCCCAGCATCGCGACCGCACGCACACCCTGCCAAGGACGCGGGGGAGAGGGCGGGGTTACTCACACATGCATGCGGCACCGGCTGAGCCCAGACTCAGGGATTCGACCCACCTGCTGGCAAAGCCCCTTTGCCGGCTAGTAGAATAGACCCTATTCACGATGGGTTCTCGGATGCTGAAGAATAGCCGGTTCTCCTCTGGGCCGAACATCAAGGATTCGTTGTACTCCTTAGTGACTAACACGAACAATGATCACAATAAAAAAATGCTAATATTTTTTAAAAATCAATAGATAATTCAGCAAAGCCCTGATTTTATACCCTAGCTTCCACAAGTACTTAGAAACCCTGAGATTAAAATACTCACCCGTTTCGACAAACTCCTGCGTTAGTGGGACATCCAGACCTGTTTGTGTTTGGCCTGTAAACAGCAGAGGATATTAAAGGTGTGACCTTCAGCCATTTCAGCAATGTGGAAAACACACCCAGTGAGAATGCAGTAACATACCAATGGCCAACACGTCCTTCACTGTCTCCTCAAAGAGCTTGTTTATATTGTAGGACCTGAGTACAGGAAACACTGATTGGTTAAACATGACCCTGGCATACACTCTGAAGGTCTCGCCCACATCTGAGTGTCAGCCACCCCTCCCTCAAAGCCCGATGCTGGAGACGTGCTACGTACCAGGCTTTGGATCCAGTGCCGGTGCAGACACTGAGCCCAGAACTCTTCTGCTTCTCCCAGGGTCCGTCATCTATGGAGATCTCATAGTACGAGGCCCTATGAAGCGAGAGGGTGAGATGAGGTTTCAACGGTTTTCCCCTGTGATGGAGAGATCTGGAAGTCAGGGAGGGAAGAAACAGTGTGGGAGGGGCAGGGGAGGGGTGGATTCATGACAACATGCCCAAAAAAATTAACCACAAAAACCAAGGTGTAAGGATTCCACAACAATGATTGTACAACATGATGACCTGTGCTGGTTTCACCGGTACCTGGAAGAGAGAGATTCCCCAATAAAGACCTCATTGAGTCCTCGAACGGGGAGGAGGTGAGGACAGGAGACGGCACCATCCTCTCTACCTGTCCCAAAAAAAAACAGTCACCTGAAAGCATCATCTGCTTCTGAAGGAGTATCATCTGTTTTTGTAAAGTATGCACAGTGGGGCAGAATGGGCAGGGCAGAAACAGGCCATACGGTTTTGGGCCTCGGTGGAAATTCTATGGGCCTGGTTGTGCTCGGCGAGGCTCAGCTGTTGCTCATGCAGGTCCACTGGGGTTGGGTTGATCCCCGTCCCTTCCAGGTGCAGACGGAGTCTGTGGCGCCATTGCCACCTGGATGAAATGGGAGTAAAAATGAACGAATCTTAGTGAAGGAAAAGAACTAATCTTTGCAAGTTCTACTCTACAGAATACTAGAGAATATCGGAGTTCGACTCTTAGGTTGAGAGATTCTCCCAATGCAGGTCTTGGGGCGCAGAAACCTACCTGAACTCACCCTTCCGCAGTTTCCTCAGTGCCTCGGGGAAGGCGTGCGTGTAGCTAACTGGCAGGCAGAGATGACCCTCGGATCTTTAGACCACCGCAGTAGGAAAAAGAGTGAACTTCAAATCAGGGTCTGAATCCCATTAGGTGTTAAAAAGAAGGTACAGGAGACTTCCTTACCTCTCCGGGTCCGTGTTGACGCCCAGGACAGGTTTGTCCTTATCAAAAACCTTACTGGCCACCAACAGCATGGTACCATCACCTGCCAATAGGGCGGCGTTAGAGCAACCGTCAGTCAAGCTCACGCTGCAGCCCGTAAAGTCCGCAAATGATCAGGTGGAGCCCGTAAATGCGAAATTACAAAACAGATTTAAATCTGAAAGCAAGGTGTCACTTTATTAATACTCCATTAACAAAAGCAAGGACAAGTGGATCACATTTTAATACTCTGATAGAGTACTGCTTAGTATCAATTTCTATTATCTGGTGAAAAGATGACCCTCATGATAGGTTCACCAATGGCTATGTAGATGAAACTTCTCACATTTTGAGCACAATAATGTAGCTCCCATAATGCACAGCCATACTGCCACTGCCTGTGGGGGTGTAGAATTCAGGACGTACCCACCATGCCAATTGCTATGGGGTTAAGTCAGGCCTCTCTCACACACACCTAGATTAGTATCAAAGTCACAGAACAACCCAAGAGCTTAAGGACTTGCACACCTGATATCTAAAACCAGGTCTACCTGCCCATTAAGTGGTCTCATCCGGAATTTCCAACCCATATTGTACGGATCCCCGTAATATGTGATGGCAATGATCTTGACTGCTGGTGTAGTTTACAGTTTTATTTTCAACATAGTACACTTTGCATAAACATATATAAGCTACAACCACCGTAAGAGCTTGTGCCTCATTACGGGTCCATTAACCGATAAACAATAGTCGTAGGCTATGTAGCCACTGTTCTTTGAGCGCAGCAGCCTTACAATTCCACAGGCATGTGCAGAGAAAAAATAAAAGAATTGCCGTTGACCTTTATCAAAATAAAAGCTCCCCATTCTACCTCATTGCATAGAATGGCTTAAGGCGTCTGTACTTCAGACAACTAATAGGAGAACATTTTAGACAATATTAAAAAATAAAATAGCTCTGAAAAAATCAAACTGGTAATTAAACTACAATAACCAACCTTTCAGGTGGTTATTTACACATATGAAAAGTTTCCAATCTTGGAAGCTGAGGGACCAGAATTATCCGTCACCAGACTACTTGCATGAAAAACAATCTGGCTGTTAGTGGTGATCGTTAATGTGGGCGTGGCCGTACCTCCAGCCGACACGATGGCGTCTGCCCATCGCACCGCCTCTTCGTCATACTCCCGCCTGCGCAGGACTCGCACCTGCATGCCTTCCCTCCTGGGGAAGAGAAACAGACAGCTGTGGGCACCGCTGCAGCAAACCCAGCTCCTCCATCAGGCCTCCTCCACCCAGCTCCTCCATCAGGCCTCCTCCACCCAGCTCCTCCATCAGGCCTCCTCCACTCAGCTCCTCCATCAGGCCTCCTCCACTCAGCTCCTCCATCAGGCCTCCTCCACCCATCTCCTCCATCAGGCCTCCTCCACTCAGCCCCTTAACCTTCTACCAAAATGACCCCTCTCTCTTTCACAGCGACGTAATTTCACAGGATGTAATTCCTTACCTTGGTATGTAACCTGTTCCCTTTTCCACAACCAAAAGCATTAAACTTGCTGTTTAGAGTCATGTTTGCGTACATTGTGTCTGTTTCAGCTTACTAGTAATTTTCACCTGACATTTAGCTGGAGCTGGAGAGGCGTTGGCTGTTTAATCACCTTAGTGAAGGTGGTTTCCTGTTATGTTCGCTTTAATTAGTTACTTGCATGGTTTCTCAGAATAGCATCGTACTGACCACCCACAGGAGGGTTACCAAAACGTCAGCCCAGCCCTGCCCAGGACTTACTGCAGGCTGTCCACGATGTGCTCCACATGGTCAGTGTGCACGTTATGCCTTTCCAACAGCCCACTGTAGCTGGAGCCTTTCATGGCAAGCTACGGTGGCGGAACCAAGGAGGGAAAAACACAGAAGGGTGCTTAGTGAACGGAAACCCCGACTAATTATCAGAAGAGCCAGGCAACCGACATCCATGAACACACCTCGCCGGCATTTAGTCACACAAAAGAAGTTCTGACCATAATGTGGCACAATGCGATGAGTTTAGGGGGTGGCTGACATGGCAGAAACCAAGATCAACTGCCAAAGAAAGGCTGCCACAAGATCTATATGGATATGGAGGTTTTAAGGTTTAACCACACTAAACCATGGGACTCAACACCTTTTCTGAGTTGCATTTGAAGTAGGCTGTCAGAGGATCGCCACTATAGTCTAGGAACAGCTCAACAATTCTCCAACAGGCCCAAAAAAGTAGAATGAAAAACTAATTATATGACTATTGGTGTTTTAGATGGCAACTAGCTAATCAAAATAAAAGATAATTAATAGACACTAAAATCGTATTTATCATACTTATATTGCTTACCAGTTGCTTTAGATCATCCTCAGAAAGTCCCGCATATCGGTATCTCTGCAGCTCAAACTCATATCTTGTTGTTTTGGTGACTACGGCCACCTTCTCGGGCTTAAACCTGTGTTCCGAAAGCGCTCTGGCCCCCCAGAGGGAAGCGACGCGCGTGCCGGGGCGCAGGGGCTTCAGCAAGGCGCGGTATGCCATCTCCAGGACAGGCTGCCGGGAGGCGTCCCTCCTCCGGCTCTGCTTCCTACGGGTCACACCTCTGCCGATCGCCGGCGCCCCACCTGGCCATATCTGGATGTTGTGAGAACAGGTGCAGTTCACTTGTGCAGAAACAAAACTAAAAGCGCATCGCCTCGCATATCAGACGAAACAGATTGCATAGAGGGGGCAGCGATGAAAGCTGCAGTCTATTTCTGATTCTGAACGCGATGGATCAAAATGGATTTGCAGAACTATATATCTCCTCGGGGGATGTATTAAAACCTTGATTTCTCATTCCAGGCTGTACCGGGGTTTGCCTGTCAGCTGTAAGTCCTTGACCGCTTGAACATGCCTGGGACCAGTTCAGCTGTCCTTTCCTTTAGTCCGCGGCAGATCTTAACCGGAAAAGTCCTGAGAAACCGTGTGCCGAGATGAAAACACAAACACGTCACATCCTCCCTCACTCCCCCCCCCCCCGAAAACTGTCACCGCCAGCCCCTGGTAGCAGCAGCAGTCAGATGCCTAATCATTGCCGTCGGGAATGGGAGTCACCATGCAGTTGCCTGTCGCCATCTTCCAAGCGCCCCGTGCGCATGCGTAGTCGGTGTGGCTCGGGGGCGGGGCTCCGGACCTCCTAGATGCCAATGAACCACGTGATATTGTTAGCTGGCATCTGGGTGGGTTTGGTGTGGATACTTTTTATAAGGAGAAAAAACTGAAGTGTCACACGATAGAAATGCCAATTATTCAGCTGAAGCTGCGCTGCTGGTACTTCCACATTTTATTTTATTTAAAATCATTTACAGAACCGACAATTCAGTCCAAGGACATAGGTTGGGACAAAATTATTCCCCTAAAAACACACAGCACTCTCACAATATTTGGTAGGGATGAGTCCTTACCTCTCCTGGAGCCGACACCTTATTGTGGTGGAGGGGTTTGCGTGTTCCAATGATCCCAGGAGCTAAGCTGCTCGGGGCTTTATGCCCCTGGTAGGGTCACC
>JAODJU010000119.1:21230027-21245388 GCA_026776725.1 Gnathonemus echidnorhynchus | reverse complement strand
CCCACCCCCCCAGGCTTCTTATATCAACTTGATTTTTTTCCAACATTATGCAGCCAATCACAAAGGTAACTCACCTCCTCATCATGTCTGGATCAATAACCAATTTTAAATGTATTCAGCAAGATACAATCACATTACAGTAGACGTTAATAATCACTACAGGATGCAGTATAAGTGTATTCCTGTTACCTTTGTGTTTGACAAATTATTTATTTTTTGGCTGTAAATAATAATTTCAATTTCTTAGTTGGGGATCATTTAAAATAAAAGAAAGGTAAAAATTTGAGATATTTGTTTAGTTTTCAGTTTTTAGCTTTTGAATTTAGATTTATGGTCTGGGACTGAACTTGGACTTGTCTACCTAGTTCCAGTAATGGACTTGGTCTCATCTCAGACTCCCCCCCTTGGAATTGGTCTTGACTCTGACCCGATTTGTTAAAGATGCGGTTTTGGCTCAGACTAGAGTAAGGTGGATTCGAACACAACACTGTTAAAAGTACCAAAATATCCAGAAACAGGTGACTAAAATGCCTGAGCTTCTGAATATCCCCAAGGCAGAGGTCCATATGGGTTTTGCCGCTTGCACCGTTTCGGTGTGGACCTTGAAATAACTAAAGATGCTATTTCTGAGTGGGAACAGTCCCAGTTAACATTATACAGCATCTTAACTCTAATGTGCTACAAACAGGTTCTCATGGGGATCGTTCTGCTTGTGACTCCTTTAAAAGCACAGCACACGCATATTACTGTAAGGATTCATTACATGTTCAGTTATTATCAGAACACTTGCGGGTTGGGATATTACCAGTAAACTCGCAACCTGTAAAGTCCAGAGAGGCGGTTCCAGAAAGGTGAGCAATCACCCATCAGCTGCAGGGTGGGATCTGGTCCACTTCCAATATTTGAACAAATTAGTGTCTGTGATATAATCTTATTCACAAAGCAAACTTGCATTCCGTCCTACAATCACCTAGTAGTACCAAAAACGAAATACAAGCTTCAAAAAAACACTTGCCAATTAGAGACAATGTACAACTAAATTTAGATTATTTCTTGTCTATCGGTGCTTTAATGGTGCTGGGATTTTATAGCCACAACAAACCTGAAGCGAATCAATCCGGTGACATTCTGCCACCTACTGGTGAAAGTAAGCAGGCAGCCCAGTGGTAGAAGGAAAGTTATCGGGGCACGTAAATGCAGTAAACATGGGCAATAAAACCGAGCCCTACAACATTTGAGGTGCACATCAGACCGCCTTAAAAAAAACTTTTGTATATTGCTTCCGGGATTTGCGAAGCTGGGTTTTTAAAAGGAGTTCTAAGGATGCAGAATCTTACTTATTTGGTAACAGGGAAGAGAGCCATTCAAAGGGAAATATCTGTCCGTGTGCCAAAGAAGTGCAGCGTTTTACCGCGAAAAAGGGTTCAAATTGAGGAAGCGCCGAAGTGTTGTGAGTTTAATTGGAAGCTCGGTGACTCTTTCGGCTTCAGTCCAACAAAATAAAAAAGCCAGAAATAAAAGAAACAAAAAAGCGGATGCAGGGTTTCCAATGACAGGCTGCCACTCACGCAACGCTCACGGTCTTAATGACTTCGACGGCATTTTACTATTTTATGTACTTTGTGACGCCTCCATGTTAAAGAATGGAGGAAGTTAAATGTATTATAATGATCTCCGGGAAAGGAACTTGAGCTTGGAAAGACATTCCTGCTCTGTAAAGACCGGAGTCTTGTATGGCTTTGTCCTTAGGTGGTTTTCCGGTTGTTCAGCAGTCTTACAATGGTGCTGTGACTGTAGCTCGTCCATTATGGAGATCCACAGGGATAAAGCTCAATCATGCCCAGTTTAGACTGAGGTCTAGGCCTATGTATGAAGCAGACATACTAATACACTGTCTGTAGACAGTGCCGGTTCTAGATCATTTCAATTGGGGGGCCAAACAGGGGACAGTTGTTCTGTTAGGGCAGCCAGCTACATTTTACCTTAATGTCCCCCAAGTATGACACTAGATTGACAGCATTAAGAAGCAAAAGACAATTTTGATAAGTTATTTATGCAATGCTTTGCAGTTACATTTGACAGTTTTTGCAAATATGTAATTCACTCTGATTATTAGTTTAGACTGTCTGCCTTCCACAAGCTTGATTTTATTTTATTTTTTTATGTCATTAGCGTTGCTTTTCACCAACAATTAAGCGAATCGACCATCTGTCCGTCAGGAAAATGTGCTTAGGTTTGTTAGCACATATACATCCGCGGAGAAAAATAAGAGACCACCCTATATTTTTAAACAAATCTGCATTTTTAAATGCTGGTTTAACCGTGGTTCTGCTGGCAGAAGGCTACGCTGAGCAGCAGGCTGCTTCCAGGTTCAACATAAGACAGCAGAACGCAAGAACAATGTGAAGCAGGAGACACTGGGAACGACCAGAAACCAGCCAGGGAAAGGGTGTAAGCGACGTTCTAATGCCAGAATTGACCGACAAGTTATCCAGCAGTGCCTCGTGAATAGGAGGATGACACCAAGTGACCTTCAAAAGGAACAGGAAATAGTAAGTGCAGGTGTGAAGTGCACTGCTCGGACAGTTCGTATTGGGCTCCCATAAAGCAAGGAAGAAGCCCGTCATTAATGAGAAACATTGAAGAGCGAGGCTGGAGTTTGCAAACACACACACGCACATATATACACAGACACCCATAAATTGGGAGATGAGTGAAACGATTTTCCGCGGCTGTATATATCAATGTGAATGTGAGTACTACTAATAATACATTTATATCAGACACAAGTAACGTATTTATTTGGGGGGGGGCATGAAGGGGAGTATGCATGTTGTCACGGGGGCAGTGTGCGCCCTCCCTGCCCTGCCCTTGTCTGTAAAATATAAGTAAAGGTAGATCAGCCAAATCTGTATAACCACTGCTAACAACTCGTCGCTCAAATCAGTCCTTAAATAAGGTTTTTCTGCTACTTAAAAAAATCGCAAATAATTGCGATTTAACACTAATACGGACGATATAGAAACAGTTAAAATTCGGAAAAATATCAGGAGAAATATAGGATAAATAAAATGACTTAAGCGTCTTGTTGTATGTATTGCAATGCAATGCACGTGTTTACGAGCGTCATTATGATTTTACATATTACAATATTTGTTACTCTAAAGCAGTTCAATCGGGCTCGAACCTGTACTAGAAAAGGAGTGGGGTACACTTTACACTGGAAGGCATTTAAGAAGGAGAGAGAGAGAGGGGTAAGGAGTGCGCGCTGATACCGCACCCGCCACAGGACGAGCCACCCCCGGGATGAGAACCCAAGTCCAGCCGTGTGGTGGGTGATACCTCAGCACCACAATAGTTCGAGTGGAATAGAACAGTGCTAAGTTTTTTCCGGTGGCTGGAGTGCCGACCCTGTCAGTAACCCCCAAGAAATTCCTGACAGTTGGGAGACTTGCTTGCAGATTAACATCATACCCAGAATGAATGGGTCTTGCTCAAGAGCCCAATATAGTAGAATAGCTCTTGGCATTCAAGGGATTCAAACCGATGGCCTTTTGGATACTAGCACAGATTCCTAACTTTTTTTTTTTTCTTTATTAACCACTCCGCCCACATCGCATTTGCGCATTTTATAAAATCTGTGACATTCAGTAATTGTCCTTAATTTTGCTAATTGTAATTTTATATCGCCAATATATGATGGATAGATAAATAATCAAACAAACAAACGGTAAGAAGCCGCGATTAAATTTAACCTACGTTCATGAACACGTGAATGAATGGCTTTAAATACGCACATTCCCATTCTCACCACAGGAGTGTGCTATACTTGCGTTGCACTGATGTTACGGTAGCGAATAAGGTTTTCGTTAGGCATGAATAAGAGTGCAGGCATTTGGAACTCTCTGTATGTGAACGGAAAGCAAATGAAATATTTTAATTGCCCTTGATTGTCTGAGTAAGATCTGAATCTGTTGAAATTATAACATACAGTGAAAAATATTAATTAAGATATTAATACGAATTTTCTTTGGGAAATCATATAGTTAAAAATTAATACTGCGGTTGGATTTTCCATGTGATGTACAAGCCATATTTTCGGGATTTTTTCTATTAATTAATTTTTAGTCTGAGTCCAGAAATGGCAGGAGAATAGCTAAGATATCAGGGAAGTCAGCATTTCCTGATAACCAAGCCTCCCCTAAGCCACCAGATGCCAGCTCTCATGTTCTTTCTGTTTTTTAGGCTTAAATACATGACCCCTAGTTCTGCTGTCCCTGGTGGCCATTTATGTCTGATGCCAGTAGAACAGTGTTACTAGTGGACCAGTTATCCGGCAGTGACTGACGGCTAGTGTCCTGACTCAGGTCCATAGGTGCTGGGCTGAGCAGGGAAAGTTCACTTTGGTGTGAGAACAGGCTGCTCACCT
The DNA here is from genome assembly GCA_026776725.1 of Gnathonemus echidnorhynchus. Lineage (NCBI taxonomy): Eukaryota > Metazoa > Chordata > Actinopteri > Osteoglossiformes > Mormyridae > Gnathonemus > Gnathonemus echidnorhynchus. Next base: position 21,240,959 of record JAODJU010000119.1, on the reverse strand, counting down.
GCTCCCTGCCCAAGGCTCCAGCCTGGTGCCTGGTCTGCTTTGAAGTCTGATCCATGGGAAACCCAGGGAACAATGATGCAGGGGGACAATGGAGTCTCAGTGCTGCGGGTCCCCGGAGTGGCATCGCGGATCCCAGCGCTCCAACACACCCCTGGACTGGCCGTGCACACCAACCAAGGAATCAGGGCAGGACAAAGAAGGCTGGATTGGTTTACATGAGCATGGTGGGGTGGCGTTGGGGGGTGCTGCTGGAAGCCAGATGTTCATATATACCGGTGGCACTGTGGGCCATGGACAGGGAGTGACATCATTGCATGCAAAAGCCGCCCTGGACCATGAACATTTCAGTATTTGAAGTCAGCATCTAATCTGGTGACGAATAGGGATAGAAAGGTGGACTTCAGAGACAGAGGTGGTCTTCATGAGAACAGGTAGCTGACAAAGGCATATTTCCTGGGAGGACGCGCCTCTGAGCTTCCTGCTCTCGGTGTGACCTTGCACATTTTATCGGTCGTGATGGGATTCAGAGGCGAGACCTCGCATGTCAGCACCTTCCTGGCACCGGCTATGTGAGCCAGGAGGCTGTGTTTGGGCCGCTTTCTTTGCCAAAGCCGTGTGTAAATGGTCTGTTCTCTTCCCTGGCGAGACTCTGGGTGGCATCATCCATGCCAAGATGGATGTCGGATCATTCGTGGCACGAAAACCGGCCTTTAAAGAAAACGATCCCCCGAGAGGAAATCTTGGGAATCACAAATGAAGAAGGACCACCACAGACCAGGCCGCTAACGATGAGGAGCCTCATAGAGGGAGGGTAGATGTGGACCTTTCTTCCAGGGCATGGTGCCTTTGGAGCTCTGTGAAGAATGGGATAGCGCCACGTCATAGTCATGGCCTCTTGTGCTCAGCTTTTGTGTTTGCAAAATGAATTCATTAATCTGTCCCTTTTCAGAAACTGTGAATAGCTGGAAGGTGACTTGTCTCTCAGACCAGTTCAGCGGTCGCCTCTTCGTCAATCCTTCCGGACACTCCGGAACTATCTACGGCCCTGGTGGGTGGAGTTTGCTCAGGTCAACAGGCAGAACAGCTGAAATTGAAAACTGAAATGGATTTTTAAGCCAGGTTGAAAGGCGAGGGATGTTGTAGAGAGAGCCCTCCAATTACAGAATCCAAACAACAGAATCCTACCTTGAAATCCCGTCTTAATTCATACCTTTTCAAAGTTGCTGATTCTGTCTGACCCTGTCACTCCCCTTGGCTGCACTGTAACTGTCTGGTATTTTATAACGTCTTTATTTATTCATTTCATTATTTATTTTTCAAGTTTATTGTTTCACATTTGTTCCGTGATTGATTTAATAATTAATTGCTACTATGTGTCTTGTCTTTTCATTGTGTCTTGATATGTTGCTGATTGTTTGTTACTGTGTGTTGTTTGATTTTACTGTCTTTGTCAGGCATCCTTGAGTAATCATTATTATTATTATTATTATTATTATTATTATTATTATTATTAATAAATGAGCTGTCCCTCATAACTGTTCTCACTATCCACTTCCAGAGTAATAAATGAATTGTGAAATTATTGCATAGTGTAAAGGACTGTTCTGCATATTTTTAGTTGAGACATTGACCTTGACTGTCACCTGCCACACTCCCATGACCTTCGTTCACCAGAGTTTCAGTTATGTGAGTTATGTCGTCTGACACAGGGTCACAGCCTGTCAAGTCTGCACCTGAAATGCTGGTCTTTGAGGACACCGCCCACAGTTTCAGGCACTATCTCGGTGGTGATTCCCACTTTCCGCTCCCACACTTTACTGTCTATACTGTATAGTCCATACTGACGTCTGCTAGTGCAAGTTCAATGTGCATTTGAGATGGGGTTTGAGGAAGAGAGAGTGAGAGAGAGGAACAGAGAGTGAGAGTCTTTGAGTTTTCTTTCCTTCAGATCTGCGGTCAAGACAGTGCCACAGAAAGGATTACCAGGCTGGTCTGCCCCAGAGGGGCAATTGGCGCTCAGCTCATGTTGGCGTTTGTGCCAGGGCGTCGCTGGTGCCCTGCATGCGAATGCCGCTCTGCTCAGCCTCGGCGCAGCTCTGCTTTGCATATAAACAGGACACAGGCATTCAGAAGGAAACTTGAATTTATCTGCAGGAATGAAGAAAAGAAGAAGAATCAGAAGAAAAGCAAAGTCCCTCAAAGAAAAGAGGTCCATTTTCACTGCTGGGACGCCCTTGAGATGGTTGGTACTGAGCCCAGGGCATTAGCATGCCCCTGTCGCACACCCCAAACTGAGCCCCTGAAAATGGCCTGTTTGTTTAGCCAATCGCCAGGCCTGGCACAAACCCGTAGCCCATAAGTGTCCTCGTATGATATCTGTTCTTTTATTTGTCTTTCCTGGTATCTAGGAAACGTTACTGGCAGAGGATATGTGTCTTTCATAGTTTTCACCCTTTCATTTTTAGTAAGCAGTTCTTTGTAGCTCTTAGAAATCCGAGGGATGAAGAGCTGCTGCTCATGTCTGCAGCTCCAAGGCCTGAGTTTGGCTTGAGTGTTTTCTGCGTTCAGGCCTTACTGCTATGAAAACTGATATTTCTTACAAAACATTAATTCTTGCTGAAAAACATTCATGACTTTGTCGAGCTCAGCTTGGGCACAGTTCAATATTTCCACCACCCTTTCTCCTCTATTTATGCAGTTTCATTAAGCCAACGTTATCTAGTTAAATTCCAGTGCAATGCTTAGTTATTATTTTCAGTTATGAAACCAGAACCACTCCAAAAATGCGCTGTGTCAAATGTGAAAGGCTGTAACAGCTGAGCCGGGTCAACGATGGACTGAATGGTGGACCTGTGGTGGCCGGCCACAGAAATTCAGATGGGTTGAATTGGATAAAAGTTAATTATAGTTTGTGTGAAAGAGAACATGCTCTGAGACCATGGGCGATATTATCTTACACCCTGCATGTATTAGAATAAAATGTACTGCAGTGTTTTATTGGCTTGTTGTGTCACTCATGAGCTAATGAGCTAACACCTTACTGGACTCCTGTTCCATGTCGCAGTTCTAGCTGCTCTAACCTCTGTTAGTTCAGGGTAGACTGGCCCCACTCAGACAGCATTTTAAAGAAACAGTACCTGTCCTCTTTCTAAGACAATGTGGCAGAAGGTCTCAAATAAAACGGTGTGGTCAAAGTTCCAAAGTGCTCTGAGATTTTAATAGTTTAGCCTGAATACTGATATGGGTTGGCCGGATCTACTCAGAAATTCGCTGAAACCAAGACTAGATGCTATAAATTCCATGGTTTCTAATGTACGTGGTTTGGAATATTCATGAGAAAGAGAGGTCAGACAGAGGTTGAAAAGAAAATCGAACCACCAGGAAAGAGACACAGTGGAGCCAACGGAACTGCACAAGCATCACGGAGAGAGTCAGGCGGAGGATGACCTGAGCTGCATAGCAGCAGGAGGGCAGGAGAATCTGTGCAACAGACCACACACATGCTCATTCATCTGAATCACTGGGTCAGCCTGTGGGGAACGTGAGGAACTGTCCTACCAGCCTTACATCGTGTATTATTCCTCTAACAGAACTCTGGAGCTTAATCTTGAAAAACAGAACACCGAAGACACTAAGGCTATGAAGGAAAAACCATAGGCTGAAAAATTGTATATGGGCTATGGCAAGCAGTGAGGAACCGTGTGTTTGCTAAAGTGATCTAGGTGGATCTTTGCTTTCAGGTCCTTCACAAGTCCAGCACTCATGTGCAGCACTGATCTGTGATAGAAGTCACCAGGATTTTTTTTTGTTCAAATGAGCAAAATGGCCACATGCAGAGACAGATATTACCAATGTGAAGAAATCTTTCTAGAAAGAGGACTATCTGGAGATTTGGGGGTCTTGGTCCAGCAACAGTGGCGTATCTGTCTGCCTGGAAACTTGGCATCTGTAAAATCACAAGCACTGATGATGACTCTTTACTTGTTAGACCAGGTGAGGCCAGTACAAGCATTAGAACTTGAAGAATACTCACTCGGTGTTCCATAGGAACTGCGAGGGAACTTATGCGGAACTTAGTGGGAGCTGAAATTAACTCATAGGTTGCTCAAAATGAGCTTGGGAACAGATCACATTGTAACCGCTGGATGAAACTCACAGTGCGCTGATGGCCACGCAGTTTCCATATGTCATTGTCTGGATTTAGGTCTTTCCCATGAATGCTTATAATGTAGGAAAGACTATCTACATGGCGAGTTTGATGACAATGGCCACTGTGATAAATCTGAAGCTGGACTTGTTCATATGCAAATTACAAAAAAAACAGCGACAACCTCACAAAGCGACATCATTTTTGAAGATGAAGCCAAAGTTGGCCAAGGAAGCAAAGGGCTAACAGATCATCGGATGACCTCAACCCAGCCGGCTCTTGTCCAAAATAATCACTTTAAAGACCTTTTTATTTCACTTCTTCTTCTTTCCGCTCTCATGCATATGGATGCCCACCCACACCCCCTGAGGGAATTCTGTGTGACCCCCAGGAAATATTCCTTGTTCAGATTGGTTCACAGAAGTGACTCTGACAAAAAACACAATAGTTCTTTCAAAGTAAACTCTTCTTTCCACGGACTACTTCTGCCTCATGAATTGACTCGGGCATTTTGTGGCTGAAAAGAGGAGCGCAGCGTCAGGTCAGTGTCGTTCGCTTCTGTACTGTCATGCGACTTAGGACATCTCGCCCTTCTGGACTAAAGGGACCCTCTGTCATTTTTATAGGCATAACTAATTTCTCTCTTTGTTGCTCCGCGTACAAAGCGCCGCGCGACTTTTGACCTCACAAGGATAGAAAAAGCAGGTGAAAACCAGGCCACGCATTGGCTCTCTTTTTGATTTGCATACATTTCTGAAATGCGTAAATGTATGATTAAGGACATGGTCAGCCATGTTTTGACACGCCGCGCGCCCGTCAGACCTCGCTGGCTGTGTGGTGACGCAGCTTTAGCCTTTTGTCTCAGCTCTTCTCCAGCCTGTTTGTGAGTCACGGTGGAGTCTGCGGCTCTGCCCCAAAGAAACAACCCAATCGGGCCTTTTCTCTCTTCTCTGCTGCATCCCTGGCGCGCACAGTGCTCTCCATTCATGTTCCACAAGGCCATCCCCCAGCCCTCAAGACCTGAGCCACCCCCCCTGACCCCCACCCCTAGTGCACTCAGCTTAGCCTTTAGGTAAACAGTTCCTTAAAGGGACTTCCGTAGCTGGGGGTGAAAGAAAATCCCCAGCACTAAGAATGCCCCTCCCCGCCCCCCCAAGAAAAAAGTGCTCTGATCACTCAGCTCTAATTCTCGAGGGGGCAGACCCGGGGTGTGCCTTTTGGCGCCTAAATGCGTCGGTGCAGCCCGCCTAGACGACCTCTTGTGACATTACTCGACTGGCAAGATCGTCAGCTGTACTCGACCGGCAAGGCTCAGCAGAAACGCAGAAACGCAGGCCCTGCCAGCAGCCCGGTGCCTGTTTACACGGTGACCACACCTACACAGTGACACCTGACAAAAAGGGAAGTTGGAAAATGCGAGTGTTTCGTCGCATATGCGCATCGGTGTGATGGCGTTGCAATTTAAGTGTCTGATCAGGCTTCAGCTACTCGACTGCGATACTAACTGCTGATATACAGAACTGTGCAAATGTCTCAGCCGGTCAAAGATAGTGTTTAAAACTATTAACCTTTGCAGTAACTGTGTATTTTATTAAAAAAAAAACACAAGTAACAATAACAAATAAAAAAAGTTACTGATAGCTTGTTGGAAAAACACTGGTTTGGGTCCCAAAACTCTACTCAGCCTTTCCATGTATTCATTACATTTCACCACTAACTCTCTTAATTAATTAACCTAATAAGTTAAATAACTAAATAAGGTATTGATTAGCCAAACGTGGCGTGCTAGTGGTTGAGTTAACAAATATACGGGTGTATTGGATGGTTGCTTGTAAATACTGGAGTGACATTTTTGTAACCCCAGATTTTGAAATGGCTAAGCTGACACACTCATATTACCAAGATTTTACACCAACATAAAGATCATTTCAACATCTTTTTGCACAGTGCATTACATATCCTCAATAACACTCCACTTGAGGGGGCACAAATAATGTAGTAGTGCACCCTTAGTTAATGTATTAATTAACCAGAAACTAAGTGTTAGTTACATACTGATCCCATGCTTGTGTATCATTACTCAGTCGTAACGGTTCATGTATTTCAAGCAGTCACATTATTTCTGCATGATTTGTACTTGAGTAGTTACTGAGTTACTTGTGCCCCCTTAGGTAAAGTGTTAGCATATCTTTTAGGTCAGAACAGCACCATTTTATTATGGGATGGAGAGACTCCAATGAGCTTTCCTAACCAGGCTGATTTGCTCTTCATATGAGGAGCTTTGAGATGAACCTGTGAACTTTCGAAATGTATTTTCACGAGAATGGCAAGGTCCTAGTAAACAAATATGTTGTAAAGTTAGATTTTTTTCTGATGCTGCCAAACCATGTAACGCAAGCATCTGTCATCGGTGTGCCTGCTGGCCAAAGGAGCTTCTGCAGTGTTCAGACCATCCCAAAAGCGATGGTGATTCAGGCATCTAAATGCAGATCAGATAGCCATCAAAGAAAATCAAAGTCTTTGTACTCAACACGCTAAGTAGCCAGTTAGACATTTCAACACATTTCTGACACTGAACTTGGGTCAGGGCCACGTTGTTCATTTTCTTACTAAATACTTCATCCTGCAACAGGACAGCAGGAAGAACTTCATATCTGGTGATTTTGCCGTTTTTAAATACAAGCAAACCAGCTAGACTGGTTATGGTTGGAATCAATGGGAGTTCATTGGGATCCAAGGGGCCAGGGGTGTAGGAGCTGGGGAGATGGGGGGGGACATGTAGCCCCCAGTATTTCATTTAAATTTTAAATAGACCTTTGCATTTAAATTATTAAGTTGTGTCGTTGGTGGCACAAGTAACATAGTAACTCAGTTTCTACTCACGTATAAATCATAAACAAATATAGTAATTGCATGGAATGCATAAACAATTATGATTGATTAATGATGAATGAACTGAACATGGGATGAGTATGTAACTGTTGCATGATGTTGTGGGTTAGAATGAAAAGAGGTTTCTGCTCGCTGCTTTTTTGGGTTTAGCATAATGAATTTACTGCTGTGTAGAGTTCTTCATTGTATACATCATGATGGTATATGGCTATTTTAATACCTGGAGCTTATATTTAGTTGTTACATTAATTTAGCATCAGTTCATCCTGGGATTATCTCCCTTCCAGGAAAGTGAAGGTCACAGGACTTCCCTTCAGCTCTGGGAAGCGTTTTTCCGCAGTCGTGATCGTCTGGGTGGAGAGGCAGGCTCTGTGAGTCAGCATGTGTCAGCGCCGGATGACTGCGTGCCGAGGTTGGTGGGGGGCGGGCTCCCCACCACGGCTCTCGGAAGGGCGGCCCACAGTCTTCCTGACACTTCCCTGTATGGATGTCCCCGAGAGGGAAGTGGGGTTCTGCATGTGAGAACGTCCCGTGCGGTAAGGAACACTGCAGAGAGCATAGTGAGTCCAGACATAACCAGGTGGTCACCGGTGCAGGACAAACTGAGAGCATTGCTGAGTTTTGGCCCACTAAAAATCCTTTAAAGACGCACTCTCCTGTGTATTGTACTTTAAAAGCTGCGTGAACCCTCCCCCAGGGTGACCACCCAATCCACGCCAGAGGGTCACTTTGAGCTACTTCTGGTTTTACAAGCTGCTTTAAAACTGAAAGGCTCCTGCGCTCGGCTAAATAGTTTGGTTTGTCTGGTACTTTTGCTGGTTTGTTTCCTTGATTGAAAGACTCATCCAGCTGTTTCACATTCAATATAAGTGACACATGCATGATTATCGGAGACTGACCAATCAGCACACAGCAAAAACTTAGTGCTTAAGAGAAATCCAGGTGCTTTTAATTGAAAAGTTAGTTTCCAAACCCAGTTCCAGCTCATATTTGCCCCCCGATATGGATTAGGCAGTCATCCTACCTCCCCCTGTATGTGTGTTTCACTGTGGTCCTGGGGTCTGTTATTTCATGCCACTTTATACCTGCTTACGGATGGTATGACAGAAAAGCACACTTGACTTGACTTGATCGACACGCTTTGTTGGTTATACCTAACCCTAACCCTCCTTACAATAACGGTTGGTTTGTGATATGGGCTTCTGTTTCTCACATGAATGGTGCTGGTTCCCAGTCGTCTTGCTCCCTTAACCCCCAGCAGTTAAGTCCTGAGACAACAGCAAACTTTACGGAGCACTATTGTTATTGTCAGTGATACAGAGTCTATTGTTAGCCCTGGAGAGTTAGCCATGTCCTTATTTGACCGCGGCCGGGTGGCTGGGGCCAGGTTAGAGTGCTCACACGGATGCTATTGAAGCTCGTCGCTGTTTGCGCAGCCACCTCCGACAAACTGTCACTCCCTCTCCAATCCCAAGTCAAACATCTCGCGCAGTCTAACAGGTTCTCGCTGCGGATACGGCCGTCCTCTCAGAGAGCTGGGCAAACAGTCCCTGGGGCTCACGCAGGTGGGAAAGACAGTACCACGACGCCCCATATCTCTGTGCTCACAAGCTAATCCACTGCCTCCTGGTCACGCCTGTAGTACAATCCTGGTGAAAACTGTATACATTGCCGGACACATTCTCTCCTGATCTTTAACCCCCAAGCACATAATTTCAGGGCTTCATTCCTTTATACCTTTATTCTGGCCCAATTGCCTTGGGTGCCAAGAATTTCCCAGGTCAATGATACATTTGAAGGAGGAAAAGGTGACATCATACCTCGAGACTTGAAGGAGGAATCTGTGTCACCGCCACAAAGGGGGTGGTGACTTAACCCAAAAAATGTACACATGCTGCCCACAACTTTATGATTATTTAACAAATACATCATTGCAGCACACGGGCACACACATGCACACACGCACGCACTAACAGATCAACAAAGCCTGGAAAACGTACCATCCGCACACCATCGCATGACAGCGACTCTCTCAACTTGATTACAACAGAGCCAACAGTGTTTACCGACATAAAGCAGTTGCATATTTTGCCACACAAGTCAACCCAACAAACGCACGCTACGTTAGTTAGCTCGCGCTCACCCAGACAACCAATCAAGTGGATTTGTGAGGATTTGAAAATGTAGGCTCAAACGTGACTTGGGTTTTACCAAGTTATGCTGGGCTGAATTACGTATTAGTATTTTAAAATAATTAAATTTAAATTAAATTAAATTAATATTATTGCTTTTTAAAATTATTAAAATTAGGCTTTTATCATCACTGAGGGGGTAGCATGGTCTATCTGAGGGACCAACACCCCCCACCCCTCGTCCCTGGCACTGGGCCATTGTGATCGGAAGGTCACCGGTTTAAATCCCAGACTTATCAGAGCAAGACCCTTAACCCCCAGTTGCTACAGTCGGTCTGTCCTCCTTTCTCTCAAATAGAAATATATAAGTATCTGTTAAATAAGTAAAATGTAAATCACTGTACTCAACCTCCATTAGGGAAACCATGAAACGACAGCTGAACAAAACGAAAAAAATCTAAACGAACTGAACATGATAATCGCCCTGATCAGGGATGATGTTCGGCGTGGTGCATCTACAACAGCATGGCTGGATGTGTGGTTGGGCCTTGAGGTCAACCTTCACGGGGTCCTCAGTGCCCCCCAGGGAAGTATGCTCAACTGTGTTGTCTGATGCTCTTTCATGGCTGCTGTGTCCTCACAGCGAACCTAAAAACCGAATCGGGTCTTAGGTCCAGGTCGGGGTCTAAAACCCCTCTTTGGCTTTCAGGCAGCTACCTCTCAAAGACCAGCTTGTCAAAAGAAGAGAGACGGGGGTCAGTCTTCCCCAGGGACCCTCTGCCCTTCATAGGTCACTGACATCACCAATACCACCATCGCTGTCACCCCTATCGGCTATAGAGAGATGATAAAACATGAATTGTTTCTTTCACTACTGCAACCATGAAATGCATGGACTCTAAACTCATAAGTACTTTATGAGACCCTGATATTAAGGCTGTATGGTGCGATTTATGATAAAAAGCAGATTAATTAAGATACAGGGATCCATGGTACAGAGAAGATAGGAAAAGCCATCTGCACATCACTGGCAGTGAGATGTCCTCTCGATCGAGACACAAGTTCTTACGTGATCATTTGTCACTATGTAACATTTAGCATAAGCATTCGTGTGAGAACATCATCTGAACATCATCTGAACATGTGAGATGTGCTGTTTTACTGCACTGTTTCCCAACCTTTTCTCTGCCACGACACACTTCCCATAAGGTAATTATCCCAGGGCACACCACCGATTAGCATAATGCTATCTGGCTCTTACCAGTAACTTGTATCATATCGCTCTTAACCTGCTGGTTCAGGATCAGTAAGTTGTGTGATATTTTCCTTTTCAAAATTTGTCCATATTTTTTATTTTTTTTTAAAGTACAGGACAGTTAAATTGTCTAAGATATGTACATGAACCGGTATTGTAGTGCAGTCTTATTCTCGACTGTATTTGATTACGTGACAAGCACACTTAAAGCCTATTGCACAATTAAATGAATAAAAAGTCACTTATAGAGAAAGCTTTTTCATTGTTTAAGCCACTTTCAGTACATTCATAATTTACTATTAATGCATAAATTTATTTTGTTTATGTATTATATACATATATAGAGTTTAAATATATTCAATTATATAGAGTTATATGCATATGTACATACACAATGAATGTGTGTGTATATATATATATATATATATATATATATACTCAGCAAAAAAAGAAACGTCCCTTTTTCAGGACTGTGTATTTCAACAATAATGTTGTAAAAATCCAAA
>JAODJU010000119.1:21205692-21229927 GCA_026776725.1 Gnathonemus echidnorhynchus | reverse complement strand
GCTACGGAGAGCAGCACACCGTCCCAGCACTCATACCGGGTCTATGTTAGTTCTCACCCCTTAAGACATTATATCAACTTCCATACACATTCGATGCTCATTGTCTGTTTGTCCGGTAATTAACTGGTAGTGAATTAGATTAGTTTTGTGTGAATTAGAAAAGGCTTCAAATGGCTTTGAGAATAAAGTGCAATATTCATTGTCCAGGTCTGGTATTACTGAAGGCCGAGAGTCTAGTTGTAGTTTGTATGAAACTCAATGGAGAGAAGACCAGTGTGATCCCGCATACTGATATTGAGTCTACTGAAGATGTTGTCTGTACATTGTAGGGATGCTAACAGTATTTCTTTCGTGATTCTTCAAATTTCGCCGTGCTTCATCAGTTGCTTGGTATTCGGAGGCTCGACTATGCAGGAGTACCCTGCACGAGACAGTAGCCTTTCGTATCGTCGACAGTGCCCAGTGACCAGTGCCATCTCAGCGGGCAGGGAGCAGTCCGAAATCCTCTGGATGAACTGCGTCACGATCAGCTTCAGAATGCCGCTCTGCCTCCATGGCACGCAGGGAGGGTCGGAGACGAACGCGTTCACGCCCGTGCGGTGAAAGGTAGGCGCTCAACCGCTCAGCCCCGTTCCTGCCGTTCTGCATGCCCTGACAACATACTCTGCTGCCTGTCTCCATCGGCCCTCCCTCACTGTCATGGTCTGATGGCTTTTCAATGCCAGCTCCCACATCAAGGCTGCAGTGAGAGAAAGCAGCTGAAACAAGCTACAACTCATTCAGGCCTAGTGGCAGGGAAAGAAAAGGCAGAGTGATTAATTCCTATCGTATCGCTGAAAGGCGTGTCTGTGCTGCTGGGGGTGGGGTGGGTGGGGGCAGTGCGTGGGGGTAGGGTCTGTGTAGGGGCCCATGACTTGGCCCATGTTCTTCTTCCACATTGAGAATCCACAGGAGACGGACCCTCAGGGATGTGGTCCAGAGAGTTTCTCAGGCTGGGCTCATCTAGCCGCTCGGCCGCCTGCCACGACATTGTGAAACTCTCATTAACATTATTGTTTCATTTACTTCTCTCTGTGCTGAATGCTTTTATCCAAAGCCAAGCCAAACACCTATTGGGACTGGCAAGGGAATGCTACCAGTTTAAGCCCTTGACCTTTGTGTTATTGGCTGATAACAATGATCATTCCAACACCCAACCAATCAGCATCCATACACAGTCAAAGCACTTTGAGGGCAAAAAGAGCGACAAAGAGGAATGAAGGTCTCTGATTGGACATAGAATGAAGTTTCCCTGCTTCACATCTGAAACCTGATTTCAGCATCCCAGCGTGGATGGTGCTTCTTCCTACCCAACAGCATCCATCTGCACAATCACAACCCTATTTCAGGAACAGCTTTTACTAGAGGGATGTTTCAAACAAAGTTTATGTGCTTAGTTGCCATTGTGCCTGAACAGCGCATTTACGGCCCGGAAGACCGAGGGGAAGCATTTATTGCATTAGTCAAGCTTTCTGAACCCGAAGACACCGGGCTTTCTCAGAAGCCTCACCTGTCTTCTCGTGTCCCGCCCTGTCCACCATGTGCTCAGGCTCAGCGCACGTGGACGCGACGCGGCCTTCAGGTGGCCGCTTGTTTATTTTGCGAGAAGGCCGGCCTCATTACGTAACGCAGGATGCCGCTGTGGGGCCGGTGAATGGATGGTTAAAGTCCGGAATTGCGGCTAATGGGCTGAATGGTTGCCGGGAGATGTGCCATTGATGCAGCCAGATCCACAGATTCCCTTTACTGGGCCCCCAAGAGTCTCTTGAATCACTGAGCCCCCAATGGCCTATTCTGATTTAACGGCTCTTTGGGTGGAAACCTTGACCAGCTACAATAAGGAATTAGAGTTAACTAATTCAACATAGGCACAAAGGGAAGGGAAGCAATCTAATCCAGAGGCCCAGAAGAGGCGGCTGTGAGTCATCCATGCTTGAAGAGGAATATTTCTAAAGCAAGCACAATACCTACAATGCCATACCATCCAATGCGAGCCTGATGACCTCACACTGACCCTACAACACCCTCCTTATCTCTAGAGAACAATGAGGACCTCATCATTTCAACATCAGTTCCCGGCTCGTATTGCGACAAACCGCGGTGTTAAACTTTGCTCAGGGTCCGCCATAAGTCCTCCGAGCCAGATTCATCGGGGTGGCGCCACCCCTCACGTGTGACTGCTTGTGCAAATTGCGCTGCACGGCTTCACACTTTCCTTTGAGAGTAACGTTTTCGGACGTCTGCATGCAAGATGGCTCCTTCCTAAAATGCGATTCCTGCTGGTCTCTGCTGAGGACAAACAGCGGTCCATGGTATGTGACCCCTTAATTTGACCTGTCATGAGAAAGGGTGGGGGGGGACTCGGACCCCCAGCTTACCCCTCCGGCCAGGAAATGAAGAGCTGTACGTCTAACACTGCGGTCACACAAGACAGCTGCACATCACAGAAGACAAAATCCCTGAAGACGGGAGCCTGACCTTGTCCCAAGAGGATGGCCTCCTGTTCAAGGGTAATTACACATCCTGTGACCTGGTGCTCTGTGCACAGCAATCAGAAGCTGACATCCTCGTAATCAAAAGTGGTGACTTTTTTTGAAACGTGATTGATGGTAGTCTGGTTGTGTCTCCTAATCTTCCACTTCCATCCCACTCTTCACTCATATCATGACATCATCACTGCTAATTGACCCAGATCTCAGCTCTCTTGTGCAGACCCAAAGTCTCTTCACTAATCTGTCCAAAGATAAACACTAACAACAGGGCAATATCAAGGGGCATAAACAGAACAGGGGACTAGTTCAGCAGGACGGGCAGAAGTGAGGAGACCAGTACAGGACTGGTTAGCTAAGTTATTATCATTCTGTGATGAAAGGGTACTGAGTGGCCTCCTGAAACTCGACTGGAGGACCTCCAGGAGAAGACTGAATCAGGGTCTCAAACTCAAGTTTACCGGGGAGCCCCCCCCGAAGGTCACGTCAGAAAATGCACAACAAAGGAGTCACATCTTTTTCAACATGAAATTTTTAATTCAACTATTCAAAATCAGGCCTCTGATCAATTAAAGGAAAAATACAGTAGTACAAATTGAAAATAAAATGAAATGGTCTGAAAATTTCATCAATATCATGATTATAGTGACCAAAATTATCATGGTTATCAATATTGTCAAGGGATTATTAAAATAATGACATAGCCAATACCTGTGTAAACATATGAAAGTCATATCATCTCCTAAGAGTTCAACTATCTACTGAGCTTCAAACAAACGCAAATAATGCTGTCACATCGCAGTTACACTGGAAAATCCATAAAGAAGAAGGAAACTGGTCTAAACTGTTCTGTTTCAAGAATATATAAATACACAGAATTCATTCTTAGCAAACGGGCATTCAGCTAACTCTGAGGCAGACGCAACAAAAGGTCCGTCTTCACTACACCACTGACGGCGTGTAGTGTTAAGAGGCAGTAACACTGAAAGCTTCAGTTTACATTGTTGACAAACTTTTAGCAAAGTTGATAAACAAACCATGGCATCCCCCCCCCATTCCCCCATCAGATATTCAGCTAAAAGTTACTTTGCATTCATTATAATATAGTGGGTCGTGGTCAGAAAGATTAAAAACCAAAAAACGACTGTACCCGACTTAGTGCTATCACTGCCTTCTGCCCTGCTTTTAGTGACAAAAAATAAACCCACATTGCATGTTACCCCTGCGCACTTGCGTTTGGGAATCTGCTGCTAGTCTTCATGCTGGATGAGATTTTCAAAGTGTGTTAATCAATCACAGTTTTAATGATATTTAAATATTTAAATGGTGGTACTAACCATCGGGAATTTTACTGTGAAAACGTAAGTAATGATTGATTTGAGGGCAAGATAAAACAGTAAGATATCTTTTTCTGTCACCTTTCGTGTCACGTTAATGAGCTTGTCCTGTTTTCTGGTGTTCTCAGGGTGCAGGCTGGAGTCCCCGCAAATTCTCGAGAATAAGTACTCATAAGAAGATCGATGCACGCTACTGTTTGTCCTGCAGTTTTGCCTGCGATGGGCGGAGGGAGCGCCTCTTTCATAGCAGACGTCTTACATTATACACGCTCCCCTAACCATCACATCTGGTCATTAAAGCCTCTTAGGTCTGCTCCCCCTCTGTTCTCCTCATCCCCCTGCTCTGGATGCCAGTGGAGCCCCCCTTCCCCCGTCTTTCCGAAGGGCTCACAGCCCAGCCGATCCCCGAGACGGCTTCAAAGAACGTGGCGTGTCTTTCGTACGCGGCTTCTGCGTTTATAGCGGTTGTGACCCTTATTTCACGTCAGACTCGGTCCTGCTTCGTTCGGCTTGCTGTGGCTGGCTGACGAGCCTCGATTTAATGAGGAGAGTCTTCCAAACAAGATAAGGCTGACAGCAGGAAATCACAGCACATATGAGAGATATGTCAGCATAGGCAACATTTCCCTGGCATCTGTTTTCAACATTTCATCCAATAAATGTGAAAGTTCACTTCATAATTATTGTGCCAGTTCCAGCCAAATCTTATCTCTTGAATGGGGAAATTGCTATATTAACTCTAGGCTTTTTAAAGAGTGTCAGGTATTCTAAATATATTAGCTTATATAGAATATATTAGCTGCTGAGCTCTTCATGGAGACTTGGTAGAATTGTTTTTTCATTAGTGAAAGTTTGGAAAATTATTTGAAGATTATGGTTGAAAGAGGAGGTTCCAAGATTGTCTGGATCAAACCTCCATTTATAAAATCCTGGCAGGAAGATGAGAAGGAGCACTCTCAGTATCATCTTCATCAGTGAAACTGATTGCAGTCTTCCTCAGGTTAACAGAGTCCACGGTGTCATTTTTGTAACTGTACAATGGTGAATGGCATACATGTGTCAGATGGTAAAGAGGCAACTTGTGTTTTTATGCTCCTCTGAGCCACACCTGACACCTGGGGCATAAAAGATGAGAGAATCCGGCATGGGTGTGTGCAGATACGCACAAATAAAACCATCTATCCTTAGGTACTGAACTCCTACCTTGAATTATCCAGTGATGAAGATTTGATTTTGCACGTATGATTAAAAACAGATAACACATTATATCCAGGTGTATTATGCATTATGAATACTCTGTGAAGCTCTCATCTATTTTGCACTATAAATGACATCCTTAAGGCTTATACCAGCCATTATAATGCATTATGGAGGTATCTATAGTTCATTATAGATGGGAGCTTCATAGATCATTCATAATGTATAATAAACATGGCTATAATGTGTTATGACCTTTTTTTATAAATATTTATAGCTGTGTTTGTAATACTTCATGAATGCATTATAATGCACGATGAGGGTATCTATAATGCATTTATATGATTGCTTTAAGTGTTTTTCCGATATAACTTGGAATAATCTCTTGTGACAGTATTTGCCGAGATGTTTTCCGAGGGAGCGGGGGTCTTTAAATGGCCCTGCTTTTGTGTGTCTTCGCCCTCACGCTCTCTGCCTAGCCGGCTGAATAGGTGTTGAAAGTAATCCACACTTTCTCAGGCCGGAGCTGGGAGCTGCCGCACTCGGCTTATTCTCACAGCAAATTAGTACTCAGGAGCCGTTTGTCTGCCACAAACTATCTTCTGCTCACATGTAAAGTAACGAGAGCAAAGCTTAAAAGCTCTTTTGTGCTGGTCCTCCTCGTGTTTGCTAGAGAGTAAGAGCGGCCTGGGATGCTGGGCGCGGAATTAGAAGAAAATTCTATAGCGCAAATTAGTCATTCAAGCCTGGCAATGTCTGTGATTTCACTTGGTTGGGAAAATCCAGGCACATTCCATGAGCCTAAGAATGGCACGTCCTTAGCTGCGCGTAGCAGCCAGGGAGCGGGATGGGGAAGTTCTCAAAACAATCCCCCAGGTCTGCAACCCTACGGAAGCATCAACATCCTTCTCCCAGGATCCGGGCAACAACAGGCTAAACTGATGGGTACGGAGAGCTGTTAGGCCTGGGGGGGAAACGAGCATCTGTGTCACTCAGCCAGTCCCCAGTTATTCCATTCATCTCGAGTCTTCAACTGAAAGAAGGCCCCCATTTAAAAGTCATTCTTTGGTATTATGTAGTCCTCTACCTTTATGCACTACAAAAACATATGGAGACCAGCCAGACAAGGCATGGAGGGTACGTTATATTTAGTGGATGCATTTATCTGAGATAATATGCATGTTTTGTGACAGCAGGCTTAGGTAGTCTCTGGAGCAATTCAGGATTAAGGGCCTTGCTCAAGGGCCCGATGGGGAAATTACTCTGCTGACTCTGCAACCTTCTGATCACAGGCAGAATCTCCTAACCCAGTGAGCTAGACATCACCCTGTGGGGTATTATTGGTTTGTGCATCTTTACAAACATATAGGTGAGTGAGCTGGATGGCTGATATCCAGGTGCAGTTTTTCAAATAAGCTTTGAGGGAACATACCCTCAGTTAATGTTCCCCTTTCCCATAGCCCGTTCACTGTCCCATAGTGTACAGGCATGATGGGTTCATCTAATGGAGGAATTAAGGTAGCAGTGCCTATTAACACCCATGTCTCAATGGCATAACCCCAGAAACTGTTAACCAGGCAGATCTGCACAGCTGGCTCTATTTTACTCATGGAGATTTTTCTTGACCAGCCAGCTGTGCGTTATTCATTCTCAAAGTGTAATAGGAAGCCCCCCTTTGCGCTTGAAGACCTGAACTTTAGCTGGGTGCATTTTATCTTCCTTAGGTGCTTCCAGCAGGACGTCACAGCAAGTGATGGGGGCTCATTGCATATTTTCGCGATATGCAAACCCAGTGTCGTAGTTTTACAGTCAACTTTCCATTCATTCATGTGCAGGTCACGGGTCCTCAAATGTAAACAGGCGTGCAAACTGAAAGATGTCAGTAAATTTGGCACATTAGGGATCACTCCTTCTTCAAAACAGTCCTTCTGTCACCTTACGATGAAGTCCCTGTGTGTCGTTTGAGAAGTGCACTTTTACACGGTTTTATCGAAGCCTTTTCACCACGTTTCCTGAGCTGAGGTACACTTAATAAACTTTTTCTCACTGGTGGATTTTTTTTTCTTTTTCCAACAAAGACTCTTTCATTACTGCTTTAGATCCCCCCCTCACCGCACCCCACCCCAAATTACACTTTACTTGTGTTATAAGAGTGTTGATCGCAATGTGCTGGAAAAAAGGGAGACAGAGGCAGAAACAAACAAAAAAAAAACTGCTAACTTTTTCTCCCGTTTGTTCATTTTCACAGCTTTTCCTTTAGCCAGGTGCTCAGCTTACGATTCCCATCAAGTCAATCTGCCAGCAGGTATCTGCCCAGAATCATTTTAATTCTTCACGACCATAACCAAAGTAACTCCTATATGCTACCCTTTCCAGCACGTCTTGCCCAGTTTAAATGTATTTCTGTATGTGTCTCTATCTTCGTGCACCCCAGTACACACCAGTACACACCAGTGTGAACCAGCCCTGGTCTTGTACATCGCGGAAGCCTGGATTTGCATTTCTGATAAAGCCAAATCAACATTGTGAAAGCAGGTTGAGACGAACTGAGGAGAGAACAAGTCCACATTTTCCCCAGCTGGGCTCCCTCATTATTTCCCGGGCCCCTCTGTCCAAAGGGGCGGGCTTCTCCTTTCTTCCCTCCCCAGAGCTGAGCTGGCAGTCTCCTCCCACTTCTCTGAGGGTCTGCAGCATGAGAGGCGCCCTCAGTCTTCCCGAGGCTCTCCCCGCCTACCGGTCCGTCTCTGGCTGCTTTCTGTTATCTGCTGGGCTAGTCGACTCTGTAACTGTGCATCAGGACTTTTCCTCTGTGGAGAGAAGTGCCTTCAGTACAGGAAAGGGAGACATCTGGGAGAAGCACCGCTTTGAACACTAAAGGTCTGTTAGCACCTTCTCTTACTTTCCAGCCTGTTTCCGACCGCACTGCTGTGGTCTCTTTCCCTCGTGTGCGTGCGGCTTTCTCAGTGCCGGTTCCCATAACAGGGAAGCCCCTGACAGCAAGGTCTCTGTTTTGTGCAGTGCCGAGGAGTTTTTCTGGATTGGCTGCGTTACTCAGACCTTTGCAACATGTGGCCGCGTGTCAAGGTGTTGAAGGCAGTTTGACTTTTGAGAGGGAAAGGACTTCTTAGGTGTGCTGATCTCCTACTGGTTTTGCTCAAGACATGTCAAGTTTCTTTGGGTTTCATAGTCATTTTCAGTGTACTTGAATTTGTTCTCAGAGTTAAACCTCAGCTTGGTATCCACACCTGAGGGTGGGGGAGCTGAGAGTGTAAAAGGATTTAGCAAGAGTTCACAAGGTTGCCTTGATTGGCCACAAATCAGGCAGAATTACCAGACCGACAGGTAGAGCATCCTAAATAATTCCTTAATTAACATTGTGATGCAAATAGAAGTATAAACCATGTCAGTAAACATCTCTGACTCAGATCTACAGCATTTATTTTGCTTGGGACCTGAAGCGTATAAACAAAACACCTGAGTTTCCAGTAGATGCAGAAGTGGATGGAGGTCATCACCCTGCTGCCTGCCATCTGCGGCATGTTCAGCTGCATTCTGCTTTTCCTCAGATCCATCCTGGGTCTGTTTTCACAACTGGAATCCTGTATTTGTATTTCTTTTTGGCTCAATTTCTTGGGTTATTCCAATAGGAAATGATGGCTGGCTTTGTACCAGGATTCTGTCTTCCTTGTCAGAGGTGTAAAGTTCAGGTCCAGAAAGTAAAAATCCAGACCAAGACTTTGTTTCAACCAACCAGTTGAGTACTCTGTGACTGTGACACTTTATTCTCAACTGGTTGGTTGAAACAAAACCTTGGTCCGGATTTCTATTTTCTGGACCTGAAGTTTCCACCTCTGTTGCTTGTGCAAAACTTCACTCATCCTATAGCTGCCCTGACTCTTGATGTCCCTCTAGGGTGGCATGTGTGACTCCTGTCCATGCTTATACTCTCCCCAGTGAGGTCCCCTTGTTCGAAACTGGGAGGGGTGAACCAGGCCGGCCGGGAGTGAGCAGCACCAGTAGCAGCCATGACCCAGAGTAACGGGGAGAACCCGCGCTCTCGGAGCAGGGTCCAGCAGATCCGGGAGGGCATTCACCTGCGCTCCCTGAAGGCCAAGAAGAAGGTGGAGGACATCACCAAGGATGATGTCAAGAGCTTCCTCAGAAGGAATGCTTTTGTCATCTTCACCGTCGCCGCTGTCATCGTCGGTAGGTGCAAACCTGTAGAAGCTAATGAGACACTTCCCCAGGATGTACCGCATGAGTTACGGGACACCATGCAATTTGCTGTAGAAAGCAAGAGGCAACAGTGTTTAAAGAAGAGCTTGCAAAAATAACAAATGAATGAAAATTGAGTAGTAATTACTAAGACATGGCTGTATTCCTTTATATTTGCTGGGTCAGGGCCCATGGGGGGGGGGCTGTTGGATCCATAATGTGAACTGCTGCAAAAATGGGGGATTCGAGCAAGTTTGGAGGGAAGGGTCAGCCAATCAACTGAAACAATGCAAACTGGAGAGGGACTCAGATGGCCTGACACCAGCACTTCACTGCTCAAACAAACAGAAATGATTCTGTTTGCAATAGCTGCATATGCAGTGTATGTGACAGTATTAATTACAATCGTATTTATATGGAGTTACTTACATGAGCTGCAAGTTCACAGAACGTAGACAAGAGCTGCATGTTTTGAAAGCTTATTTTTGCATTAAGCCCAGCTGTAATACTGGTTAACAGTCAGGTGTCTCCTGACAACTATGAGAAAAACATTGTATTTTAAATGGCATTGAACTTACAAGGAGACAGGAGCATGAGTGCTGTAGAGGAGGGAAAAGTTAGGAGCAACAGGGGCCCCTAAAAGCAATTGGAACATAATTTGATTGGTCTGGGTTGGGGGCCTAATCTGATATGCTTTCATGGGGCCCAAACTCTCTAGCGGCACTCCTGGACAGGAGATGTAAGTGCAATTCAATTCGAGCACTTTATTGTCATTGTGTAACACAACAAAATTACTTTTAGGTGTATTAATAAATACAAAATCACTGAGACACTTACTGAGAAGCGTCATCAAACAGTGTTTTACTGCAAGGCCATCTGGAGCCTCACAGGCTAGCTGCTGCTTCTGTGAAATGCTTCTGGATTTGAGCTGTGTAACCTGAAGCACAAAGCGGTCATGTCTGCACAGGCGTGTAGAGCTGAATGGAAGCACACTGAAGCATTCCTTACTGACATGCAAAAAGGATGTAGCCAGAGGGCCCGTATAGGGATAGGTGGAGAGGCTGTTGATTTTTGAAAGGTGTCTATAAGTATTACCAGGCACATAAACACACTGTTCGTTCCCAGAAGGCTGACCCACACCTGAAATCCTGTTCACAGAAGTTCTGTAGTTCACAGTTAAATTAAGCGAACGGAAAAATGTTTAATGTGTCATGTTTCTGGTGGAAACCAAGTATTAAAGTGTCCATACCGGACTCGTGTCCTTTTCAGGCATAATGCTGGGTTTTTCCCTGCGGCCATACAAGATGTCATACCGTGAAGTGAAGTACTTCTCCTTCCCTGGTGAGCTGCTTATGCGGATGCTGCAGATGCTTGTGCTCCCCCTGCTGGTCTCCAGCCTCATTACAGGTATGCTCATTGGCTAATTCTCCCTCTGCTGGTCTAGCTGTAATGTTGCCTGTACCCTGGATTTCAGGATTGCTGCAGTTGGTCTCATCTTAAAGGCTCAAAGACTGTGTCGTGCTGTGCTGTGACTTGATGAGAGAATCGCTCAGGAAGCAGTGGTTTAACATCTGACCACCGAGTGTAGCTGTGTAATGGTTTTAAGGTCTTGCTGAAACATTGACACCTCTATAGCCAGGATGAACTGGGAGAGAGCTCACTGAACTCTCTGTGAAAGTCTCGGCTTAAGAAAAGTCATCAGGAGATAAAAATCACCTCAGACAAAAGACATCGAATCTCTCAGGAATATCAAATTATAGAATACAATGAAAACGTAATCACATCACCAGTTCTTCCTTTTATGAAAAAAAAAAAAAAAACAGTTCACGCAATCGGCTCTCATGTGCAATTGTCAAGTGAGTTTCATTCCGTTTGACTGGGTTGAATTTCCACAAGCACCCCAGAGATTTGCCCCCCATTCAGGCAGTCCGTCACAAAAAGTCACTGTTTTCTCAAGTGTACTCAGTTACATCCTGGGAGCAGCACCGCGGGCTCTGCTTTTAAGGCCGCAGATGGGGGCGCTTCGGGGCCGCTTTGGGGCCGTGTCATGACCTCTCGTGAATGTCTTTCATTTGTATACTTTGGCACAAGTGTGGCATGCTCGTGACACGCACCTGTATGGATCACTGAGTGTTTGATCTGGCTCAGGCCGCCACGTTCGCTGTTCCGTGTGTCTTTGACTCCACGTGGACTGATTGGAGAGGCTGGCTGCTTTTAGGGCACTGAGGAATTTCCCTCTTCTAAGTGGACTGCAGTACATTACAGATTCCAGGTTCTTTGAAGTAGACCTTCACAAGACTCTCAGTGATTAGCCATTTGTCAATGAGTCTATCCTGAACTTTTAGGGAACCCATGTGATTGTGGCTCGTTGTTGGCGTTCTCGTGCCCTTTGCCCTTTGGCCTTTACAGAGGTGTGGCTGTTGTGTCCACCTGAGGTCCAGGAGTGGTATAGGTAAATCCTACAGGTCCTGCGAAAGCTGGCTAATGCTTTCAGAAGCAGCTGTGAACTCTCTGTAGATTATCATGTCATAAAGTAACCACTGGTAGCACATTGGAACCTTGGGAGATGTGTCAAGTATTAAAAAAGTAAAGCGAGTAAGTAATATGGTGTGGAGAGCAGGTAAGAGTGATGTCGTTGCGGGATTCCTGCAGGTACTGCTGGCGTGATGAAAAGGGGCCCTATATCCAACAGCCCATTGTTTAAGTCCTGTGCTATCCGGCGGGAGGGGATGACGTCATCGGTAGGGCCTCGTTAGGGTCACAATGGAGACCTGTCACATGCTGTCTCCCACTGAACCAGCGCTCCTCACACCCATTGCCTGCTTCTGTCTGCTGCAACAATGGTCTCCTTGTCTGTGTAAATTTATTTAAGTTCTCAGAATGAACAAACCGCATGAATGGTGTTGATTGGAAATGTGCATTTCTGTCTCAACCAACTGCCACCTGGTTATCGTCACATTTGCTTGTTTTATTTTTTGCTGTTATCAAGTGACAATCGTAAATAACCGACGGACTGATGTAGCTGATTGCTTCAGACGCAGTGTGGGGGGGGGGGGGGTCTCTGGTTGTTGTAAGGCACATTTACTCCCCCCTAACTAAAAAAGAGATGTGCATACTATTTAGAAGTCAGTTTTTAGTTTTGACCTCAGATCAGCCATTTAGTTGTGGGGAAGTGAGGACCTGGAATGAGGTGTGGGGGCGGTTCCATTTTAAGCCACTCCTGTGACTCTCCTCTATCACAGGTCTCTGCTCAGCTTGATGACCAGATAAACCAGCCAATAGGAAAAGGGGGTAAAAGTCATCGCCCATAACTGACCTCGGGCTGCACAGGTTACTCGGGCTCTGTGGAACTCTGTCGCCTGAATGGTTCTATACCTATTCCTCAGTACAACTTGGCTTGCCCGTTCTGGCAGGGGGACAGTCAGCTCTTTGTGCTATACTGGGAGCACAGGCAAGCGAGGGAGCTTGAGCAAAAAAGATGACTACTGCTATGTTGGTCTGGGACTGTCAGCTGTTGCTAATCAGCAATGTGGGACTTGTGATGAGACTCCATCCTGCTCTGCTTCACACACATAAAGGGCAGAAATTAACCTCCGTCTCCTCCTTCAAAGCCATATTGTTTCCCGGAATTCCATGGGGGGCACACAATGGCCGATTGACGGAGCGGGAGGGGTGATGGAGAGATGCCCGTTGGCAGAGCCAGCTTACCGGGCTTGTTGGCATACGGCTAACCTCAGTCCAGTTCCCATTGCATCATTAAGGCTTATCGCAGAGCAACCAGTACATCTGTTTTCATGTACAGGAATTCTTATTGATCATATGGGTTTGCAGTTGGCGTCCATGTTGGATTACGAAATAGCTGATGATTAAATATTTGATTTAAGAAATTAATGTCTACCAAAAATATGGAAACTAATGAGTTTGTGGAGGACTTTAGAATGTATATTTTTCAGTGATGTTTTCTAACAGATGGCATCTTTCATACAGATGTCGCGTTGTGTGTTTGCCTGCTAAGATGAGAGGTTAGCATCGTCGCTAACATGCCGGTAACACGTTCACACACATTGCTCAGCCTCGGTGCTTTACACTTTTCCTTCATCAAGAATATAAGAGAGACACACAAAGTAGCCCAGAGCGAGGGGCCATTTTATTCATTCTTTTGTCCGTGTAGTTGCCCCCTCAACGTTTCCATTTGGCGAGAATGTGCCATTTCTTTGGTGGTGGGGATGTGATTGTAGAGGCTGTGTTTGCTGTTGCTGGGACAACGGCGTTGTGGGACTGTGGCAAGCGGACAATTTTCCCAGGCCTGTCAGAGAGGAGAGAGAGGGGGGATTTAGGGGTGAGCTGGGGCCCAAGTTTGGGGGTGAGACAGTGTGACAGTGTCCGTAAGAGAGGGAGGGAAAGAGGGGAAAAGATAAGGACTGAAGGCTGGGCTTGAGACAGAGTGGGGGGGGGGACACTTGAGCCCGAATTTGGGGCCAAAAGAGAGTAAAAGGAAGAGAGAGAGGGTGGGTAGACTGGGGTGGGAGAGAACTGTGGGGGTATTGTTTTTGCCTGTGGGAGGGCAGGATTGTTCGTGTGTGAAACTGAGGTATGTGTTTTGAAAGGGGATACCATCAGAAACAAAGCTGGAGCTTCTGCCCAGCGAGGAGTTCCAGGATTAAAGAACACACACATGTGAGCCACAGGGAAGGACTTTCCCCGCTTCCTCCGAAATGCCAGCCGCCTGCCCTGTGCCAGTCCCTGTGCCAGCCCCGCCGATCTCCCGCTCGCCCTCCACCGCCTCTCCAGCCTCATTTTCTCTGGTGCTTAAGCCCCGCACCAGCAACTCAAGATCCTTTGCTTTTGGTTCACCTGTTTCTAAAAGTCTTAAGATATTTACATTGATTTACTTAGCAGGGGCTTGAGTCCAAATTATATGCTTGAGAAAAACAAGGAGTCAGAGAGCAGTGGATAGTTCGGGGAGCCCATGGTCATTCGACCTGCTGGTCCTCCAGTCGGTGTTTTCACATATCCTGTTCATTGAGCCTTAATGTTGAGAAGATCTTGGGAATGGAAGGGTTGACAAAGCAGGTAGGGACATGGTTTGTCTAATGCAGATGGTTGTGCTCATGTTAGTTGAGAAGGACAATGGTCTGTCCTGTGAAGAGGGGTTTGCTCGTAGCGTTTCCGGGGGACAGAGTGTCATTCCCCGCTGGGCATCCCTGTTCAACTGCATTATTCCAAAGTATGACGCCTAAAAAGGTTGCCTTTTACCAATTAATTTTCTGAATTGTAGTCACCCCACCGACCAATCACATCGTCAGGTTGTAGGTGACATGGCGTACAGAGAATATAGTATAGAGTATCATGCTTGAGTTATGATCTCAATGTGTAAGATTGTACAAATTTCAAAATATACTACATTGATGAATCTTTGCAAATTTCATGCTTTCAAATCTATTTCACACTTACATTTGGAACAAAATAAATGTTTTGCTTTTTATGGAATCAGTCATCCAAGTTTTCATCTAGATATCATTTCTTTTTATTTACAGTCCAGTATAAGGCCATTATGTATAACCTGTAGCTTCATGCAGGGAGTATCAAAGCATCACCAGAGGCAGTCTTCCATCCCAAGTTTTGGGGTGGGGAGGTAGGTTTGGAATGATCCCAGAGTGAGCCTGACGCAGGCTTTCTCCATCCGTACAGGGATGGCAGCGTTGGACAGCAGGGCATCCGGCAAGATGGGCATGCGAGCTGTGGTCTACTACATGACCACCACCATCGTGGCTGTCTTCATTGGGATCATCATGGTTCTCATCGTCCACCCGGGGAAAGGCTCCAAAGATGAGTTCACCAGGCAACAGAAGATCGAGCAAGTCAGCGCCGCTGATGCCTTCCTGGACCTCATTAGGTACCTACCTGAAAAGGGACTGCCAGCTCTGGGCAAGTGGGGGCGTTGAGTTACAACACTCCCCTGTAAAGAGACACCTCTGTCACGGATTACCCATGGAGACACAAGGCGGGCGTCAACTGATGTAATGAAATCCAGACGCATCGCTGTTCACAGTGCAAATGGATTATTGCTAATTGGTGTGTATCACAATGCAGCCCTACCAAGCTTAAGAAGGCCTTCCTGACCCCCTGGTGGCCTGGGGAGGGGGAATGGGCAGGAGGTGTGGGAATGGAATCTGGGGTCACCTGGGGGGCATTGCAAACTGCTGGGCGTGGGGTTTATTCAGCTGAATACTGAAATATTATCAAATGCCATTTGTCTCTTTGTTCATGACTGCAACAATGACTGTGACCATTGTCCTTTAATTCCAGAAACATGTTCCCTCCCAACCTGGTACAGGCTTGCACCCAGCAGGTAAACACATCTCCTTCCAAGTCATTTCAGAAACATCCCCCCCGCCCCCGCCCCCCCCCGCACACTGTCCAGGACAAGGGTCCATCTCTACTTCCAGATGATCGGCAGGGCTGACCCCCCTCCTGCCAGCGTCCTGTGGGGCACTTGGGCTTCCGGGACTGAGCTGGGCTTTGGACCTCCCTGGCCCGTGTTTTAAGCATGTAAACCCCCTGCTGTCCATGAGCGGCGCCGGGACATAGTGGCAGAGCCCCCGTTCCCTCGCCAAGAAGCAGACAGGCCTTTTGTGGTCCTCTCTCACTCACTCAGCCTTTCAGGCTGCGGCCCGGGGGACAGTTTTGAAAAGCATTTCTGCCAGGGAGAGGCAGGGCCTGGCAGCAGATACAACACAAGGCCGGGTCTGGCCCACGTTGGAGGGGACAGCGCCTGTACGCCGGGCCGGGAAAGGCTTTGAGTCCGGTCCACAAAGGACATCAATTAACGTCAAGGGAGGGATCTGTGGGAGGAAGCAGCAACATAAAGGAGAAATGGTGGGCCCAGAGTGAATCAGCGGGTGTGGGACAGTCCAGTGTACATTGGGGGCAGGAAAGAGGCCCGTGTCCACTGGAGGGCTGCTGGGGCCGTTCAGCACAGAGCAATGGTAGGCAGGACACGGTCAGTGGGGGCGGCGGGGGGGATCTTTGAGCTCCCGACCGATTACTGGAGCCAGCTGGATGCGGAGGAGGAAGTTTCAGATATTCAGATATTCAGAAAAGAAGGAGCACAGTCTGTGTGGGTTCACATGGAGGGTGGCTAGAGGAGCACATGGCAGCTTGGAATCGAAACAAGACAGTTATAGTAATGTCATTAGGGTGCCATCTTGCTGTACAGTCTGATAATGCCTTTAAAACCTGTCACTGTACAGTGTCATAATAATACTAAAACATCCTGTGACTGCAAAAATGTATAAATGCCATTAAAACATCCTGTCACTGTAACACCATTAAATTAAAACACAGTTACACTGTACACCAGGATAGGTCCAGTAAAACACAATCACACTGCACAATGTGATAACGCCATTAAAACATCCTGTCAGTGTACAATGTGATAACACCTGTACAGTGTGATAATGCTACTAAAACATACCGTAACTGTATAGTGTCATAATGCTACTAAAACATACTGTAACTGTGAAAATGTAATAATGTCATTAAAACATCCTGTCACAGTACAGTGTGATAACGCTATTACATCACCATGTCATTGTACTGCGCAATTAAGCCAGTAAAACCAATTCTCACTGTACAGTATGATAATGCCAGTAAAACCAAGTCTCACTGTACAGTGTGATAATGCCAATCAAACACCACTTCACTGTACAGTTTGATAATGCCATTAAAACACCATCTAACTGAAAGGTGTGATAGCACCATTAAAACAATGTCACACTAATTATTTTCTGTTTCACTTATCCTCTTTCTTCTTTGTTTTTATTTACCCCTAAATACCAACCTGTGTCTTTAACCTCCTCCTTTCAGTTTAAGACCCAGTACGGCAAGCGGGTGGTGCACGTGAAGGTGATAGTGAACGACACCATCTTTAACCTGACCAACAACACCCAGGAGATTGCGCGTGAGGAGATCATTCCCGTTCCAGGCACTGTCAACGGTGTCAACGCCCTGGGCTTGGTTGTCTTCTCCATGTGTTTTGGCTTGATCATCGGGAACATGAAACAGCAAGGCAAGGCCCTCAGAGACTTCTTTGACAGCCTGAATGAGGCCATCATGAGGCTGGTCGCCATCATCATGTGGTGAGTGTGTCTATGTGTAAATGTTCAAACTGACAAAATGGTCAAACTGAAACCAAAACTTGCTCAGTAAGTGTGTAATGTTTGTAAATAGGTATGTGTTGCTATTATTGCTTTCAGAGGTGGAAAATTCTGGTCCAGAAAGTACAAATCAAGACCAAGGTTTTGTTTTAACCAACCAGTTGAGTACTCTGTGACTATGACTCTTTATACTCAACTCGTCATTTGAAACTTGAATCTTGGTCTGGATTTTTATTTTCTGGACCTGAACTTTCCATCTCTGGTAAGTAGCTACGAAAGATGACTAATGGATGGATGGATTTGAGAACAAGCTATCAACTATCTGTCTGCCCTTGCCTGCTCCACCAGGTATGCCCCCCTTGGTATCATGTTCTTGATCGCAGGCAAGATAGTAGAGATGGAAGACATCACGCAGATGGGCGGCCAGCTGGGAATGTACACGATCACAGTCATCATCGGGCTGCTCATTCACGCCGTCCTGGTGCTGCCCACCCTCTACTTTGTCATAACACGCAAAAACCCCTTTGTTTTCATTGCCGGCCTCCTGCAGGCCCTCATTACAGCTTTGGGTACATCCTCCAGGTAGGCGTCCATCAGATGTCCATCACCGAGATCTTATGGCTTATGTTTGTGTGAGAGAGGGCTGATCCTATGTAGGACCTGGATGTTAATAAGAGATGGTGTTAAGATGTTAATGTGAAGATGAGGTTCGGCTCCCTGTTAAGGTGTCTGTGTACAGATCAGGGTGTTAAGGTTGCTGTGTAGAGACCAGGGGAGATAAGGTTAAGGTTGCAGTGTATGGACCGAGAGAGATGGTGTTGAGGTGGCTGTGTCGGGACCGGGGGAATGGCGTTAAGGTGGTTGTATAGGGACCAGGGGAGATGGTGTTAAGATGACTGCGTAGGGTCCTGGGGAGATGGTGTTAAGGGGCTGTATAGGGACCAGGGCAGATGGTGTTACGGTGGGTGTGTATGGATCAGAACAGATAGTGTTAAGGGGGGTGTGTAGGGATCAGGGCAGATGGTGTTAAGGGGGGTGTGTAGGGACCAGGGCAGATGGTGTTACGGTGGGTGTGTAGGGATCAGAACAGATAGTGTTAAGGGGGGTGTGTAGGGACCAGGGCAGATGGTGTTAAGGGGGGTGTGTAGGAATCAGAGCAGATAGTGTTAAGGGGGTGTGTAGGGATCAGGGCAGATGGTGTTAAGGGGTGTGTGTAGGGATCAGAGCAGATAGTGTTAAGGGGGGTGTGTAGGGATCTGGGTGTTACAGTAGGTGTGTAGATAACAAGAAAGATGGTGTTAAGGTGGCTGTGTATAGGCCAGGAGAGACGGTGTTCAGACCGAGTCATCACGGTGTCCTCCACTCTCATGCAGCTCAGCCACCCTGCCCATCACCTTTAAGTGTCTGGAGGAAATCAACAAGGTGGACAAGCGTGTGACTCGCTTCGTGCTGCCCGTGGGCGCCACCATAAACATGGACGGCACCGCGCTCTACGAGGCCCTGGCCGCCATCTTCATCGCCCAAGTCAACAACATGGATATGAACTTCGGGCAGATCATCACCATCAGGTAGAACAAGGTGTCATTTCCCGGACAGTCAGCTTTGGCTGTCAGATTCACAGTGAATCACTGTTATCCGGCTCTAATGGAATGTCTACTGTATGTGTTACCAAACAGTATCACAGCCACAGCCGCGAGCATCGGCGCCGCCGGCATCCCCCAGGCCGGCCTGGTCACCATGGTGATTGTGCTGACCTCAGTGGGATTGCCCACCGATGACATCACGCTCATCATTGCAGTGGATTGGTTCTTGTAAGTATAACAAATGCATTTAAAAATACAATACTGTGCAAAACTCTTAGTCTAAGAAAATGATTAAATGATCTTCCTTGTTGGTGTAAAACTATGATATGATGTCTGTCAACGTGTGTCAGCTTAGCTATTTCAAAACATCTTCTAAAATTGTACCAGTGCTTGCAGCAACCATCCAACATACCTGTGTGTTTTTAAACTTAACCACTAGAACACCTCGTACGGCTAATCAATACCTCATTGAGTTATTTAACCAATTATGTTAATTAATTAAGACGTGGAATGACTGAGGATAGGCTTGGGAACCAAAGTGTAATGTTTGTCTAGCTATCCAATGTAGCAACTTTTTGGAGCAAAGAAAAAAGATTTTTATTGTGTTGTTAATTACCATATGTTCTAATGTTAAATTGTATTTTTTCTGAGCAAATATATAGTTAATACTCAGATAAATAGCCTTAAACATTTTCTTTGACTGCCTAAGACTTTTGTGCATTACTGTATATGTACATGCCATGTAACAATTACACATATAACAATGGCCTAATGTTCTGCAGTTCACTGTGGTTGATAATGCTAGTTGTCTGGTTTGGATTAATGATTTCTGTTAAAAACCTGTTTCTGAAGAGTATAATATTGACCCTGAGGTCCAAGTCAGGTGGGAGCCCTCAGGCTGAGCTTTCTGGCCATTTCTTCTACAGGGTGTCTGAGGCCTGATGTGTTCCGTCACACATTAGGTGATCGTTTATGGTTAACCGTTCTGCAAAAATGCCGTCGGTTGGCCATCAGCTTCACTTAAATGTGCCACCTCTGCCCCCTACAGGGACCGCTTGCGTACCACCACCAATGTGCTGGGAGACTCAATCGGGGCGGGTATCGTGGAGCATTTGTCCCGGCACGAGCTGCAAACCAAGGACGCGGAGATGGGGAACTCCGTGGTGGAGGAGAACGAAATGAAGAAGCCCTACCAGCTCATCTCCCAGGAGAACGAGTACGAGAACGAGAAGCCATCGGACAGCGAGACCAAGATGTAGCTCCTCCTCCAGGCCTTCTGCTGACATCACCATGTCTGTCCCGGGCCTTCCTGTCCATGGAATGGCCGCCTTTTTTGTTGGGGGAGTTTTGTTTATTTCCTCTGTGTTCTTGTTGATTCTTTTTTCCATCGGCATCGATTTCAGAAAGGCTTCAGGTGTCAGCTGTCTGTTATTTTTTTATTTTTTTGTTCCCAGAATTTACAATGTGTGCTGTTTGTCTGACTATTTGAATGTTTGTTCTTGTACCCTTAACATGAATGACACATTTCTCTGAACACCATAAGCTCCCCCAGGCACAATCTTGATCTGTGACCGTATCTCAGCTTGACAGTGGCTCATTACACAGGGTTTGACAGTCACATATCCGCTGTAAAACAAATTGCTTATACATAAGTTTGCTTCATTAAGTGTCATGTTTTTTAGAATAACTGAACAAATGAGTATTAGTGGGAATAAGGTTGTACATGGATTCTCCCACATTGAACTGCTCATATTATTTTTTTTTTGTTATTTTTTTTTTTTTTGTACAAGCTCTTGCTGGACCACGTAGTGTTTTTTCCGGAAGTGGAATAAGTATCAGATGTCTGTCAGACATGTCTCCTTTCTGTACATTATCCAGGGAAGATCTGGTCAATTCTAAAAGTCCTTGAAAAGCTGAAGGGGTAAAAAAACAAACAAACAAAAAAAAACAAAGAATATAACGATATTGAACATTTTGCCCTCGTTGTGAATATGAAAAGGTCTTAGGGTTAGGGTTGGGGACTCAGGGGCTGATTAGGCATGTTGTGACTGTGTGTAAATGCTGGATTGGCTGGAAGCAGCCGCAAGGGTGTGGCCTCATCCGAGGTAGGAACCAATGCCGGAGCTGGACGTAGTAGGAGGGGTTAGAGGGGGTTAGAGTGAGCAGGGCGGGACTTAGGCAATGGGAATAGACTTTACCAATCCTGGACAGTAGAGTGGAGCATCAGCCTGACCTGGAGAGCCGTGTGATTGGTGAGAATTCAGTGTAATACAGAAAACAGGCAGCAGTTAAGCCTGAGAGTTTCATAGACTATGGACTGGGCAGAGATTAACATGGCCTCCTCCGGACCAAACTGGTCCGTTCTGCTAAAGGACAAACCCACATGTTCCTGGGTTGCGCTGCGGGCACCGTGCTCTCACGGCAGGGAATAAGCGTGCGTCGTGCGGGAGGCAGTATACTAGAGGCCCTGGGTGGTCCTGCACACTTCGACGTGTCACCATCCTGTGAATGTAAAGCAGATCTGCATACTAATAAATCTTCTCACAGTTTAAGCTCGTTTGGAAAGCCGAGGACGGCTGATGTGGAAGGAGAGTCGGGTGTGATGCAGGGGGCAGGACTGCACCTCCCCGATTATATTGGCATTTGGTGGGGGGGGGGAGGGGGGGGAGAGGTCTTTGCTCTGCCCCTGCTTTTTGTCCCTGGAAGACCCGTAGATCCCAAAATGGCATTATAGTACTTAGCTTTGAGGGGTCCGATTTCTGTGTCTATGGTGTTAGGGAAAAAAAAAACTGTCTATGTTTGTGTTATTTTTATGATCTGGTCCAGATTTATGATTTTTTTGAAAATACGTTTTCACGCATCGTCGTGGAATGAAAGGTCTCCTTCACAGTGTGTGACTGAAGGAGGCCTGAAGGAGGCCTGAAGGAGGCCTGAAGGAGCACACAGCGGGAGGAGCAGTGTAGAAGTTTCACATGGACATACTGCTAAAAGGAACGTCAGATTTCCTAACTGCATTCTCTTCTTATTGGATTTCTTCACTGATAGTCTATTTAAATTTCCTTTTGTATCGTATTGTGTAGGTAAACTGAGCCTTCTAACAAATGCGACTACACAATGTTGTAATGTTTTTTTTTTTGATTCATTGTTTTCTAACAGATGTTGTAGAGCATGGGAATATATTTTTAGAGTTTTTTATATAGAGAATATTTAGGTATTTGTGTAAATTAACTATAGATTATAAAGGTTTACTTGAGGAGGTCTACTGTAAGTTTGCTGTGCTTTATCCAGAAAGCTGGACAAACTGGCCACATAGACGAACTGCAGGGGCCTTGCTGACCGCACACAGAGTAACGGGATCAGAGACCGAGACTTGACCTTGTTTCTTGTTTACTTGAGTTTGGCAGGTGCTGCTTGCACATTCCCCGCTGATGGCTCTTTACTTGAGGTGACAGCTGGCTTTCATGTACAAGTGGAAAACACACACAGCAAAGTAGATTTATCCCTGGTAAATATAGTTTTCAATAAAATGAAGATTGGAAAAACACACTCCCGTTTTGTGACGCTTGCTCATTCTGCCTTTTCTGACGGTCAACAAAAGCAGGAGCCGCCAATCCCATAGCCACCTGCCCCCCCCCCCCCCCCCCCCGGGCCTCATTCTCACATCCGATCTATGCTCTCTCCTACCTGTGTCCCTTGGGGAAGGGGGGGAGGGTCCTTCCAGGGGTTCCCTTATGTTTACTAGGGTCGTGTTTCTCAATCCAGTCCTCGGGGACCCTGAAACACTCCATGTTTTTGCTACCAGAGCTGAGAGGGAGCAAAAATGTGGACCGTCTGGGGGTCCCCAAGGACCAGGCTGGGAAACAGCGTTCTAGGGGTACTGTAGGCCAGACTGCCTTCTAAGTCAAATATGACAGCATCTACTTATACATGCATTCAGTGAGAAGAGCTTTCAGGGCCATTTGAGAGCAGGAATCTGCCCCCATGGCCCTCTTGCCCAGAGGGAATTGTCTTCATTATGATTTTACCACAATACACATTTTTTATCTCTCAAGTGTCCTCCTGTCCAGTCACAAGTGAAATATTGTCTCTCTAGAACAGGGCTATTCAAATCACAAATCACGGTCCTCAATGTCCAAGCCCTGCTGATTTTCCAGCCTTCCTTTACCTGGCAACCAGTTGTGAAGCTTCCTGCCATTCAGAATCAGTAATTATTAAACTGACTACCTAGGACAGGGTCTCAAACGCCAGTCCTTGGGGGCCAGAGCCCTGTGTAGCTTAGTTCTTTCCCTGTTCCACCACAAATGATTCAGCTCAAGAGCTGTGTGGTAATTAGTACAAGGAGTTGAATCAGGTGTGTTAAACGAGGGTGAACCAAAAACTGTGTAGGGCTTCGGCCCCCCAGGACTGGAGTTTGAGACCCCTGACCTAGGAGAACTGAAAACAAAACCTGGATTTGGAATCGAGGTCCAGATTTGAAGAGCCTTGCAGAACCACAGTCGGGGCCCAGATCAGAGCTCCTACTCTCTGGCCTGGTGTTTTACCCACTCCAGCTGTAATTCCCCTAACTTGCCACATCTCACCTCCACCCCTGCCAGAAACTGCACGGATGGTGACAGACCCACCTAGCTACACAGATATCTTACAGTCTTGTTTTTCTCCAGGAAAGTCCTAACTCAGAAACCTTTAAATTCTCCTTTCTCGTCTGCATTTTCTCCCTTATTCTCACCATCTTCCTGTCTGTGATCCTCTCCATCCAGACAATCTAATCAGCGTGATGGAGGAGCACACACTATGGGGGGGGGGGGGGGGGGGGGGTTGTAATCCTGTTAGCACACAGGTCATCACGCCCGGCACAGTGGCTGCTTTCGCATTTAGAGCTTAGCATTCGCTCTGCTACCTTCAAAGTCAACTGTGTAAAAGGCTGTTTATGGAAAGGACATGCAGTCCATTAGATACCTTCTATGACTGAATTCTTTTCTTCAGGATCCTCTAATACAAAATACTCTCCTGAAATAAACTTTCTAGTTTGTGAGCAGAAGTGCCATCTGACCATAAAAACATGAGAGAGAACCCAGTCCCTTATCCAGGTTCCAGGACAGGTTCCTACAAAGGCACTGGTGCAACTTTGACATGCAGATGCCAGGGCCCGTATTCACAAAGCTTCTTAGAATGCTCTCAGAGAGCTCCTATCTTAGCCTAAAAAGTCCTAGCTGGGA
>JAODJU010000119.1:21189778-21204975 GCA_026776725.1 Gnathonemus echidnorhynchus | reverse complement strand
TTGTCTAGCCTGTAGAGGTCTGTGTGTCCCTCCATGGATATGCCTCCCCAGACCATCACTGACCCACCACCAATCGGTCATGCTGAACAATGTTACAGGCAGCATAACATTGTCCACGGCTTCTCCAGACCCTTTCACGTCTGTCACATGTGCTCAGGGTGAACCTGCTCTTATCTGTGAAAAGCACAGGGCGCTAGTGGCGGACCTGAAAATTCTGGTATTCTATGGCAAATGCCAATCGAGTTCCATGGTGCCGGGCAGTGAGCACAGGGCCCACTAGAGGGCGTTGGGCCCTCAGGCCACCCTCATGAAGTCTGTTTCTGATTATTTGGTCAGAGAAATTCACACCAGTGGCCTGCTGGAGGTCATTTTGTAGGGCTCTGGCAGTGCTCATCCTGTTCCTCTTTGCAAAGGAGTAGATACTGGTCCTGCTGATGGGTTAAGGACTTTCTTTGGCCCTGTCCAGCTCCCCTAGAGTAACTGCCTGTCTCCTGGAATCTCCTCCATGTCCTTGAGACTGTGCTGGGAGACACAGCAAACCTTCTGGCAATGGCACGTATTGATGCGCCATCCTGGAGGAGTTGGACTACCTGTGCAACCTCTGTAGGGTCCAGGTATCGCCTCATGCTACCAGTAGTGACACTGACCGTAGCCAAATGCAAAGCTAGTGAAAAAATAGTCGGAAAAGATGAGGAGGGAAAAATGTCAGTGGCCCCCACCTGTTAAACCATTCCTATATCAGGGGTCATCTCATTGCTGCCCCTCTAGAGCACTTGTTGTTAATTTCATTAACACCAAAGCAGCTGAAACTGATTAACAAACCCCTCTGCTATTTAACTGACCAGATTAATATCCCAAAAATTTAATTGACTTGATGGAATATTCTGATTAAAAAGTGTTCCTTTAATTTTTTTGAGCAGTGTATATTACATATTTAACACATGTATATAACATCATAGCAAGCATGATTCTGACACTTCACTGGGTAAGCAGGTATGACTGGGATACCTACATGTAACACCTCAGTACTGATCCCCAAGGCTGTGTTTTGTCACTCCTCCTCTTCAGTCTGTATACCAACAATTGCACCTCCAATGACCCTTTAGTAAGAATCCTGAAGTTTGCCGATGACAGTACTGTGATCTGTCTCATAATTAACGGTGATGAATCAAGCCACGTCAAGCCATTAGTGTCACGCAGTCAAAATCACCTGGTGCTCAACACCTAGTAGACCTAGTAGACTGAAGAGATGGTCATGGACCCCTCCCCCCCCCCCCAGCATCAGTCACACCTCAGTCTCCACTTAAGAGTCACTGAAGTTTCTGAGTACCGTCATATCCAGAAATCTGTGATATCTGGACTCTATAAT
The DNA here is from genome assembly GCA_026776725.1 of Gnathonemus echidnorhynchus. Taxonomy (NCBI): domain Eukaryota; kingdom Metazoa; phylum Chordata; class Actinopteri; order Osteoglossiformes; family Mormyridae; genus Gnathonemus; species Gnathonemus echidnorhynchus. The sequence continues at coordinate 21,203,606 of JAODJU010000119.1, read as the reverse complement.
CTTTCTATATGACTGCTGAGTAGATTCAGCATCCCTCAGGTTTTACTGGTTCAGTTTTATACTGCAATAATTGAACGTGTCCTCATCTCCTCCTTAACAGTGTAGCTCAGCTCTTCCACCTCACCTGAAGGAGCAAGACTGCAAAAGGTGATCAGCATTGGCTGCAACCTGTGCTCCCTACAGGATAACTACAATAGCAGGGTTCTAATGCATGACGGCCAGGAAATGTTGGGCATCTCTCCCCCTGCTCATCACCCCCTGCCTTCTGGAAAAAGGCTTAGAGCCCGGAAGACAAGGACAGACCTGCTTGAGAATTAGCATAGCCTCCTGCATTAGCATTAGCACCACCGGTACAGCACTGCCACGGTGCACCTTCATGTCGTCTCCTTTTTCCCACTTTCCTCATAACATTATTGCACGTTCTATGGAGCTACACCTTACATGTATATTTTATGTATGTTTTATGCTACCTGTCTGATGTCATACGTCTGTGTCACACACACTGTAACACCAGGAAAAAAAATCCCAGTATTGTTAAAATGTGCATAAAATGTTCAAAAAGTACTGATACACACACTGAAATCATTTCACCAAGTATTATATTGAAAATGACAAATTAGCAACACTATGCACTTTTTGTTTGTATAAGTATTAAAATAACGTAGCCACTAATGTATGTAAACATATACAAAAGCATATCAAATGTACATTAACATTAAAAATCTCCGGAGTGCTGTCACTGCCTGTTTTCACTGTCCATTCACTGCGCCTTTGCACCTAGGTCTGGCAGACTTGCTAATTTTGTTTGATGTTGACAACACTTAACGCGAGTTTTCGAAAGCGAGGTAGTCAACCACGGTTTTAATGATGATTTCAATTTGAAATAGTGATACTGGTGGTCTGGATTTTTACCGTGGTTTACCGTGAAACTAGTAACTGTTTTATCCTTAGTCAGAAGGCCGGAGGAAAATTGTTAAAGTTTGGAGCAGGTGGTGTGACATACGGATGCCGATGGGCCAGCCTGCACCCTCTGATCCTTCCTAGCCTGTCCTCAGAAGACAGGACGGGGAAGCAGAAGGGCCTAAATGTTATGTACAGATGTCCACCAGAAGAGGGCGCCATCATCTCAACACTGTAAGACGTCATTCCTACACCGTTTTCTGTGCAGCAGTGTAGCAGCTGTGCGGAGTAGTTAGCGAGGCCAGTTACTGCTAGTTATCCCAGAAACCATCGGTAGAACTGAATTGTTTTAAACGAGTCGATTCAGAACGTTAATCTGTACAGAAACCCGTAATTTGCATAACCCAGTGTTAGACAAGCCATTCAGAGATGCATTTTTTTGCAATCAACCACACATTGGCTAAGTTAATGTAAAAGATACATTTAATTTTTTTGTTTTAACTTTATAAGTGCATAAAAAAACATAATTCCAGGATCTGTTTCATAAATTGTAATGTGAATTATATGTACACTATATGGACAAAATTATTAGGACACACCTCTTAATCACTGAATTCGGGTATTTCATTCTGATCACAGGTTACCACAGGTATATGAAATCAAGCACCTAGGCAGGCAGTCAGGTGTACAGACATTTGTGAAGGAATGGGTCATTTTGCAAAGCTCAGTGAATTTAAGTGTGGTCCTATCATAAGATGCCACTATTGCAGTGAGTCAGTTTGTGAAATTTCTTCCCTGCTAGATATTCCACGGTAAGTGGCATTACGGCAAAATGGAAGTGTTTAGGATCAACAGAAATTCAGCCACAAAGTGGCAGACCATGTGAAGTTACAGAGCAGGGTCACCAAGTGCAGAGGCACACAGTGCATAAAAATCACCAACACTCTGCTGATTCAGTACCTGCAGAGTTACAAATTTTGTCTGGCATTAACCCCAGCACAAAAATTGTGCGCTGGAAGCTTCATAGAATGGGCATCCATTGCCAAGCAGCTGCATGCAAGCCTCACATCACCAAGCACGATGCCAAGTATCAGATGCAGTGGTGTAAAGCACGCTGCCACTGGACTCTGGGGCAGTGGAAACATGTCCTGTGGAGGGACAAATCACATTTCTGTATCTGGCAGTCTGAAGGACAAGCCTGGGTTTGGGAGATGCCAGGAGAATGTTACCTCCATGACTGCATTGTCGCAGCTGTAAAGTTTGGTGGAGGAGGGATATTGGTATGTGGTTGATTTTCAAGAGTTGGGCTAGGCCCCTTAGTTCCAGTGAAGGGAACTCTTAATGTTTCTGCATACAAAGACATTCTGGACAATTCTACACTTCCAATTTTGGCGGAACAGTTTGGGGAAGGCCCTTCTCTGTTCCAGCATGACTGTGCCCGAGTGCACAAAGCAACGTCCATAGAGACATGGCTGGATGAGTTTGGTGTGGAGGAATTTCACTGCCTGACAAAGAGCCCTAACTTTGGTGGAACCACCATCAAACACCTTTGGGGTAAACTTGAACGGAGATTGAGAGCCAGGCCTTCACATCCAACATCAGTGCCTGACTTCACAAATGCTTTTCTGGACGAATGGGTAAATTCCCACAGACACAATCCGTAAACTTGTAGAAAGCTTTCCTAGAAGAGTGGCATCCGTTATCGCTGCAAAGGGGGGTCCAACTCCATATTGATGCCTATGGATTTAGAATAGGATGTCATAAAACTTCTTGTAGGTGTAATGGCCAGGTGTCTCAATACTTTGGTCCACATAGTACATCTTTTATGCAATGTCATGTACATTGTCTGCATGAATATCAAGATGCAGGCCTAATTTTAGGTAGAATCATTTTTGATTTTAAAACAAAATTTTGAATTTAGAAGAATGCCAAATGTTTACTTCCCATATCTGCATTTATTCATTTGCCTACTGAAAAACCAAACTCACAAATTATTAGCTGCAGTTTTTTTCTGCCAAATAGTACTTGCAGACCTCCAAAAGTAGCATAGCTGGACTAGCCATCTGGCATACTGGGCAATTTCCCAGGAGGCCAATGTGTATGTGGGCCGAAGGGAGAGATCCCCCCCCCAAAAAAACTGGCAAAATTAACTGAAGAGCCCTCCCACAGTAGGACAAATATTACCCATGAGGAGCATTTGTGTCCAACTCCAAAGCCCAGGGCCCAAGTAGGATATCAGAGGGTACAGAGGTACTTATAAATCAGTAAGGGCCACTCATAAATCATTCAAAAGTAAATGGTATCTTCAAGTGTCAACGGCATCACAATTGCATCTGTACTTACAGGGATCAGTAAGACAGCAGTGCAGGCTACTGCACCCATACTGTTACACAAAGGCAAAGCACCATAACTGTTAAATGTGGAAATTCTGGCACATATAGCAGCAAAAACACAGTGCCAAACAGACAAAGTGCAAATATAATAGGCCTATACACAGCACAAACAAGTAAACGTTATGCAAAAAAATCTAAAAAGTACACAGTATACAAATAGAACATCCCAAAAACAGAATACTGTAATATTATAGAAATAAATGTTTAGAGATAATAATGAATTAGTGGTGGTAAGACAGATAGATAGGTGTGGGGAGGTGGCGTAGTGCCTCATGGCAGCAGCCAGGAACGATCCACATCAGTGTAAAAACACACTGTGGTGGAATGAGCCAGTGGAAAAATGTGCTCCAGACAACACCCGCTAAAGCAGTAGACAGAATTGCCCATAGTATTGTCCAATTTTGCCCACATCCTCTTCACTGCTATTGCCTTCAGTGGGGTCCAGGTCAGTCCTATGATGGAGCTGCCTTACCTCATGAGTAAGTTCAGGCTTTTGGCATCGCCTGCACTGGGGCCATTTCCCCTGCAGGTCCCACAGTGTACAAAAGCATGCCAGCCACCACAAACTGATAAAACATATTCTGTAACTTACTAACCAAAAACTTGAGCATCCTCAGAAAGTAGAGGCTTCATCATGCCCCCCCCCCCAAAAAAAAGAAAAGTTCTGCTTGTCCCCAAACAGATGTAGCCAGGTAGCAGAATAACAAGTTTGAACACTCCCTAAATCTGTTGCTCTCCTCCATCATTGTGTCCAACCGTTGTGAACAAAGCAGGGTTACTCCAAAAATGGTGACTGTAACAAACAAAACCCACAATGCCTTGCGCCATGATGTCATCGCTACAGGAGTGATTAGTTTCCGGCTACGGGCATAATCTGTTTTTAGATGATCTCTGGGAGTCACTGATCATTTTAAACACTGAATATACAACCTCCCCGAACAGACTGAGGGGACATTTCAGCACTGTGGTAAGGTGAGGAGGACAGTATAGGCTGTGGAGTACAGCTCTACTAGTGATGACACATTTCTTCTCTCCCTGGACCCATAAGGCACCGCTTCAACTGTCCTGAGGATCCAGCCCCGTGAGTCCACTTGTGGTGCTGCTGCTAGGGTCACTGCAATTTAAATTAGCGTCGTTTCTGGAGTGATCAGCTATTGGGGTGAGAAGCGGGAGAATCTTGGTTGCTAATTGTATTAATTATGCCCATCATATTAACAATTCAGACAGTATGGATTTAAAAGGCAAGAATGTGCTGTGAGTTGGAGGTGAGAACCAGACAGACTGACTGGCATTTCATCATTTTCACCTTGAGCTGACTTTCTGTCCAGAGTTTCACCAGACCTGTATTTGCTGTGCTGGGTTCCAGATCACTGCAGATTTAATAGTTAAGCAGGCAACAAAACAGAATGAACAGGATACATATTCGAGTGGACACTGTTTCTGCCTGTACACTGAGGTTTGAATAGTGAGGAAAAGGGATGCTCACTGCATTACATACACTATGACAATCCCTAAACAAAAGCCAAACATACAACAACTGACCAGCCAACTGCAGTACAAGGTACAGCTAAATAAATGGAATCAAATTTAGCAAAATTACGCCTATGCAATTATCCAGGTATTAAGTAGGAACTGTTTCGCCTACAGTGAAGTACGCAGATCACAATTACTTAACAATGGGGTCCACGTTGAGGAAAAAAAAAACTACCCGAGGAAGCACAGCCGAGGCGAACATGACCCGTCGGTTCTGGTGGACGCCGGCTGAGCCCAGCGCGCTGCCCGGCCCGGATCCACTGTGCCTGCACGGCGGTGCTGGGGCAGCTGGGCGGCGGAAGTTAGCGAGCTGGCGCCGGCGGAGGGAGTCGCTCCCACAGCAGCACTTCCGGTCGGCATTTTGTTCCGACAGAGGGAGTCCGTCTGAGTGGCTCCTTTGATCGCCGCGTCGGTCGCCCTCCGTGGCTTCTGCCCCTCTCCTCTCCCGAATTGTTCTCGTAGCCCAGCCGGATTTTAACCGCCGTTTCCAGCAGTGTCGGTGTGGAGCCGCCCGAAGGCGCGGCCCGGGGGATGCTCTCGCCGTCGAAGCAGTCGCGTTTGCAGTGAGTCGGAGGAGCGGAGCCGCGGCCCGAATCGCTGTCGTGTTTCTCCGCGGAGCGGTGAGGGACGGACGGGGCGCCGCCACCGACCGCCCGCTTCTCCTCGCTAACAAACACAGGCAGGTAAACCTCTCGCCTTTTATTACGGTTCCCCTAAACGGTTCTCCTCCGCCAGCGGGATTTCTGTGTAAACCCTCAAAGCCGGCTGAGCGCAGCTGAACCGGCGAGGGCCCCGCCAGCGAATCGGCCCAGCTCGGTTCGGTTCGGTTCTTTATGGCGGTCCGGGTCACAATTGTGTGCCCGCCGAGATGCGCGGGGGCGCGGTGTAGTCTGATACGGCGAGCCCGAGGACTGGAGCTGCGGGAGGCCATAGCAGGCCGCTGGGGGGGGGACAGCCTTTCACATGATGGAGGAGGAAAATAAAGAGTCCCTCGAATGGCGTTCTGGTTCGGTGGTGCTGGCGGATCCGAACCTGGCGTTTCCGGCACTTTAGTACCGTCACTGAGGGTCAGCCGAGACGGGCCGAGTGCCCGGCGGGGGCGGTAGTGGGCTCGCTAGCGGCCGGCTAACCCGCTCGGCTTCGAAACAATGAGCTGGATGACTGGCTAGGCTAGTCCGCTAACGGGCCGGGCGCCCCGCCGGCGAGGAGCGGGGGAAAACTATGCTCGGCGTCGGCGCCCGTCGATTGGACGGGGCGCCGGACACTTGGCGGGCTGGGGCAAAGCACTGCTCAAACCTTTCTTGTCCGAATATCACGGACTTTGAAAGGCAAGGCGAGGGCGGCCCGTTGTGGGTGTCATTGGACGGCCTCGGCTGTCTCTCTTGTCCCGCTCCAGGTCCCGGCGTCTGTTGACATGGCCCGTCCCAGTGCGGGACCCCTTTACGGTGACCTGGGGTTGAAAGTCATGACCTAATGGATGTAGGTGACCATGGTTCGTTGCGCGCTGTTGGGGTTTGTGTCAGGCCGGTCCACACCATGGGGGCCCCCGGTTCGAGGGGCTCCCTGATGTCCCTGTTTACCCAGCACGCAGCCCTGATTTCTGTCCCTTAGTTTCGATTTTTGCGGAATACCGTTAAAGTGACATATATAAGTGATAATCGTCTTCCAGTATTGTCATTATTTTCATCTACTTTCCTGGATGTAATGCTTGATAAAACATTTGGTGTGTAAATACGAATGAGCGTGGACCACACAAGTAGGGACCATGCGAGCAGTACTTGCCTGGTTCACACTGTCCCCCGCCATCCCCCACAGGAGGCTCCCCAGCATGGGAAGTGACTGACTGTCCGAAAGAGACCAATCAGCCACTGTACATGTAATACGAGGCTGATGGGGCAGAGTTCTGGGTCCAGTCATGTTTGAAAGAGTGCATGGACCCTTCCATACCTAGGGAATGGCCAGCAGCCTCCAGTCCATCTCTCTTCATCTGCCCCCGCCCCCTTGCATTCCTGTCTTTGTTTTGCTGGTCATATCCTTTCACTCACCTGGTTGTGGGTGAAGTGGGAATCAGACTCCTTGTCATGAAATCTGTCTCCCTGAGATCTGGATCCCTGTGTGTCCTCACTTTCTTTAATGTCCTTTGTTTTGGTTGTATGATCTTTTATTTCCTCGTTTGGAGTTTTTTCTCTCTCTCTCCTTATAACAGACTGGATTCTGAAGTCAGTGACAGGATAAATGTTTACGTAGTAATAAAGTCAGTTGTCTTATTGTGTTATTCTTTGTACCAGCTGTATTAAGGGAGTTTTGTTCCCTCTTATTTTAAGCAGACAGTCAAATATAATGCGAATGTGTGGAGAAACAACTTTGAGCCTTTTCTAGCCTTTAGTGTGACAATAAGGAAACGTTTGCATGAAGGACCGCTTTCCTGAACCCTAAGCCTTTTGCAGTCCCCCGTGTGTGCTAGTGATATGCAGGTAGCTAACTGGCCGTCAATGATTATCATATCTACCATGCATCAAATGGGCCATCTCGGTGCCAAAGTATTTACATTTATATGTTAATTAAAACATGAAAGCTGTCACATGACCTCCTGCTTCCTCATTGCCATTGTCAATCTCCCCTTTCAATGTGTTTAAGAGCCTGAGAGACGCTTTCTTTCAGATTACGTGATCTCACCTCCCAGCTGACATCTGATGGTTAATGGGCTGCAATCTTGATGTATCACAGATTTTCATATAGTGCAGAGAAGTGGACTTAGTGTTTGGTTGCTTCTTGATGTGTTTTTTTTCTCTCGCATCTACGAGTGTAGAATTTGCCATTTGGCTGACTTAATCGGGGGGCGTGCAGGGGGGGGGGGGTTCTGTAGTGTAAGGTTCATCTCCCCTGATCATTCTGAAGCTGGTTAGCTGCAGCCATGCAGGGACACCTCACCTGAAAGGTGCCCCAGAACTGCTTGATAGCTGGAATGTAACTTAAGACCATTAGAAGCCTGGGAGGTTCCACCATCTGTGCCACCCTCTACTTTTTTATTTTTCTTTTTTATTTCAGCTGTTATCAAGCAAATGTATGAACTGGGAAAGCATCTGATGTGTCACTTAAATTATTAGAATTGCATGAATCTAAAAAGTAGGAAATATTTAGACTCTCGAGTATTTTACAGTGTGAACAGCTGTTAGTATGCATATATAAGTGTGAATAAATGAGTGTCAAGCAGGCAGTGGTTGTGCTACCAGCATACATGCGACTCACAGATACACCACACTTCTGTGTGCTTTTACCAAACTGGCTTTACAAGCTGACTTTTGCATGGGAACCAAAGGGAATTAACTGGCTAGTAACTTGTTGGTCAGCAGTTTTTCTTTTCAGGAAATAAAAACAGAAAGATGAAAAGTGCTTCTACAACAAGCCTTAAAATGAAGAGTTTGTGTTTTCTTTTTAATACCTTGGCTTCCATTGGACTTGAGCCTTGCTGTCTAGTAGCACGGCTGAATGCTGTGCTGTTTTCTGACTGTAGGCTTGGATTCAGAAATGCTGCAATATTATGGTGGTATAGCCCCATAAATAGGAAGCAGGGGGTGATGGAGTGCAGTTTCTCTGTCAGCCATTTTGCCGGGGTGTTTGAATTCCCTGTGGAGAAAATCGTATTCTTCAGAGTCCACACGTAATACCCCAGAAGGCGCTAGCTGGGACCCCGCAGCATGGCCTGCCTCCTGCAGGGAGCTGCTTCTCTCTTAGAAATCCTGCTAGGAATACGGCCACAGACACAGGCTTCATCTGTATTTTTAAGTCTGTGAACTCTGTGACGCTTTGGGCTGAGTGTAAAGCAATATCTGTAATCACTGGAAGGTAAAACTTCATAGAAGTGTTCGCTAATCTCTGTTTTGTGTTTTGTAACAATGAGAAATTTTAGTGGCCATGACGTGCAGCTGCTGGCAGCTGGCATGCCCGCTGTTTACGCCCCGGCTGAGCCGTGTGAGCCAGAGCAGTGGTAGAAGCCGCCCACTGATTCGCATCTCAAACAGGAAGCCGACCGGAGAACGACAGTGGCTGTGGCGGGGAGCACTGTGCGACATTGGGCATGCAGTGTCACATAAAACACACACACAGAGCAGGTGTCGGTGTGGTCTGGTTACTCGTGGTGGTGCTGATCGGTCTAGTACTTATACCCTGCACCTGAGGCAAGGGCCTTACTGCAATGGGCTGTGCTGGATGTGTGAGCATGGAACAGTGCTCCAGTGAATCACGACGAGTCACTAAGTCCTAGCTGCACATGTCTAAGTTGCACATTAAACAGTGTGTGCCATGATAATTATCTTCCTAGGTAGTGTGTTTGTGCCGCAATTTTTGTGTTATTTTTTTGTTGCCTGTGTTGGACTGTCCTGGATGTGGATAAGCGATATGGAAGATGGATGGATTGATTTGTGGTTCTTCGTTCGTAATTGTAATTCTGCATACCCCTTGACCCCGTCTGCTGGGATGGCTCATCGGCTCTGGTGTCCTGCCTGTTCCGCTACTTTTACTGTCACTGGCAGCCTCCTTCCCTGCCCCAGCCTGCCCAACTGTAGGTGGCGCTGTGCTAGTGCCAGAGCACTCGGCGAGAGCATGTTCACCAGCTGGACAGATCCCCTGCCAGTTTGACGGTCTTTGTGACGATGGCCTAACGAACGATTGATCCGTGAATAAGTGCAAATGACGACACCCCCCCCCAGGCCGAAATCATGTTGGATGTTTAGCTCAGAGCATTATGCGTGTGTGTTCTTTGTTTGTGTAGTGCTGTTTGACCATGGAGCTGATGGTGCCTCTTTGTGTGGGAGTGGTGCCCCTCTGCTGTGATTTCCTTTTTGTTTTTGCTCCCTCCCAGAGCAATAAAGGGAGCAAAAATGTGGACTGTCTGGCAGGGAGCTTGGAGGGAGCAAAAACACGGACCGACCGTGGGTCCCTGAGAATTGGATTGGTAAACGCTGCTTTAGAAAATCTCATAGCAGACTGAGGTGCCTGTGTATAGGCTCTGCTCTTTAGACTATCAGCATTAGTACCCTGATGCTGTCGGCTGTGTTCTTCATCAAAAGGATCATTAACCTGTCTGCTGGTTGAACGTTCTTATAACAGCCGACATACATTTTGAATAGAAGGGATCTTCCTTGGATGGCATAATTAGGCAGAACTTACTTTATCAAGTATTTAGTGTTTCCCCTAGTCTTTTGCAGTTGTTCTCCTTAGCTTCGTGTCCTAGTCATGTAATTTACTAACTTCGAGCTGTGCTCTTCTTGATCCATTATGAATTTATCCATACCAGGACAGGTTGTGGTTGATGTTTGAAAATGCTGTTCTTGAACCTTGAATCAGTCTAAAGCTAATGGATTCACTGATTTGATGGAAAATAGCATTTCTTGATTGTCTGAAGTCTGTTAGGATTAAGTATTGAATCCCCCCCCATTGCTACACTAAGCAGTTGGACTGATGGTATGAATCCTAATTTGCACTGGTAAAAAGTAAGTGGTCCTTTGTTTTCTACTATGTATATCACTATGTAGTTTGGGCGGAAGTGTGCCCATAGCGTACCTGTTACCACGTGGATTGTAATACACACCCTGGCCTTCAACTGGAAATAGGGTTTGAGCACAACATCTCCCTGCTTTAAATGCCTGTTACTGGTTCTTTAAACCCATTTGAAATAGTTGCATTAAAAAGTCGCCCAGTTCTAACCCCAGTGGTTCCAAATGCCTGAGTCTGTCTTGTTTATAAATGATTCATTTTTCATTTCCATTTGCAAACCGGGTTGTCTTAAGGCTGTTTGGAATTCGAAGGAGCCAGTGATCTGGCTAAGCTTGGCATCGAGCAGAGTGTTGGTGTCTGTGTTTGACCGTGAGTGCCGTTGGTTTCGTGTGCGGTCAGCCGCCCACATCTCCTTAGTGTCTTTCAGCGGGACAGCGGGGTCGTTTTGTTTGACCAGTGGGCTTCATGGGAGTCTTAGATTATGACATCAGCATCACCAGCTGTCTGCTGCTGCTTCTGTTTTAAGGTGTCTCCTATATCGGGATACGGAGGGAATTGAGAGCTGTTAACGCTGGGGTCTGCAGCACTGTCTGCACACACTTCACTCGCTCCCTCTGCTGGTCAGCCACTCAGGCGACCTGAATCTTCGGCTCGACTCATCTTCTGTTCTTTCCGACTTATTAGTTTGGAAGGTACTGCTGCATTGTGTTTTAATTTCCATTATTACCCAGTTATTGATTCCTGCCTGGCATAAATAAAGTTTATCTGTCCGCCTAAAGAAAGGGCTGACAGAAAGATGGAAAGTCTGCTGTGTATAACTTGGTTATTTTCTATTAAATCCTGGTCCACTAGCGGGAAGCTGCACCTTAATGGGTGTGTTGTTTGTGTAACTAATGGTCAGGAAAGTGCCCGTTTTGTATGCGCGTGACGTCTGAAAACAGATGTCTGTTCCTGCGAGGCCTTGCTTTGATGAAACCTGGAACATCCGCAAGTCTGGCCCCTTAAAACACTCCCAGGTATGGTGGGGGGTGAAATAGGAACCATTGCCGCTGTTGAAATGAAACTGAAACCACAAACGTTGTATATGAAGCTGCAGTCTGTGTGCGTGGCCCAGTAAGCCCAGCTGGCTACCCTCAGATGCCCTCGCTGAACGGTCCGGCTCTCTGTTTCCTGTGTTTGTTTGTGGCCATTTAAATGCATGTTTGGGGGTGGTACACAAAGCAGGATTTCTCGCTTAACTTGGTTAGCTTAAGCCAGAAGTCATGGCTGTCCAATAAGAGTTTATGTAAGGAGCATTCCTACTGGACAATCATGACTTCTGATTTAAGGTATTCAGCTAATTGGGAAATTCTGCTTTGTGTAACACTCCCTTGGTCTTTGCTAGCAGTGCCGGGCTCAGTGAAGAACACAGATGGCTCAGTAATTTGTCTTGCTTAATCCCTCGTGATATTTAGTGAGCTCGACTGGAGGAAAGTGATTGGGCATCAGGGTGGCCCCTCCGCACACCTATGCTTACCTCAGGGCACATGCTGCCACCCCAGCTGGCTCTCAGAGCTGCAGGACACTGGTGCAGTCGGGTTTTGGGGGAACATACAGCCGGCGAGCTGCACAAGGCCCTGGATTAAACCCAGGTTTCACTGGAGCTAAGGGCCTGCTCACCAGGCTCGTTCAGAAAGGCCTGTCCTGGATGGCCCTGACGGACAGTGAGGTCTGTGGAGGCCTACCCTCTGGCTTTGTGAGCCCCAGTCCGCTTTCAGGCAGACTAGATGCACCAGACCGCTTCTGAGCTGCGGGTTTCCGGAAGGATGTTACGATGAGGCTGTTTGGCTTCACTGCTCAGTCTGTGACGTTGTGATGAGACGCCGGGCCTGCTGACTCTGACCGTGGTCAGGGCTTGAGTGATTAACTTCTCAGGCTCCGCCACAGCGAGTGTTTTGGCTAAAGAGACGCAAATATTTTGGTTCATTACGCTTCCTGAGACGCAGGCTGGCAGATTGAGCTGTCAGAGTGCCAGGCTGCCAGGCCTGGTGTAGTGCCTCTCATACGCGGAGCCATGTGACCTCGCCGCTTCCTGTGGAGGAGAGCACGTCATTACATCACCATTAAACGAAATGTGTACCCCATCAGGATCATTTCACTCCAGGCATTTCCAGTATGAATATAGTAGCTCTACTATGAAATGTGTTTTTAATTTGTGGTTTGTGAAATTTCATCGTATTTTTCTGGTATCCAGGGACTAAAACCACACAAGAAATTCTTGTTAGCTTTCCTAAATGAAAATACCCCTTACTGTTAATGTGGTTAAGGCGTTTTAAATTGGTAGAAGGTTTCATATTGCCAGTGATTGATTGGAGTTGAGATTTGAAGTAGTAGCAGGTTGATTGAGGGGGGGGGGGAACAAACTGTTTGGCACCCAGGGGATGGAGGAGGCACAGACAGGTGCAGAGAGCAGGGGGAGTGAAGCTGTGCCTCAGTGTTTGGTCAGTCAGACACGGGGCTCTGCATCTCGATGCTAACCATCTGTCTCGCTGTGCATTTCCAGCTTGGCAGTAGTTCTTTCACATAATTCTGTGCTCCATCTGAAGGCCAGATTTGGTTGGACAAGGCTGTGGCACTAAGCACTGGAGTGCTTCTTGTGGTGAACTTGCAGATGTGGGAGGCCTCACACGGTCCTTTTATAACCAGCCACGCGGCCCTCTGTAGGACGAGAAGGAGCCGTAAACACATGTACCTGTTTAGCGTCGGGGTGCGCGGATCCCTGAAGCGAGGCTGATAGGGTCCTGGAGCTGGTCAGCTGATGGGAGGGTTCGAGAGTGTTATGTGGGATAGTGAGGGAATGGCTTTTGCCCCCATCAATAGAAAATCTGAAGGTGGGTTAGGAGTAGTGCAGGACCCTCGTCAGAACATATAGAATTAATACACCAAAGTAGGGCTTATAAATTAAATTGTATATTATAATATGGTTGCAGACCATTTGCACTATGGGTACTATTAGGGCTGGGCAATTGAATTTTAATTGCAACTACAATTTTGGCTTTCAACAATTATCAAAATAATCAAGATAAAATGTTTATTGTGCTGCATTTCATTTTGCAGTTTTGTCTAGCGTTATAGATCCAGTGCACCCCTTCGCAGCCCAATTTTATTTGTTTTTCAGTCGAATTAAATTCATGGAGTTCTGCTGTTAAAAAGAAACAGTTTTTTAAGTTCAATAAATGCATGATATTTCCAAAGCCAGTGAGTCATCGTGTTAAATAATCACAGTATTGACCAAAGTCGTTATTATAACTTTGCCTTAATCTAGCTGCCCTAGGTTCTGTGACAGGTGATTTCTGCCAGCAGCACTAACACATGCTTCAACCCCCAGATTTTACTGCTTGTGACTAGTGGAACACTGATGTGGAAGTCTTGACCGATATAGAAACCAATATACAGTGGTACCTCGGTTCTCGAACTTAATTCGTTCCGGACTCCGGATCGAATCCTAAAAAGTTCGAGTTCTGATC
>JAODJU010000119.1:21165933-21185968 GCA_026776725.1 Gnathonemus echidnorhynchus | reverse complement strand
CAATCCCAACTCCAGTTCCATTTCCTGATTTGGATTGGAATTGATGAATGCATTCCGGAATGGCCCCAACCCTGCAAGGTACTTTTACTAAACGGTCTGTAGTTATCAAATAGTGTGACTGGCTGAAAATTTTGTGTGATATTGGCTGAAAGTGCTTTTACCGATTCCATTTTCTTCATTCTGTCAGTCACATCTTGTTTACTGGCTCCCTCTGTCTCTGATTTTGTAAAGCTGAGCTTTGATGCTTCTGATGTCAGTGTCGTGTCATGTTCTGTTTGTGGTCTGGGGCTGTTGCACACTCCGATGCACGTCATACTGGCCACAAGATGAGACTGAGTAGCAGTACAGAATGCCCGTGTGCTCTCTAGCTCCCCCTAGGCCGGGCGGGCAGCACGTAAGCCTGCAGTCTCGTATGAATTGCATTTTTGCCTTGGCCCCTTCGGTCTTCGCCTTGCAACGGTCACCTGCCCTGGCATGTGCAGCAAGCAGCACTGGCTAAGCTGCCCCTCCCACCCTAGCTCACCAGGGAGAGAAAGCACCTGATCGCGGGGCCTCAGCTCAGCGGCTTCCTGTGGGTGGGAACCAGGTGTTAGCGAGCCCCTCACCTGCAGATGGTGTGTGGGGTCAGCCTCGCAGTCGGACTGGGAAGGGAGACACTGACGGGCGTTTCTGTCTTTGCAGCGCTTGGGAGATGTGAGGTTCGGAAGCCGACACCGAGCGACCTGTGCACCGACGCGAGCCTCAGCCCATCTTCAGCATGAATGGGGACATGCCTCATGTTCCCATCACCACTCTCGCTGGGATCGCTAGCCTCACCGACCGTAAGTATGGCTGCGTCTGCGCGTGCAGGCATGCGCAGAGTGGGTGCTGGCTGGGGGGGGTTGGCTGTTGTTCTATGCTGGATGTGTTCGGGATGTGGTGTTTGTCCTTGGACACACTGCTGTGGATTACACTCTTTGGGGAAGATTTTTAATTTTTTTTTGTGGATCGCCTTTTTCTGCTCGGGAAGAATTTGAATCCTGTGGGACTTGTTTGGATTACCTGTTCTCCGGCTTGGACTCCCCTGGAATTCTGCAAGATGAGCCATTGGGAAGGATTGTCGGTGCCCCCCAGCTGCACAGCCAGCCTCCTGCGCCAGCCGCCCCGCTCTGCTCCCTGTGTAGCCAGGCATTTCTCTACCCCCTTGCACCTCTGAATAGCCAGACACCTCATGCGTTTCTCTAACATATTGTGGCTAAACATCCGGGTATAGCAAACAGGCCGACACTGTTGGAATAAGTTGGAGGATTTTACAGCGTGTATGCATCTGACTCGGGGCGATGTGGGGTGGGGCCCCACAGTCCCGCTCGCACGCCTGTCAGCATGGCGCTTCACAAACACTTGGAGCTGCTCTGTGGATAGCAAAACACCCGTCCCATTGGTGTTCTGTTGGCCCGGTGTCAGCTGGATCCGAGCGGAATACAGAAAAGGGGCTTAGAATCCGTTTGATAAATAGTTAAACAGAAGTAGATTTAACTGCGGGGATGATGAGGGAGGGGGACTCACTGTGAGGTTCGATGACATGCAGCGTCAGGGTGATGTGCTGACTGCTGCATGCTCAGCATCTATCCTGCGCTCTGCTTTAACTGTATGAGAGGCTGCGGTGATGGCCAGCCCAGTGATCACCCTGTGCTAGTTTGATGAGCAGGTCCCAGTGATGTACTGGTGTGGCTCTATTTGGAGTGAAAAGGTAACAAGCAGTATTTCTGTAGCAGACTTCAATTTAACCTGTACCAGATTAAAGTTAGAGATACACTATAAATTGGTTAACGTGTCGGTATCAGCTGATATTCATTGAAAATCAAGATATCCACATTGGTCCGATGTGTCTGCCGTGGGGAATATGTATCAGTATTTAAAGTTAGCAGTACTCGTATTAAAGACACTAGTAATGGAGATGCTTAATCATTTTCTGTAGTGGAGGACGAGGTACTTTCTTGCTCTTTCATTGCGTAGAATTAGGGTTAACACTGGTTCAAACCGGGACCTAGCATTTAATTTCACAATACTGGATCGCTGTTTAGGTCAATGTTTCCACAGAATAAATAAAAACAGCTTTGTAACGTTATTCTGCTGAGTTTCATCACCGGCACCCACTTCGTTCAGCAAGGGGCTCTGGGGTTAGCTAGTTATTAGACAAAAATAATCTGGTGATCGGTACTGGTCAAAATTTCCATATCGATGTACCCCAAGTTACAGGCACAAACATTTGGTGGTTGCAGAGTGGCTTACTGCTAGCTGGCTAATGGCAGAAACCACGTCAAATAGTAAATGTTAGTTTATGGTGGATTCTTTTGTAGGGCTGCACGATTCTGGAAAAAAAATTGATCCAGGAACTGCATGTCAACTTCTGACAACAGAAAGGAAACGCTCATTTGGCCGTTCAGTTAGGTTAACCCAAACAGCCATACCAAAAGTTCCAGTACCAGAAGTTCCAATAGAGCCAGTGGGGTGCTTTTTTGGTACTTCAGTACTTTGGGGTCGGACTTGAAAAGCCAAACTTTAACTGCAATCTGATTGGTACCAGAGATCAGGATAGTATAAAAAGAAATTATTTTGTTTAATATAGTAGGGCAGTACAGTATTGGAAAATTTCTAAGTACGGCAATGTGTTCAACATAAATTTCTCAGAAACCTATCGAGGAATGGTTTAAACAGCAAGGTTGCAAATGATTGTCTCGGCTAACTGGTGAAGTTAGAATTGCATGTGCATAACATGCGATGTTGGCATATCGCACATCATCCAGCCCTATAGCATGCTACGGCCATTTTTCTTAATTCAGTGCAAAATACCTGCCTCGCGTTGTCAGCACCAGAACCAGTACTAGATTTTATGCCAGTGAAAAACCCACATCTTGAAGTACCAAAAATACAGTACCTGGTGCGGTAGGAAAGCACCCTTTAAAGAGAATGCAGAATTATGGGATGCTTGAGTCTCTGGGGAAAAATAGGAGTGCTTGTTTTGATCCAGGTGATGGAATACAATGCCACAGAACCATTGTAATTTAGAAATGAGATGAGGTGTGAATCAAGATTGCTGTTTTTTACAATTAATTGTGCAGTCCTACTTATTAGTTCTTCATAAAAGCCAATTTTGTGGTGTCATTATTATTCTTATTTCCACCAAGGATTTGCTGCTTTCAGTACTAGCTAAAGGTGGTTTTGATACTGTTTTTGTTATAAATGTTGCTCAACTGGACAAATACACATTAGATGTATGCATGATGCTAAGTTGTAGATAACCCTTACCTGCGTAAATGGGCAGTGTGCGGCTTTATGAGTTAGGGCCCATGACCGGAAGTTTGCAGGTTCAAATCCCATTGTCGGCAGAATGAATTCACTATTGGGTCTTTGCGCAAGGCCCTTAACTCCAAATAGTCCAGGGACTGGCTGACTCTACCTTCTTAAGTATGGTGCTTTTCCACTGTGACCAAGTACCAAGCTGTAACCATGCTGACATGGCCTGCTTACTAACAAGGCTAAAACCATCTGATTGGTCAAAATGCACGGAGATACCAGTGTTCTGCACATGGATTATATGAAGGAAAAGCGCTTATTCTATATATTATTCATTTTTAGCAGTATTGCACATGTACTGATGCATTCCTTATACCTAGAAACATACTTAACTACTATAGAGCAGCTGAATGGAATGGATTCGTAATGCAACTTCACACAAGGGAATGCTAATTCCACTTGGGTTTGATGCTGACATAATACAGCAATTCTCACAGACAGTTCTAGCATAAAGTAGCACTGCAGTAAATAATTGCATTAATAGCAATAATAATAATTGCACATAGTAAATCATGATGTACAGCGTGTGAACGGTAAATAAGCATTTCTTTTGCTCTCCTAACCTGGCAGTGCCAGTGAGCCAACTCTTCTGCAGTGGAAAACCAAAGTTAGCTGGAACCATGTTGTAACTAGTCTCTCTTTGGTACAGCTCAGGTACAAGTTGGTTCCTGTATGCCAGTGGGAAAAGCACCAAAACACATTGCTTTGGATAAAAGCATTTTGCAAGATAAATGTACGTTTAGATGCAGCACAGGTGATAAAATACGATCACATAAACTCTCCCTCGTTCTGCTACTATTCCCACTTTTGAGAGAACAGGCAGATGCAACAGCAAGCATTCTCATTTTTAAAATGCAGGGACCTGAAATGTCAGTCTGAAATGATTTGATGTAATGAGGAAGAGACCTCTCGCAGGAGCTGCCTGTTTGGCTCATCAGTGGATGAGTGTCTGGCAGGTGTATTAACCCCTGTAAGCGAGTTAGTCAGCACACCGTTAAGCTCTGAGGGCCTGCCCTGCTCCCATAGCTACTGTCTGCAGTGACACCCTCATGGTTAGAGGCATAGGAGAGGCCCGTGTCTCCAGACTATATTTACCTTTGGAAAGTTGATTGGTTGATGTACAGTAAAGTGAGTCATCAAGCAGACAAAGTGAGAATGTTGAATGAGAACTATAAATAAAAAGCAACCTTTGTCTCATAATGGTTCTTCAGCAGTCTTTGGGGGCCATAGACACCAGTGGATGGTTAGGTCCGTCCCGGCATGGGCAAAATCATCTGCAATAAGTTCCACAGGTAGCTCTGGTGCTTCAGGTGTCACCCTCTGTTGCACGTATCAGAACGGGGTCAGCAGACTTAATGGTTTGACTCTGTGATGAGTGTTTACTGGGACGGCACCAGCGATCAGTACCGGTTCTTATTACATTTTATATTAGAGAGAGTGTGTGACTCAGCCGTTTGAATCCCGTGGTCGGCAGAGTAATCATGACCATTGGAGAAGGCCTTCAACCGTGAGCTCTGACCCCAAAACTTCTCAGGTAACATACAGGGGTGTGTGCGTGTGTGTATGTATGTATGTATGTATGTATGGGTTATGTGAAAACTGCTACACTGTTCAATTAACGAGATAAGCCATATTTCTGCTCGTTATTTTCTCTCATCACATATACAGATGCTCCTCTATTTACGATGATTCTACTTACAATATTCTGACTTTACAACTAGCAATGAACGTTTAGGAGTCATCTTTGAATTTTCATCTGTTCTGGGCTAGCGATGTGCCCTGTTACTTTCTACTGATGCTAGGTGATGACAGCATCTACACTGCCATGCTTCCGGTCTCTGTAGCAATCACAAGTGTGAACATCTTATACAATGTTTAACAACATATCTTAGTGTTTTTTTCCTATGTTTAACCAAATAAACTGTATTTATTTACTTTTCAATTGCTGGTATTTAGTTACAGTATCTATTTATTCGGTGACAGTATTTAACGTATCATTTTCATACTGAACTTATATTTTCCACTTACGGTGGTTCATCAGAACCATCAGCACCTGTCCTAGAGTGTAACAAAGTCTCTCTAATCTGCGTCTTCTGTCTGACGTGCCAGAGCCCTGTGCTTGTTTTTTTTTTTTAATACTGCGTTATGGTGGGGAACTGGTCCTTTCTGGCCTTTCACATGTTCTTTAACCACACAAAACGTCACTCATCTGTGATGCACAGAAGCTGTGAGAAGGTCCCTGTTCAGCCATCCTCCTCAGAACCCTGTCGGCCTCTGTCTCTGTCTGCAGTGTTGAACCAGCTGCCTTTGCCCTCTCCCCTTCCTGCCACCACCACGAAGAGCCTGTTGTACAATGGGAGGATTGCGGAGGACGTCACCTGCCTGCTGGGCTGCAGGGACGAGAGCCTGGTGGCCCAGCTGGCCCAGAGCCTCAGCCAGGTCTCCACCGAGCACATGTGAGTACCGTGCTAAAGACATCCAGCTCAAAGTGATTTACATTAATAGTAGCTTTTCTGTGAGTGGCTCTTAGGTGAGCACAGTGACATAGGAGCCTCATATCGTTCAGTTTGGTTTTTGGCGTCCTGCTCACTGTACCTCTGCGCCTTCCTCCAGAGAGCTGAAGGACAACCTGGGCAGCGATGACCCCGAGGGCGATGTCCCTGTGCTGCTGCAGACGGTGCTGTCCAGAAACCCCAACATCTTCAGGGAGAAAAGTAAGGCCATGCCCTTCGCAGCCACAGTGGGGCATTGGAGAGTCGGCTGCCCACCCTTCTGGCCCACACTCTGACAGCCTTCTTAAGCTCAGCTGACACAGGGCACAACAGAATCTGAGAAACTGTTTTTCTGGTCTTCCAAGTCTGGGATTTCTATTGTTGCTGATTACCCCAGCGGCTCTTCCCTTATGCCGAGGTTGCTTCCTGTTTTAGACTGACTAACTGGCTGCCTGGCAGCCTCCAGCCTCGTGCTTTTCACATAAGTTTCATTATACGCTGCTTCTCCAGGTATCATGCAGCAGCCAATGATGCCACAGTACAAGATGTCCCAGAATTCCATGCATGGCAGCTCAGCGTCCACAAATTACCAGCAAACCACTATCTCGCATAGCCCTTCCAGGTAGGTGTTCACATCTTGCTAATGCCAATCCAGCACCACTCTAGCCTCCTTTTTCTAGATCCATGTGTTTGCAGCGGTATTTGCGATATTCAGCATGGCTCCTTCTCTCCCTGCCAGTCGCTTTGTTCCACCCCAGACGAGTTCAGGCAGCAGGTTCCTGCCCCAGCAAAACAGTCCAGTTCCGAGCCCCTATGCCCCCCAGAGTCCTGCCGGCTACATGCAGTACCCCCACCTGCATGGCTATGGCCAGCACCAGCAGATACAGCAAGGTGAGTTAACCGTGTGACGGGCCACTATCCCGTGTCCCTCCACTCTTATGCCAGTGTGTTCCTTTGGCCCCCATGTGCACACGCCCCTCCGTGTGGCTCCCCTCTGCCCGTAGAGCTCCATGGCTCTCACTTGGTCACGGCTCCCGCTTACTCAGGAAGCCCCCCGGTGTTCCACACAGCCCTTTCTCCTGCTCCATCCTCAGCCTTTCCTTCACCAGAGCCTCTCCACCCCAGCATTAGTTGGGGAGGATGGGGTGGGGCTGGGAGAGACAGCAATAGGCACGTCATGTGTGGAAACCACCAAAATCTGTTCCCCCCATGCAATACTTGTGTTGCCCCGATCACACATCCTTCCTCCCTGCAGCCTGCTTAGGTTCTTGGCATGACCAGCTTATGCCCGTCCTATGAGAGCCTCTGAGCCGTTTTTAGTCGATGGGCATTCACAATGACCATGCTGTCTCTTTCCATGTCAGTGGCCAGTCCCATGGTGCCTGGTGGCATGAGGAACATCCACGACAGTAAGGTGTCAGGGCAGCTGTCAAGTAATTCAGCCAATCACCATGCAGATGGAGGCAGGCATGGATCCAATGAAGACTACATGAGCATTGTCCACAGGCTGGGGGCAGAGGTAAGTCCATGCATTATGTTGGAAGGGTCCTTGCACTTCCTGAGCAGGTGCAGCTACTTTTCTGCTTCTCATTCTCGAGGTTTGAGCATAACTGTCAGGTGACCGTGACCGCTGTGTCATTTCAGGAGGGCGACCCCTCCATGAGGAATCCCTCCTTCCCCCTTCGCTCCCCACAGTCTGTGTGCTCCCCTGCGGGCAGTGATGGGACACCTAAAGGTAAGTGCAGGACCACTTTCCCCTTATAGTTTGCAGGAAATGTAGAGGTTCTCCAGACTATGCTGGGAAAGTCTAAAATTATAAACCTGAGAATGTTTTAGGCCATAGGTGGCAAATGTTGCTGGTGCAATAAAGTTTTTATAACATGCACATGCTGTCTCTGCAGCTGGGTCCCGCCCTCCGCTCATCCTGCAGTCTCCACCTCCCTATGCCTCCCCCCGTGACTCGGCCCCTGACCTCTTACTTGACTCCCCCGAGCGCAAGAAGAGGCAGAAGAAGTTGAGCAAAGAGGAGAAGGAGCAGGCGGACAAGGCGGCCATGTACGACATCGTCAGCTCCCCCTCCAAGGACTCCACGAAGCTGACCCTGCGGCTGTCCCGTGTCAAGTCCTCTGAGCTGGACCCATCGGGCGAGTTGCCGGCTGGCATGGAGCCGGGCTTCGACCCGGAGGGAGATGTGCCCGTCAACAGCTTGCCATATGGTGGAGCCCAGCTACTGCACGCGCCCCAGGAGCCTGGAGGCCGAGCTGGATCGGGTCAGTACCTGGCGGCAGGCGAGCCAGCTGGCTACCTGCAGGCCCCACAGGTCCCTGCGCTGCCCAACGCTGGGGTGCTCCCAGCCAAGGAGCCCACGCATGGGGTGGCCAGCAGCACGCCCTATGATGAAGTGGAGATGGATGCGCTGGCCGAAATTGAGAGGATAGAGCGCGAGTCGGCCATTGAGCGGGAGCGCTGTTCCAAGGAGGTGCAGGACAAAGGTGTGTGATGCCGTCGGGACCCTGTCTCTGTTTCCTTGTCTCTGTCCCCAGTCCCCTGTCTCAGTCTGTGCTGAGGGATAACAGCAGTAATATTGACTGAGGTTCTCTCATTGCAGACAAACCTCTGAAGAAGCGGAAGCAAGATTCATACCCTCAGGAACCCGGGGCCGGTGGCACAGCAGGATCCACGGGCGGCCCTGGAGTGGGAGGCGGGGGAAGCGCTGGGAACAAAATGGCCCCGCAGGAGGCTTGCGCTGCCGGCAACGGGGCCAGTCGGCCTGCCCTGATGGTGAGCATTGACCTGCTGCAGGCTAGGCGGGGCGAGGCCCAGCTGGATATGTGCTTGGCAGCACCAACCCCGGCTTTTGATGCCCAGAGGCTGCCTGAGGAACCCCGGGGGGGACCTGCTGCCGACAGGGCTGACCCTGGCGCCATGCTCCAGCTCAAATCTAGCCGGGATTCTGGAAAGAGGAGGCCGGATGGGGAGATGCCGAAGGCTGCGGACGGGCGGCCTGAAATCATCAAGCAGCGGACGGAGACACCGAAGAAGGGGAGTGTGGAGACACCCCGGCCGAAAGACCAAGGTGATACCGCGAAACACAGACAGGACAGCCGGCGGGACACTCCTGGCAAGCTGCTGAATGCCGACAAGCGGACAGAGCCCTCCAAACACAGGCACGATGGCAGGCTGGACACCCCCAAGGCCCGGCCTGAGGGCAGGGGGCCTGAAGCCCCTCGGCACAGGCCAGAGGAGCGCTCCGCCACGACTGAATCCATGAGGCGGGATGGCACCGAGGGCCACCGGGGCAGCGCGATCGGTGATCCGTCTCGCATCCGGCGACCTGACACCCCTAAATCCAGCAGGGGGGAGCCAGACTCTAGGCACGGGCGAGATAGGGACCGAGAAAGGAAACATGGAGATGCTCGGGACCGGCGGTCCCCAGAGCAGCGGTCCCGGCCAGACAGCCCACGTGTGAAAAGCGATCCGGCCGGCTGGCCCCAGCCAAGCTTCAAATCTCCACTCCGGAAGGAGGAGAGGAGGCCCGGTGACAGTAGCAGGAGTCGCTCCGAGGGACACAGGCAACCGGACAGCAAGCCCGGGGAGTTCCCCTCTTATCTCCTGGGGGGCAAGTCAAAAACTCTGGGTAACTTCGTTATCCCGAAGATCAAGCGAGACAAGGATGGCAACGTGGTTTCAGAGCGGCGGCCCAGCGAGGCCTTGGGTGAGTGCCAGGCCAGGATGGAACGTGCGGAGCTGGTGCAGGACCTGCAGAAGGGTGCCAAACCTGTGGTGGTGCTGCAGAAGCTGACGCTGGACGAGGTACAGCGCTTCATCAGGGAGAAGGAGGACTGCAATGCTAGGAGCTCCAAGTCTGGCAAGAGCAGGCACTACTTGGACAAGACTGGCAAGGGTAGGTGGCCACCAGCCTTGGCCTGAAACAAGGTACAACATTGTATGACACCTTGTGGCAACTTGTTTGCTTCTGTTCCAAAGGGTTAGCGCTTAACATTTGCTCGTTGCCACCCCTAGGTGGCATGGACCCATCAATCCTGCAGGAACTCCCCCCACACCTGCTGGCTGAAATCGAGTCCACCATGCCACTGTGTGAGAGGGTCAAAATGAACAAGCGCAAGCGCAGCACTGCCAATGACCGGCCCAAGTATGCTGAGGTCAGCTCCGAGGACGACGGCGAAGGCGCAACCGACTGTGAGTAGCCAGGATGGCGGAGTGAGGCATTCTGGGAATCTGTGTTTGTGCTCAATGTGGTGTCAGAGCATAACCCCAGGTTGTGTCTGTTGCATCCAGCTGCCCGTAAACGGCACAAGAAGGACCGCGACCGAACGTGGGAGTATGAGGAGCGGGAGTCCCGGAGGAACAGCTGGGGCCATGAGGGCCGCAGGGGGTCTGGCAGCCGCCAGCGGGAGCGCAGTCCGGAGGACTCGGACAATGAGTCGCCCCCGCCCAGCCTGAGCGACTGTGAGTGCCCCTCCATACACTCTGAAGTAGCTTCAGTGTTCCTCTGGTGATCAGGGCTGGAACAGGAATCTGGGATTGATGTTTCGGTGGTGAATGTGTGGGTGGGGGGTACCAGTCAGTGGGCTTGAGTTGGCCCTTTGAGGATGGGCACAAGTTTGCCCTGTTGACAGTTGTGTGACAGCTCAGGTATTTTGTGAAGCACATAAACAGGACTCTGTCTGCCTTACAGTGGCCAGAAAGATGAAGAAGAAAGAGAAGCAGAAGAAGAGAAAGGCATATGAACCGAAGCTCACTCCAGAAGGTACCTTCAGAACCTCTCTGTGTAGTGACACTAGGCCTGTAAGTGCTGCTGTCACATGTGGTGTGATCTGTGTGTTTTATCTTCCTCCCTCAGAAATGATGGATTCCTCGACATTCAAACGTTTCGCAGGAAGTGTGGATACCATCCTGGAAAACCTGGAGGACGTGGACTTCACTGCTTTGGGTAGGGGACCAGTGAACTCCATGTAGCAAGTTACACTGCTTGGTTTCAGCTACTCTAGTTACAAGACTTTTGACGTTGAAGGCCAGGCTGGCTTCCATCTTAACTCCAACTTTGAGTGTTGTGGTTTAGAGGTAATTGTGAATTGTGGTGAGCGATTTGCAGTAATGATGCTCTCCTCTGCAGCCGATGATGATGAGATCCCTCAGGAATTGCTGCTGGGGAAGCACCAGCTGAGTGAGCTGGGCAGCGAGTCAGCCAAGATTAAGGCCATGGGCATCACCTACAGGGTACGGCCATGCCAGGGGCAGTGTCACAGGGCTGTGTTGGGCTGTTAAGTCACTGATCACTTCATGTGGTGTCTGTGTAAGCTTCTGTGTAAGTTCAGCTGCCTCTTTGTCTCCATTAGCTCTCATCGGATAAACTGGTGAAGGTTTTGAATATTCTGGAGAAGAACATCCAGGATGGTGCCAAGCTCTCCACTATGATGAATCTCGTGAGTGTTTTGAACCACCTTCCTGGCTGCCTCGCGACAGACAGTGGGGCCGTGTGACGTCTGACTCCCCTCCCCGTCTCCCTCTCATCACAGGACAATGACAGCGAGGACGAGGAGCGCCTGTGGCGGGACCTGATCATGGAACGAGTGACCAAGTCCGCCGATGCCTGCCTCACAGCCCTCAACATAATGACGTCCTCACACATGCCCAAGGCGGTCTACATCGAGGATGTCATCGAGAGGGTGCTTCAGTACACCAAATTTCACCTGCAGAATACATTGTACCCCCAGTACGACCCCGTGTACCGTGTGGACCCCCATGGAGGTTAGGAGGGCTGGTTTCTTGTGGTCCTGTGAAGGGCCTCCCTGTTCACCCTGTCTCTTGTTGAATGCCTCTCTGGCTTTACATCTCCTTGCTCTGTTGTAAACGGCTCCTTGATCGACCTGTTGTTATGGCAAGCTTGATTTTGATCCTTTCCCTAAAACCAGGCTGTACACAACTTCACCTCCTGCTTACTGGGAGTTTGTCTTCCACCATAGAGTAGTGTGGCTTTAGGCTAGTGGAGTCCACACTGGGTCTGAATCAGGCTTCACCTCCTGGTACCCCTTCCTCCCGGTCCAGGCGGCATGCTGAGCTCTAAGGCCAAGCGAGCCAAGTGTTCCACACACAAGCAGAGGGTCATCGTCATGCTGTACAACAAGGTGTGCGACATAGTGAGCAACATCTCTGAGCTGCTGGAGATCCAGCTGCTGACAGACACCACCATTCTGCAGGTGAGGTGCTGCTCAGAGCACTCACACACAAACACACACACTTACATGGGAACTGTGCCTCTTTCAGACAGTGCTTGGTGTCATTCTCTCTGTCGGTCTCTCCCCTTAACCCAGGTGTCATCTTTGGGAATTACTCCATTCTTTGTAGAGAACGTCAGTGAGCTGCAGCTTTGTGCCATCAAGCTGGTGACCGCAGTAAGCATGAGGAAACGGACAAACACCCACACTGTCGGAGTGTGGTTTACAAATGCTGACCTATCCATCCAAATGCACCGCACCGTGGAAGCCCTCCACGTTTCTTTGACCATGCCCCTCCCCGTCTGTCCTAGGTGTTTTCTCGCTATGAGAAGCACAGACAGCTGATCCTGGAAGAGATCTTCACATCTCTGGCCAGACTGCCCACTAGCAAACGCAGTCTCAGGAACTTCCGGTACGTGCCACCTGCCAGGTGATGTCCATCACAGAGTAATGGATGCTCACAGAGTAATGGATGCACACAGAGCCTGACCGCAGGCGTGTTGCTGTCTTCTCCAGACTGAATAGCAGCGACGTGGACGGGGAGCCCATGTACATCCAGATGGTGACCGCTCTGGTGCTGCAGCTCATCCAGTGTGTTGTCCACCTGCCTTGTGACAAGGACAACGGCATGGAGGATGAGTTTGACAAGAAGGTGAGAGCCTATCCCCCAGACCCCCCTAGGTCTCTGTTGTGATCACCTTCTCAGGGGTCACGTGACATGGATGGAAGGTTGGGCTTCCTGTCAGGTTTCTCACATTTTTATGGAAGCCATCAATGGATTTTCAGTTGGGTTTTGCCCACCTTGAAGCGTTGGCTGATCTTTTCTCCAGGTGGATCATGATGTCCTAATCACAAACTCCTACGAGACTGCCATGAGGACTGCCCAGAACTTCCTGTCTGTCTTCCTTAAGAAGTAAGGGTCGCTCATCTCCTGAGGACTGTCTCGCTTTCATCCTGGTCGTGACTCATCCTTCTCCATCCTTCACCCATGGCACGTTCAGGTGTGGGAGTAAACAAGGAGAAGAGGACTACCGTCCGCTCTTTGAGAACTTTGTGCAGGATCTCCTGTCCACGGTGAACAAGCCCGAGTGGCCAGCAGCAGAGCTGCTGCTAAGCCTCCTGGGTCGGCTGCTGGTGAGTCCCGCCTTGCCAGGCCTCCAATGTGAGCTCCCATCCCATCTTGCCACATGATTCAACATGTAAACCCTCGCTGTCCTTGCCTCTCCAGGTGCACCAGTTCAGCAACAAGCAGACGGAGATGGCCCTGAGGGTGGCCTCGCTGGACTACCTAGGCACGGTGGCCGCCCGGCTCCGCAAGGATGCAGTCACCAGCAAGATGGACCAGCGATCGATTGACCGCATTCTCCAGGAGGTGGGCGAGCACCCATGGGCACTGGGAGGCGCAGGACACAACACAAAGCATTACACTAAGTGCAGTAGAGGTCCATCTGTGTCACCATGATGCTGACCTGTCTCTCGTTCCCCAGACCTCTGGAACTGATGAGACCCAGCAGCTACAGAAGAGCCTGTTGGAATACCTGCAGGCGAACATGGAGACGGACCCATCGCTTATGGTCAGTGTGGGCCCATATGGGCAGGGGCCGGTTGTAGCTGATGGAGGTAGGATGCCACTGTTGACCCGGGCCTGTCGATTCTTTCATGTAGTTCTCCCGGAAGTTCTACATCGCGCAATGGTTCCGGGATACCACCACCGAGACTGAGAAAGCCATGAAGACTCAGAACCAGAAGGAGGATGACTCGTCTGATGGGCCGCACCATGCTAAGGAGGTGGAGGCGACGGGGGAGATCATGCAGAAAGCGGAGGCCCGCAAGAAGTTCCTGCGCTCTGTCATCAAGACCATACCCTCACAGTTTAGCGCTCTCAGGTGGGCCTACCTGTCTACGTGAGGCTCTGGTGTCCATGCCAGGCTTGGACCCCTCCCACCCATGGCTGTATGAGTGTGCCACCCTCAATAGGCTGCCTTGTTTGTGATGGTGGGGGGGTGCTGTAATTCTGTTGACTGAGCTTCTCTTCCTGCAGGATGAATTCGGACACGGTGGACTACGACGACGCCTGCCTCATTGTCCGCTATCTGGCCTCCATGAGGCCGTTCGCTCAGAGCTTCGATATTTATTTGACGCAGGTAAGGGGGCGGGGGTGTTTCTGGCTTCGGATTAGCCAGCTGCTACTGCGTCGGGCCCTTGTCCAGGTGGCTGAGCTGGGCCCTGTCATCTCTCTCCATGCAGATCCTTCGTGTCCTGGGGGAGAGTGCCATTGCTGTCAGGACCAAGGCTATGAAATGTCTGTCCGAAGTGGTAGCGGTGGATCCTAGCATTTTGGCTCGAGTCAGTACCTCAGCCCGTCTCTGGTCCTTTGACTGAATGTGTAGGAGGGGCCCTACTAATGTCTGTTGGCGTGTGTGATCTCTCCCCCAGCTGGATATGCAGCGAGGCGTCCACGGCCGGCTGATGGACAACTCGACCAGCGTGCGTGAGGCCGCCGTGGAGCTCCTGGGCCGCTTTGTCCTGAGCCGGCCCCAGCTCACTGAGCAGTACTACGACATGCTCATCGAGAGGATCCTGGTGCGTCGTGCCCATCGTGCCTTTATGCTAGGGCTTGAAGTGCAGCCTGGCCTGGCCTGGCCTGGAGGTGTGGGCTGGCTGGAGAAGTCCTGCCTGCGTAGTGGGCTGCTCTCAGCTGAAAGTTTATCTGGAGGAGCAAGAGGCCCTCCATGCTAACAGGGAGTCTCACAGTAGATGATGTTCCATCTGATTCTCATCTCTTTTGACTCTGTCTAGGACACGGGCATCAGCGTGAGGAAGAGGGTGATCAAGATCCTGAGGGACATCTGCCTGGAACAGCCCGCCTTCAGCAAGATCACAGAGATGTGTGTGAAGATGATCCGCAGGGTCAACGATGAAGAGGGCATTAAGGTTTGTCATGTTCACTGTGCCAGGGCTGTGCTACATGCATGGTGCTCTTCTTTCTGGGGTTAAGAAATGAGGATGGGTAGAACTAGACATGATGTTTGTGCAGGACATCTGGCTTCATGTAAGCTTCATTTCTCCAACAGAAACTGGTGAACGAAACTTTTCAGAAGCTGTGGTTCACGCCAACGCCCAACCACGACAAGGAGGCTATGACTAGGAAGATCCTCAACATTACTGATGTGGTGAGTGTTGATCAAAGCCACAGTGTTATAATGCTGCTTCAGAAGAGTATGGTTGCATTACAATTAAGGATTCTAGCATCGCTCCCTTAACAGGATATAATGGTTATATAATATGGGTTAATTAGGTTAACAGTTAGATTCACTAATTTCTGGACAAACTCTTTCCCAGGTATCAGCCTGCAAAGACACAGGTTATGACTGGTTTGAACAGCTTCTCCAAAACGTAAGTATTTTGTGTTGGTTCTTTGTGGAGATCTTGGTTGGTGCTCAGCCTTTTCTGAGTGTGTTCTACTGGGGGGGGGGTCTACTATCTACTGGGGGTGAGATTTGTCATCTACTTGGAGCGGGGTTTACCTGTGTGTCAATTAGAAGGCATGAGATTGGCTCCTAAGACGCTTCTCTGTTTCTCTCTGCCACAGCTCCTGAAGTCGGAGGAAGATGCCTCCTACAAACCGGCCATGAAGGCCTGTGTGCAGTTGGTAGACAACCTGGTGGAGCACATCCTCAAGTACGAGGAGTCGCTAGCAGGTACGCCACAGCTGGCCATCAGCGTATAGAGGCTGCGTGTGGGGTTGCCCATTTCTCCTCTTTGACTGGCCTTTTCCTCTAAACCCAGATTCGGAGAACAGGGGTGTGAACTCCAACCGTCTGGTGGCATGTATCACCACTCTGTACCTGTTCAGTAAGATCCGTGCCCAGCTGATGGTGAAGCATGCCATGACCATGCAGCCCTACCTCACCACCAAATGCAACGTAAGCCCCGACCCACCAACCACCAGTCGTCAAAGCTGATTGGCTGTCTTTTCCGTGTGCTGTTACTTTGTGTATATAGTCCTATCTATCCCTGGGTGTGCTGGAACACCTTTTGGATCATTTTTAACAGTGGTAATATGGCGCCCTCTTGTGGTTGTCAAGTGGAGGTACTGGATGAAGCAACATAAAGGGACAATGGGTACCTATGCATTCAGCTTGTGTCTATGTGAAGTCACTGCCGGTCCTTTGGTCTAAGCAGTGGTGCCCCTTCCTCAGACTCAGAGCGACTTCATGGTGATCTGTAATGTGGCCAAGATCTTGGAGCTGGTTGTTCCACTGATGGAGCACCCTAGCGAGACCTTCCTGGCCACCATTGAGGAGGACTTGATGAAGCTCACCATCAAGTATGGCATGACGGTAAGTGTGTTCCTGGTCTGAGGTGTGTGTCTGTCTGTGTGTCTCTCTGTCTGTCAGACAAGTGATCACTTTTCGTCTCTCTCTCAGGTTGTCCAGCACTGTGTGAGCTGTCTTGGGGCCGTGGTCAACAAGGTCACTCGCAACTACAAGTTTGTGTGGGCCTGCTTCAATCGTTACTACGGTAAGATGTGTGTGGAAGCCAATCCGGTGGGACATTAACATGGATATCTGAACCGGGCATGCCAGATCCATCGTCAAGTGTGGTTTTTAATTATTTTTTTTATGTTCTTGTGGTCTGGAGGAGTCCCTGTCGTCCAGTCAGTGGTCCTCACCTCTTCCCCTCATCTGCAGGTGTACTGACCAAGCTGAAGGCCCAGCACCAGGAGGACCCAAACAGCACGGTCCTGGTCTCCAACAAGCCCGCACTGTTACGCTCTCTCTTCACAGTGGGGGCGCTGTGCCGTCACTTTGACTTTGACCAGGAGGAGTTCAAGGGTGGCACCAAGGTGTGGCAACACGGCCAGAGCACAGTGTCGGCCTCTGTGTCCTGCCCTGTGTTTTGTCTCATCCTGTGCATCATGCCTCTGTTACCTGTGTTCACCTATGTTCACCTGCTCCCTTCAGGTGGTGATCAAGGATAAGGTGCTGGAGCTGCTGCTATACTTCACCAGGCACGAGGACGAGGAGGTGCAGACCAAGGCCATTATCGGCTTGGGTAAGCAGGCGTACGCCGTGGGTCCCTCCTCATATCTGGCTTCCCCAGGCAGCCTGGGGGTGTGTATCTCCGTCTCTGAACATGCTCACCTCCCTGGCTCCAGGCTTTCTGTTCATCCAGTACCCAGACCTGATGTTCGCTCAGGATGTGAAGAGCCTGTACAATGGCATCCTGTCTGAAAGCAGCTCCATCAACCTCAAGATCCAGGTGCTGAAGAATCTGCAAACGTACCTGCAGGAGGAGGACACGCGGATGCAGGAGGCCGACCGCGAGTGTGAGTGAGCGCACACACACACGCGCGCACATGTAGGGTAAACATATCCTTATGGGGACTGCTCATTCATTTCAATGGGAAAAATGCTAATGCTAACTGACAACCTTAACCCCTAACCATAACCATAAGTAACCTAACAAAATACAAGAGTTTTTGCATTTTTAGTTTTTTCATAGCACATGTTCGCTTTGTGTAACCGCCTTGGCGGGATGATTCACTCCTCAGGGAAGAAGCTGTCGAAGCAGGAGGACCTGAAGGAGATGGGGGACATCTCATCGGGCATGAGCAGCTCCATCATGCAGCTGTACCTGAAGCAGGTGTTGGAGGCCTTCTTCCACACGCAGTCCAGTGTGCGCCATTTCGCCCTCAACGTCATCGCTCTCACGCTGAACCAGGGCCTCATCCACCCTGTGCAGGTGTGTGTCTGCCCCTCCCCCCTGGCCCCTGGCTGTCCCTTACCCCCCCACTGACCACCTCCCCTCTCGCCATCCAGTGTGTGCCCTACCTGATCGCCATGGGAACAGACCCGGAACCCACCATGAGGAATAAGGCCGACCAACAGCTCGTGGAAATCGACAAAAAGTACACAGGCTTCATCCATGTGAGTATGCAGCCCCCCTTGGGAATACTGTGCCCCCTCCCCCGGCTGTGGCACCCCCTCATGCGTGTGTGGTCCCGCAGATGAAGGCCGTGGCAGGAATGAAGATGAGCTACCAGGTCCAGCGGGCCATCTGGCCGTCTCGGAACACGGTGATCCGCGGCTTCCGGCCGGACGAGACCCACTCGGCGCTGTGCTCGCACCTCTTCAGTATGGTGCGGGGGAACCGACAGCACAGGCGCGCCTTCCTCATCTCGCTGCTCAACCTGTTTGACGACAGCGCCGTGAGTCTGCCTCTGTTCACTAAGACCGTCCGCATCGCTTGGCCTGCCCGTTGCTTAATATGAGCCTCTCCCCCCGCAGAAGACGGAGGTCAACATGCTGCTGTTCATCGCAGACAACCTGGCCTGCTTCCCCTTCCAGACCCAGGAGGAGCCGCTCTTCATCATGCACCACATCGACATCACGCTGTCCGTGTCGGGGAGCAACCTGCTGCAGTCCTTCAAGGAGGTGGGCGTCCCTGCCCAGCCGGGTTGCGTGAGTGTCCTGCACCTGGCTCTATCGCTCATGTCTCTCCTCTCTCTGCCTCCAGTCCCTGCTGAAGGAGATAAAGAGCCAGGAGAAGCCGCGAGAGACGGCCCAGAAGGACGGCTCAGAGGAGGACGAGGACGACGGGCCGAGCAGCGGGAACAACAGCAGTGATGAAGATGAGGTGGTGCGACGCTCCAAGAAGCCCAAGCAGGCGGTGGTGGCCGTGGACTCCGACTCAGACCTGGATTCGGACTTGGAGACAGAGGACGTGGACAGGGTGATGCAGCGGCTGCCCAGCAACCCCGGGCCCCTGCTGGACTTCGCTAACGCCTCTCAGGGCATCCTGCTGCTCCTGGTCCTCAAACAGCACCTGAAGAGCCTCTATGGCTTCTCAGACAGGTGAGTGTTTGGGCCACCAGGGGGCGTTGATGGTGGGCCATTGACTCCTGAATGGCTGTATCAACCCTCTAAATGTATACACTCCTTTTGGTAGCACCCTTGGGCTTTCTCTTTATTTTATCCTCTCACTGCATTTTTTTAAATGCCCCTCTGCAGTAAAATCCAGAAATATTCCCCGACGGAGTCGGCCAAGGTGTACGACAAGGCGGTGAACAGGAAGGCCAATGTGCACTTCAGCCCCCGGCAGACGCTAGAATTCCTGTCCAACAACATGTACAAAGCAGACCTCAGTTATGAAACCAAGAGGAAAATCGTCAGGCAGTACCTGGATGTGAGTACTTTTGGTCTTCCTGTGATTGTGGAAGCTGCATTTGCATTGTGGGTATCCGTAGCCATGTAATCGGCAGACTGACTCAGCCCCTGCCCGTCTTGTTCCGGTGTCTCAGTTCAAGCTGCTGATGGAGCACCTGGACCCAGACGAGGAGGACGAAGAGGGCGAAGCGTCGGCCAGCGCTAACGCCCGCAACAAAGCCATCACGGCATTACTGGGCGGCTCCAGCCCCAAGAACAACACTGCCATCGGTGACACGGAGGACGACGAAAGCGACGGCGAGGACAGGACGCCCGGGGTGAGGGGCCACACAGGGGTAGATGGGAAGGCGGATCTGTGTGTGGAATCGGGGAGGCGATGTCGCCAGATAACCCATTCCTCTCTCTCTCCGCAGTCTTCCCGGAAAGCCAGACGGGGCATAGACTCTGCTGAGGCATCCGGTCACATGAACGAGACGGTGGAAGCCATGGACGTCATCGCCATCTGTTGCCCCAAGTACAAGGACCGGCCGCAGATCGCGAGGGTCATCCAGAAGACCAGCAATGGCTACAGCGTGCACTGGATGGCCGGGTCTTACTCAGGCGCCTGGGCCGAGGCCAAGAAACGGGACGGACGCAAACTGGTGCCTTGGGTGGACACCATCAAGGAGTCGGACATCATTTACAAGAAGATCTCCTTGACTAGCTCGCACAAGCTGACTAACAAGGTGGTGCAGATTTTACGATCACTGTACGCGGCCAAGGAGGGGACTTCCAGCTAATGAACCCAAAACGTCAG